>JAYGXS010000003.1:24552913-24691411 GCA_036362985.1 Ligula intestinalis | reverse complement strand
AGCGTTATCTACTGTACGGATTCGACTCCCACCAAGGCCGTGAATTTTTCACAATTGGCGAGACCGCGCTACTCGCAATCACAGGGAGCACGCCTCGAGTTTGACATCGACCATGAGAACGCCCCCCGCTCCACGCCCACGACAACCCAACGTCCCGGCATGTTGAGTCCGGTATACACGAGACGAGGGAACGACGAGATGACTAATTACCCTCCCCCCACCTACCACGAGAAATATATGAGCACTCTAAATAGCTGCCCGCCTCACTCGCTTATCTTCCATGTCACTGTAAAGGCCTGATGATGAATAACGGAAAACAGCTGGGAATTTTTGCAAAATTCATTTATTTATTGGTTATGAGAATTCCGAGATCCTTTGGTGGGCGTTAGCTCCACTGTTGAAGCCCGTGATCGCTGGCTCACCGAACCCCACTGCTGTTGACGGCGTGCCTCGGGCCAAGCAGACTGACGCGCGACCTTCACTGGTAGCGAACGCACGCACCGTGTCTCCCAATTCTGGCCTCAACCCACAGTGGCGTGACCTCTATCCGTCTGGACAGACCTCAAGGCCGTGGCTGCCGCGAGACCAACTGACGCGCGCCCTACTAACGCGCCCATGCCCTCGCACGGTCCAACCAATGACCTTCAAGGTTGCAGCCAACGGTGGCCGCTCCAATGTCTGCTCCCAGACATGACTCCGGACCTAGCTTGCCTGTCGGCTAGACGTGCACTCCAGTAGTCAAGACCTCGTCCTAACTTCCTCCTATTCATTCTGTAAAGAATATATTCTTCCTAATACTCTGGCCTTCCCAAGACTTCTCTCTCTTCCTCTAAGGAACCGGGCCTGGAAGATCGCAGCCGTTGGGGTTAACCTTCTTAGCCTTAACAGGTTGCGATGGTCCTTCTGCTCCTCGACCTTTGAAAGGGGCTGCCCATCGAGAAGGTATCGGAGGGAATCATCCTCCTTTCTGTTGCAGATTCTTAGGACTATGGACTTGCCAGTTTAAAATTTAGGAGCCAATGGACAGACAAGCTGCTAATTTGGTTGATATTCTATTGAAGTGCATGCCTGTCAGCATCAGACCTGATGGCTCTCCACACTTTAACATCGTCAGCAAACACGGCGCTACAATCCAGGTTGCTGACAGTTGTTGAGGAAGTCTAGGCAGAGCAACCACTCTTAGGCGGGGCTATGGGAGATACCACATAAAACAGAGGTAGGGGACTGAAGCCTGGGTCCCAGATGAAAACTCAGTCAATCGGTAAATCGATCTGACCTCGAAATACGGAGCTCTGCACATTCACCTCCGAACTAGCGTTACTGATGTTTCATTGTCCCCTACACTTTTTAACTATTGCTTGTTTTTTGCCACCGTTATCTCTGAGGATGGAATCTAGTAAGAGTTCAAAGTGGATAGCCTCGCTGTGAGTGCATATTATCGATAGGTTTTTCACCATATCGAATCGGCAATGTGCCCCGATTCCAAATTTAAGGGGGCCAAGATCGAGGCAGCGAGAGCCTTTGGTTTGAAAAAAAAAATTCCGTCAGTGGAAGGTTCAGACGAGGGGTCTGCTGAGGCCTACAATTGGCCTGACAACGCACGTGCCTTGGCTTATTGACACGGCTAACACCCAGGCCAGCAAGGATGACTGGCACGGCGACGGTTGCATTTCGAGGGGGCGGAACGATTGATAATTTGGTTTCTCTGACTAATTAGCCTCGCTATTGATCCACGCTGCACTTGGTCGCACGCAACTGACATACGAGTGGAATATTTAACCCTATGGAGGAAATTACCAGTTGTCAGCTGGAGGAAAGAACTGGAGTGTCAAAATCCATAATTACCCATCTCGTGAGAACTCATTAAAAGAGCCTGGCAAGGGCATGGGTGTTACTCGAAGAACACAAGGGACATCCTTAAGACTTAAACAAAGGCTAGGGTCTGGAAGACAGTCATTAACTCTCTGCTTTTCTAACGGGTACCATTAGCAAAAGCCCTTTTAGCCATCTGAGACGTCTAGAAAGCGCGTGGGCCAATTACCCCATGTCCATTCTGGCTATTAATGCAGAAATGAACATTCTTAGGCTTCTCCGTAAATGTAAAGGGACAATTTGTAAGAAGATGGGTGCCAGCACAAAGAGCAAGAAAGACAGGCAAAACCTGATGGCACACGCGAGGGTTCTGCAAAGTATCGAATTGCAGAAGAGCCTGCAATAAGGAAGCCTGATGTACCGCCTCTATGCTGCACCCATAACCTGATAAATCCACCATCCCTTACCTCTACATCTAACCATTCTCGTTTTTTGTCCGCGAATATGCCTTCATTTGGTATCATATTCTACTCTAAATTAGACTTTTATCTACATTAGCAGCTTTAGATGCCAAATTAAGTAAGCTTTAACTTCGAAAGGTTTAAAGAGCTTGTTGTCCGTTTCCTTCCAAAACATGTTTTTGGGGCTTGGAAAAGGGTCTTCCTGGTGTTTGCAGCAGTCCCCTTGAAAAAGATTGAATAAGTAGTGTACCTTATATACTCCTAGTCCCAACTTTTTGTCCTACGGAAACGGTGGTTTTAGGGGTTTGGAGGTGGGGAAATAGAATAGACAGTGAAGAAAATTTGTGAAAGTTAGTCGAAAGTGGAAAACTTAGTTAAACTTTTTCCCGCGGCCGATGGGAGTAAGTTGTTCCATGTGTAAATTGGAGGTAAGAAAAGCTACAGATATAAACCAACAACATTTCTAAATATAATAAAAGAAAAATGCGAATAGGAGTAAGTAAAGAACATTCCGCTGCCTATCCTAATTCCCCACGCATAAAACTCCTATAACTACCATGTCTGTAGGACAAAATTCTGGGACTATGTGGGCTCTTGGCCCTACTTACGTGTTGTTTAAATTTATCAATAACCAAGTTTGTAAAAACTAAATACAACACTTTGTTTCACACTTTCGGTTTTGACGCGTGCTAGCAACTATCTTGCTAATCACTCTCCACAGCTCAATTCCCTCCTCACCTGCCGCTGTTTATTTTGCCATTCAACGACACCTATCTGGTGATCACTCTCGGGCTCCAGGAGAATCCAGCGACAAGTTGCAAACGAGTTTCCTCCCCATTTTGCAACTCACAGCCCAACGAACTTGGATCCAGTCCTCGCACAGTTATCCTTTGGCAATTCGACTACTTGACTACTGCCGACTAGGATCGTGAAGGATCTAAGTGAGTTGTATCATTTCTAATCTTCATCGTCAATCTCTTTACTGGACTTTACAACTTTTACACTAGAATAGACTGGTAAATCCCTTATTAGCAGTTAGTGTACCCTTGAAAGTTTTCATCGCGTATTTGCTAAGACGTTTTATATATTTGTAGCGATAAAGCCACTACAACTATGGTTATATGAGGTACACTACTTAAACAGCTGTTGCCGTTCCCTTTATATTAAACTGGTTTCCATATACGTATATATTATCCTTTGCAGAGTCAATCCTTGCATCTGTTTTTCATCCCATCCTTTTTCCAACTATCATTGCCAAATGTTGACAACCCTTCTCCGTTTTGTAAACCCATCGATGGTCTCCGTGGTCTCTAGTGATGCTTCTCGCGGGTTGTTTTTGTTTTCACCAGGTTCTCAATGAACTCTGCTGTCCACAGGATTGCATCTCCGGCACTTTGGTGACGAGTTCGTGACCTCTACTATCCCCTCTTCGTATCGACTCTGTTGTCTCCGATGAGCTTGTAGTGAAACTGAACTGACCCTTTGTTTTAATTAGTTAAAGATGCCTTGCATGAACTGACACAACTTTTAAATAACACGTTTGTCACGAGACCCAACCTTCCCAGGTAACCTTGACTAAAGATTCCCACTATTTCCCTTTTCAGAATATCCAACACGCCCAACGCACCTACCAGCCAGCAACTTCAACGCCAATCCCAATTCTTTTATATGACCATCTTCATTATTGCAGCCGGCTGCTCCCTCCCTATTAACCCCTTATAGTTACTTGATACAGTCAACCCTTATATTCACTTCCTATATTATTCATAATCCTATTATAATTGCTACATCATTATACATTCGTTTTATCCCGAATTTCTTCTTCTACTATCCTGTCTTATGATAGTATGCATGTGTGGTGCCTACTGACTATATTCTTGTAGGTCGTCACACGTTGAACAAGCTTGTTTATTTACCCACAAGCGACTTTGTTCTTATTTACTAGTTCGTAACCGTTGGGATACTCCTATCTCAGATTCTTGGATAGACTATATCGTATCCTACATTGGTGACCCCGATTTATAATTGCACTTTCAATTGCTAACAATTACTACACTGTTTCGCCCTCATTTTCTCGCCGCAAAGTGTGTCCGCCGATTTCTGAATTCACACCTCGGATTGTTAACCAATAGACAGACTGCGTTTATTTTCCTACCCCCATCATTCCAGTGACTAATCCTGTCTCGGCCGCACATTTTGTGACCTTTGACATCATGACTGACGGTCAGGGTGTTAGCGGCGTCCACACATTCGACTTACCGACTTGCTGGCTGAGTGACATAGCCCTTTGGCTGCGAACAGTCGAATCCCGTTTCGCTCTGCGGCAAATCACGAAGGAAGAGACCAAATTTCATTATCTGGTGGCCGCATTGCCACTGGAGATTGCAACAGATCTCCGTGATATCATAGACAGCCCGCTCACTGAGACTCCCTATACCACACTCAAGGAGGCCCTCATCTCTCGAGTATCTTTATCCACACAAAAACGCCTTCAGCGTTTAATTTCCGAGGAGGACCTTGGTGACAGGAAGCCAACCCAGCTCCTTCGGCGCCTGGAGCAGCTAGCTGAGGGACAACAGCTGGATGGCACAATGTTCAAACAACTTTTCCTCCAGCGGCTGCCCTCATCCGTGCAAGCTATTCTTGCACCCAATATTCCTTCCTCGTCAGTTCAAACGCTGGCTGAGACAGCCGACCGGATTCTCGAGTACTATCAACCACCCGTCTCGGTGAATGTTACTACTCGAGCCGTAACGACACCTTCTATCGCAGATGTCGTCCGACGCCTGGATGCCCTCACTCTCGAAGTTTCCCAGCTCCAGGCCACCCGTGTTTACAACCCTCGTAGTCCGTCGACTTTTCGTCGCCCAAGATCTCCCACTCCCAACAAAATTTCAACTGATGGTCTTTGTTGGTATCACCACAATTATGGTCCAAATGCCCATCAGTGTCGATCCCCGTGCAGGCACAAGAAGTCGGCATCGGAAAACTTCGCCGCCGGCCAGTAAGGGTGACGAACGTGGTCGGCCCACCTTTCCCCAGTCGCCTACTCCACATCTACGACAGGAGTTCCTGCCGTAACTTCCTCGTCGATACGGGCTCAGAAATTTCCCTTATCCCACCTACTTCGACTGACCGTAAGTCACCAAACTCTTCATTTTTCCTTCAAGCAGCTAACAGTACTCCAATTAAAACGTTTGGTCAACGATCCCTCACTCTAGAGTTGGGTCTACGACGTTCATTTCGGTGGATATTTACTATCGCAGACGTTCACACCGCCATTCTAGGCGCTGATTTTTTGTCTTTTTTCGGTCTCCTCGTTGACACCAAATCCCATAAACTAGTTGACCCTAAGACATCTTTATTCTGCAAATGTTCTACTCGTACCCTTTCATCCCCTAGTCCACGCATTTCAGCAATCCCTTCGTCTTCTCCCTATCATCGGTTACTTTCTGAATTTTCTTCTATCGCACGACCCTCACAATTTAACCAACCCATTAAGCATTCTGTTGTCCACTATATTTCAACTTCCGGACCACCTGTGTTTAGTCGTCCTCGCCGCTTAGCCGCCGACAAGTTAGCTATCGCTAAGGCCGAATTCAGTCACATGATGGAGCTTGGCATAGTAAGGCCTTCCACTAGTCCATGGGCTGCACCTTTACATATGGTGTGTAAAAAGTCTCTCGTTGACTGGCGCCCCTGCGGAGATTATCGACGATTGAACACTTGCACTGTACCGGACCGCTACCCCCTGCCCCATTTGTACGACTTTTCATCTAGCCTAGCAGGAGCAACAGTGTTTTCCAGTATTGACTTAGTAAAAGCCTTCCATCAAATACCCGTTGCTCCAGAAGACATTTCGAAAACAGCGATTACTACACCGTTTGGTCTGTTCGAGTTTGTTAGGATGCCCTTTGGACTACGTAACTCTGCTCAAACTTTTCAGCGTTTCATCAACGAAGTCCTCCGCGATTTACCTTTCGTTTTTGTGTATGTCGATGATGTTCTGGTAGCAAGTTCCAACGAAAATGAACACCTTCAACATCTCCGCCTAATTTTTGAGCGATTTAGCCAATTTGGTGTTTTCATTAACGCATCTAAATGCGTTTTCGGTGTACCGTCACTGTTTTTCCTAGGACATCGCGTAGATGCTTTTGGTTGTCATCCTATAGATGCCAAAGTTTCAGCTATTCGCGAGTTCCCTACTCCCACTTCTTTTCAACAACTGCGCCGTTTTATAGGCCTTGTCAATTTCTATCGACGTTTCATCCCGCATTGCGCTGAATTGATGTTACCACTTACTAACCTTTTACGCGGAAGCAACAGCGATTTTTCTTTTCCTGACACAGCAATCGACGCTTTCAATCGTGTCAGAAAGGTTTTGGCAGATACAACTGCGCTCGTTCACCCTATACCTGATGCACCACTCTCCATTGTTGCTGATGCCTCAAATTGCGCTATAGGTGCCGTCCTTCAACAACAGACATCCACGGGCATCCAGCCCTTGGCTTTCTACTCTTCCAAACTGACACCAACACAAACTCGCTATAGCACTTTTGGTAGAGAACTCCTTGCCATTTATTTAGCCATTAAACATTTCCGCAACTTTATTGAGGGTAGAGATTTTTGTATCTACACAGACCACAAACCTCTTACTTATGCCCTTTTCACTTCCTCTGACAAGTATTCACCCCGTGAGGCCCGCCATCTTGACTTTATTTCTCAGTATACCACAGATATTAGATTCCTTAAGGGCCTTTATAATCAAGTTGCTGACTGTCTTTCTCGACCTGGAATTAATGCCATCACTCAGCCTTCTATCGAATTGGAGCGTATGGCAGAACTGCAAAACCAGCCGTCCTTCACTGAAAGCCTTGAGCATAGTAGTCTTCAACTCGAAGCTATTCCTTTATCCACCAACCCCGGTACAATCTTATGTGACGTATCGCGCGGTGCCTCCCGACCTGTAGTGCCAAGCGAGATGAGACGAGACGTTTTTACTGCATTGCACAATCTTGCTCATCCTGGCATCCGCAGTACCCAGCGCCTGGTGAGCGAGCGTTTCGTTTGGCCAAGCATGAACACTGATATCCGCCAGTGGACCCGTTCATGTTTGGCTTGTCAGAAGGCCAAGGTCGGGCGACACAACAAAGCCCCAATTGGCACATTTCTTGCACCCGATGCACGTTTTGCACATGTCCACATCGATTTGGTAGGTCCTTTGCCAACATCGCGTGGTTGCACCTATCTACTTACTGCCATTGACCGATTCACTCGTTGGCCCATTGCAACTCCCATAACTGATATAACCGCAGATTCGGTTGCTCACGCCTTCTTGGAACACTGGATCTCACATTATGGCGTCCCCTCAACTATTACCACCGATCGAGGCCAACAGTTCGAATCCAGACTTTTTAACGGCCTTACCGACTTACTCGGATGTTCCCGCATACGAACGACAGCCTACCACCCCTCGTCAAATGGCTTAGTTGAACGTTTCCATCGTCAACTCAAAGCCTCGCTCCGAGCTCACGACAATCCTTCCCATTGGAGCGAGCACCTACCTTTGGTCATGCTTGGCATCCGTACTGCCCTCAAGCCTGACTTGGAGTGCTCCTCTGCCGAGCTTGTTTACGGTACTACCCTACGGATCCCTGGCGATTTTTTCGGGCACTCTCAAAGCTCAGCCGATTTGGATTCCACGGATTACGTGAAAAGGCTGCGCCAAGCCATGTCTCATCTGCGTGCAATTCCTCCGCGTACTTCAACAAGTAAGTCATACATCGACCCTAACTTACTAACATGTGCCTTTGTATTTGTTCGTGTAGATAGTGTTCGCCGACCACTACAACAACCCTACGACGAACCATATAAGGTACTATCTCGCACGGACAAGCATTTCACGATTGCCCGGGGCGGCCGCACTGACGTGGTCTCAGTCGATCGTCTGAAGGCGGCTTATACCGATTCTCCTTCGACAGCCCCAACCGAACAACCTCCACCCGGCACATTGCCAACTCCTTTATCCACGACTCCACTTACACGTACTAGCCCCGCGCTTTCCCCCACCCCAAATCCCCCTCTCCTTACACGCAGCGGACGTCATGTCCGTTTCCCCGACCGTTACCAACTTGTAACATATGCTTAACACTCCCATATTATTCCCACATTAACATTTTCTTTTTCTGAACTCCGTTCTCCTAGGAGGGGGAGTATTGTAGTGAAACTGAACTGACCCTTTGTTTTAATTAGTTAAAGATGCCTTGCATGAACTGACACAACTTTTAAATAACACGTTGAACAAGCTTGTTTATTTACCCACAAGCGACTTTGTTCTTATTTACTAGTTCGTAACCGTTGGGATACTCCTATCTCAGATTCTTGGATAGACTATATCGTATCCTACAAGCTCCTCCTGACTCATCAGCATGATGGTTGATCCTGTACCCTGTCGGGCGGCGTTACGGTGATGGACAGTAGCCATGGCTGTTATATGATTTCTCCGACGATAAGGAGCGTTTCCAACCCTCATACGTTCTCACCAGCAATAACGGTCCTGTTTCACTGTATCACAACAATCCTATCAATCAGCCTATTAATTTTTGTAGAATCAGTTTTTTACTGTACGTTTTTTTAAAGTGGAGGCACGCTGATCTCGGCTCCAGCTTTCATGATGGGAGTTCTTTTTTTTCACTGCTTCCTTCTTAGTTCCCCATATTTTTTCAAAGAGGCTTTACTATTGTTTTAAAATGACGATATAATGGCGGATATGGAATTATCTGCCTACGGTTCTACACACTTAACCCCTTTATAGTTATTTTTATTAGAAGTCAGTTTATGGCAAACAATTGTTTTCAGCAACTCTTCATCAGGCCAAACATTTGCAAGGGAAATTAACGCTGTATATAGCAAATTAAAGTTTGAATAGGTAGAAAAATCAATAACTGTCTAACACGGGTGCTGATTGGCCACCGCGGACTATGTCAGTTTGCGCATGCAGGCCATGTCAGCGTGTTGGTTGAGGGACTGCCACTAGTTGGTAGGGGCGAAATCCTATCGCCGCCTGGTGTCGGTTTAGGCCATGGAAGTGAAAGAGCTTGTTTCAGAGTCTTCTGACAACACAGCACTGGATTTGCTAGCCTTATAGCTACTGCTTCAGCTGTTGCAAGCATCCGTTGGCGTAGGCCTTTGGAAATGTTAGATGGTGTCCTGCATGCAACCTGAAAGGCTTCGTTAGTATTGACTCGATGGTTCGTATCGACGAGATGTGCGGGAATAGCACTCGAGATTGATCTTGTTTTACCTTTACTTAGCCAGGTCGGTATGTGCTCACGTACCCTCTTTTCCAGACGCAGCACGAACTTTGGTCCCTAAGCCTTAGGTATAAAATGTATTGATAATAAAAGCGCACCGTAATGAGAGCTTAAGACCGCCTTATACAAACATGAGATGGTGATTTGAGCGGAGACTTGTTACCTCATGTGGCTACTGCGACATTTCAATTATCACGCACGATTATAGTTACCCAGCTTGCCATACAGCTCGATGATGATATCGCTCGTGAGAACCCATAACCTGTCGTGTAGTCCGGCGTAATCTGCCTGTACCTGCTGATCTCCAACCCCCTACGAAGAGACCGTACACTCGCCCTACTAGGGGTGAGCTTAGGGTAGATAGTACAGTAGTACCAACAAAAAAGGCTACTCTCACTTAAGACTAGGTTAGGCAGTGTTTCGGCTTGCATTTGATAAAGCAGCCTACGTCAGACCCTGTTTAGTCTTCGAGACCCCAGTAGAAGTTGAAGAGTGCGGAGCCGCTAAAGCTTACCACTGGGACTGTCACCTTGTGTACCAACCTGTTGGTGCACTTGGTAGACTTCATGGAAATCGATGGTCGAACACACACACAGCTCGATGGTAGCGTACTGGGTGGTGAGCAGCACGTGAATTAATTTACGAAGAAGCAGCCTTGTGCACTTTTTGCCGCACTTTCTTCTGCTTCAACCCTCTGGCTCTGATGGAAAGACAGCTTCAAGACGACCGGATGTGGAATCAGCTGAGGTGGTGGACAAGGGTTGGTTTCCCATCAATACATGTCACACATGGCATGGTGCCCGCATAAGGTATTAGCATTTCACAAGAGAGTAACTCGGACCTCATGCGTGTTAGGGTACTAAAGTGTACCAGAAACCATCGCTTGGAAAGTTGTCAACTGACGCTTTACACCAGATCACGCCATTAGCCTAGTGTGCGTTGTTTGCTGAGTTTTTGACTTGGGAAATGATAATGAGACGGCGACGGCTCCTTTTAAAACCTGGTTTTCAGTTATCCCAGTTTGTACATTAAGGAGGCCAGGTGGTGATGTGGCACGCGAAAACGAGTTTGCCGGTTTTGTCAGCCTGTTAAGGGGACGCGAGTGGTGATGTACTCAGAGCCTACGGCCGGAAGCGCACACCAGTTGAACCATGCACGCAAACCGACCGCGCATGCCATCGCCTTGAGCACACGTGCAGTGCAAATATTCTAGCAACGTCTGGGAAGCTATGAATCAGCGGGCAGGCCAGAACCCTCGTCACATGTTATAGGTCAGGATTATTCCAGAATGACCAGAGTCTTATAAGTACTCTATAGTGGACAAGCTGAAGGATCCTTTGTCCGTGTGTTGTCCTGAATAAAGCCCTTGCCATTAGAACTAGCTCGTTGCCTTCTTCTGCCTATTAATATCCGGTCATCACACAGCCACTGTGCTCACTCCCTACAGCAGTCCACTGACTGGCTCGGACGGTGGCTGGATCCCGGAAATGGGAATAGAGAGCGGGGTCGATAGCTCACAGCATTTCCCTCACCATGCAAAATCTGACACGAGTGAGGCTAGCACGGTGAGCTAAAAGCTGTGGCTGAAAGGTTGCCAACTGAAAGGATAACTCGGACTGCGCAGTCAATTAAATGTTTGTTCTTGTGGACGGGTTGACTTGCGGACTAACTGTCACACTGCAATTGCTCCTTATTAGTGTGGCCTTTGTGGCATTCCCACTTAACTGGGATCATAGCCACCCGTGTGTTCTTGTTTTTTCATGTTTTTGATGGTCTAAAGTGCGTGGGTCCGCACCTTCTCCCATCTCCGGT
This sequence comes from Ligula intestinalis, assembly GCA_036362985.1. Classification (NCBI taxonomy): domain Eukaryota; kingdom Metazoa; phylum Platyhelminthes; class Cestoda; order Diphyllobothriidea; family Diphyllobothriidae; genus Ligula; species Ligula intestinalis. The sequence continues at coordinate 24,680,013 of JAYGXS010000003.1, read as the reverse complement.
CGTCTTGTTTCTGTCTTGACAGCAGGCTCAGATAGGAGAGTGGAACAGAGAGTTTGGTAAATGCAGCGTAAGTTCAGGCTCACTTTTTTTCAGCGCACATCACCACCCCTGAAATCCACTGCTATGGAGCACATGGTGGACCGCGTCAAAACTGACGATCAAACTGTAGTGAAGAGATTGGGCACACGTAAAGTAAAGCATACACCTACGCGTGCCACAACACCCCCGCATGTATCTCAATAGTTAGGAATGCGTGGGCTCTGTGCGGCCCAATTAATGCGTGCTGGAGTCATTTCGGTTTCCGTCTTGGTCCAGCGCGTTTGCAGCTTGGCCTGTTATGGGGATCAGCGTGGTTATTCTATATCTAGGACACAATCATATGTCCAACTATGCTGGCATGACAGTTCCATCATCGATTCAAACTATGTTCACCACGTTGCGCTGACCGCACTCTTGCTCCTTCTCTCTTTCTTCCAACACTTACTCGAACCCGATGTCAAGATAGGGCCAAGAAAACCCGAAACCAAATGGTGCATTCATTGGCGGCATGGCAAAATCCGCACCTAAGCAGACCACCATCCTTGGTCCGCAACAAACGCCTGACCAGGATTTAAACATGGCAGGTAAAGGATGGAAGCGACCACATGGATGTCAGCTCACACAGTCTGGGTCTCCGGGTTGCACACCCCATCATATACCACGTGGTCACAGTCTACACTTGAGCGGGGTTTTGAAACAACAAAAGGATAGGGGCAGCAGCTTGGGTCTCAGTTCACACAACCTGGGTCCCCGTGGTTTCGTGTTAATTTGCACAGTGGATAGAAAACCCGAAGCACAGAACGCAAGCCCTGAGCCGATAGAAGAACGCGGCTGAAATAAAAAGACCAACTCCAAACGAATCAGCTGCCGGCAGTGCCAATGGAACGCTTTGTCTGGATACGGGGGTTTGCTGATTGTTACGACTTCGTACTTGTAAGTAGAACGAACTCTGAGCTAGTCCAGCTGTTGTCCCAAATGCCAACACGAGAGAGCAGGAGAAGTCAATCTTCCAAGAGAAGAATATTGGTGGCAGCCTGAATTCGGTAGTGCTGCGCTGCTTTATCTTGTTCTCACTCTCCAAACTGTTACCTACTGCCAGTTACCCCGCGCGCCCAGAACTGACTCATACTCTTATCGCTACGCGCTCTTGTAAGTTTGTGCTCCCTCGCTGTCGACGCGCGTACGCCCGAAGATAATCGATGTCTCGCGGATTTCAACTGGCGGTGAAAACGTTTGACCATCTCATCGGCAGCCGGAGGATAGGCTGTAGTGTGGATGCGAGTAGAGGCTAAAAAACAAAGGAGGGACTGGAAAAGATTATTCTCAAATTGAGCCCTGCGATCAGTCATAATTGTGGATGGAGCGACAAAGATGGTAACCCAAAAACTGAGTAAAGCCTTAATCACAGTGGAAGTCTCGACATTGGGCTGAGGGATATTATCTGGCTACCGGGTGAACCGATCCACGCAGGTGGCGAGGAAGGAACAGCCGCTGGACAGAGGCAGTGGGCCTATGATGTCCAGATGGACGTGACTGAACCTTGCAACGGGGCCGAGAAAAGTGCCAATGAGTGCCTTGTGCTGCCGATGGACCTTGCTCCGTTGACAGGTGAGGCAAACTCGTTTCAAAGTTGTGAGTTCCTTTACGTCTCAGGCCAGAGGAAGCAGCAAGAAACTAATATCTCAGCATCTCGACCCCTTGCCTGAGGTAGATCGCGCAGGGTGGAGAAAACGTTGGGACAATGGGATGGTGGCGCAAATGGACGAAGGAATGTGGAAGAGACGTCAAAGAGAATGATGTCGTTGCCAGTACTCAGCCGCAATTCCTGGGGTTAGAGCCCAGAAACGTCTTTACCACAGGGTAAACCAAAACGGAGTTATCCGCTAACCATCACAGTCAGATCGATCCTGGGAGTTAGTTGAGGATGGACAATGGATGGTCTGGAAAGTATCTTAGCCACCTCATTGTGTGCCCCATTATTGTGTCGGATATCCGAGTTCAAACAAGAAATGTAGTCCAGTTGTCGAAGCTCCCGATAGTTCAGCTTGTCAGATTGGGACTTCAGGACGTAGGAAATGCGTTTTTATTCGGAGACTACAGTGAAATCTCTGTCCTCAAGAATGTACCGCAAGTGCTTCACTGCAAGGTAGACAGTCAGAAGTAGTCGTCCGAAGATACTGTACTGTGATTCAGCAGGCGTGAGCTTCTTGGAAAATAAAGCTAAGAGTTGGGACTAACCTGCAACGTGTTGCTGAAGAACTGCGTCGACTGGAGGCGTTAACTGCGAGCGAGATGAGATAATCGTAAGCATAGTGCGTTAGGAGTGTAGCATCGGCCAGAGCAGGCTTTACCTTGTCAAAAGCAGCAAGGGCGTCTGCAGGCAGCTCGAACGAACGTTTATAAGTAGACAGAAGGTTCGTGAGCGACAGAATCATGTCAGCACATTAAGAAAGAGACCGGCGATACAGGATCACCATACCCAGAATATGCTGAAGCTGGCACTTGGAAGAGAAAAGTAGAAAGTTGCGGATAGCTGAAATCTTAACATGCAACTAGGCACCTACAAAACTCGAGGTAAGACACGCTTGAGGTCCATTTTTGGATGGGATGAGGACAACACCAAACTGCTGAAGGCAGTCAAACACAGTTGTGAGATGTTTAATGGGTTTCTTGGCGGTTGAGCTGGCCACTATGAAGTCGTCAGTATAGACATAGATGAAAGGTAGGCCAGAAAGAACCCTAGCTACGAACGTCTGAAAGGTTTGGTAGGCGTTGCGTTGTCCAAACGACATGTAGATGATCTCAAAGAGGCCAAAGGTGCTGGTGATGGCCGTCTTTAAAAAATCCATCAGAGCGACGGGTATTAGATGAAAGGCTAGGACCAGATCGATCTTCGAGAACACGAAAAATCCTGAAGATGTGGGACAGGGCATTAGTCCGGTTTGATGATGCAGTTCAAGGCCCTGGAGTCGTCGTAGGGACGCCAGTCACCAGTAAGGTCTTGGGAACTATGCGGAGGGCTGAAGGCTATGGGCATTCAGATTGATGGACAATGCCTATTTGAAGCATGTGCTATATCTTAGCCTTGGCGGCAGCAAGACATGCATAGGCCAAACGGTGAGCCTAGAAAACACCATAGGGCATGAAGTTAGGATATGATGCATAACATCATGCGTGGGTGTAGATACACTGAAGATTGGGCGAATGATGACAGGGTACCTAGCGAAAAGCTGCTGAAGTGCGCTCTCTGGATCAAAGTCTAAGGCAGAGAGTTTGAGGGACAATTTAGATGAAGGAATGACTCGGACGGAGAGTTTGGTGGTTTCATGAGGCAAACTGCAGTGACGGCAGTCAACCACGAAATTGAAGGTAGCGAGGGAGTCTGCACCAAGTATGGTGCAAACAAACGACAAACAACTAAGGAAAGAGACGTCGGAGATTGATGTCCAAGGCTGAAGGTGACAGTGGACAAGGTTTTGACGGTCTGGAGGAAGAAGCCGGGGTTGGGTCACCGACGGTCGGCTGCTGAAGGAGACATAACAGTCATTTGGATACCAGTATCAACGAAGAAACGCCTGCAATCCAGGGTGTCGCAGGCGCGAGATGGCTGGATCTAGAAACACCAGAAAGATTGGTGGCATTCACCTTTGCGTGGACTGGTTTAACCCGTTTGCTCTGCCTGGAGACGAAAGAAAAGGGAGAAATGCAGCGAAGGGGTTCTGACACCAGTAAGTAGCGGCCGAGTTGGGACGAGATGAAGAAGCAGGCTTCAAATACCAAGAAGATGACCTCGGTGAACTCCTACGTGAAGAGGCTGATTGCCATTGGAGAAAAGTTACCTATTGCGTAAGTTTCGCAATCTAAGTTTTCAGGCATGACGGAGGAGACACAGGAGTAACTTCAAGAGTTGGGACGCGGCAAGTGGCGGTTTGAGAAAGCCTTAAGTCACCTAAAGCATTCGGAAATTTCGGTCAGTTGTGCGGCAGTAAGATAGTCAGAAGCAGGCGCCAAAATACGCTGAATTTTCGGTGGAAAGCTGTTTATGGTCAACACCTGACAATGTCATAAAATTGGAAGAATATGTTCGTTCGGATTCGCATTTGGTTGGGCCAACAGCACAACGTTTCCCCAATCAAAATTCAGGGAAGACAGAAGAGACTGGGACAGCTTTAACTTCAAGAAAAATGAACTGTATTAAGGTTGTCACGAGCTAGTTACCAGCACTCTCTGCACGCCAGGTGTGTCCGTGAAAAATGTGTGCTGTTGTGAAGCTTTACCTGCACGATTTTTGCTCTGTCATCTGCACAACCAATCAAGTGATGTGGGATGTATCGATTGACATCGAGCTTACCTGCGTTTAAAGCAGCCAGTTAATTGATAGCGTTAGAAGGCCAACACGAGCTTAGTCGTCAGGTGTGAGTGCAAGTCATGGCAGATGAGGGCAGGTTTAGTCAATCGAGTAGCGCTGGAATTGCAGAATCCCAGAAAAGTCGCAACAGGGGAAGAGCTTACGATTCGAAAAAACTCATGGTAGCGGCAACGTTAGTCAGCTGAGATAGGAGGAATTATACGAAGTTGAGCGCCAGTGTCATGTAGGCAGCGCCTGCTATTCTTGTTATCGCAGACTTTAAACTTGTTAACTGTGCAGTCGTGAGACATCTTGGCCACATCCACCATCCGGAATTGCAGGCAGAAATTAAGACTAACCGCAGTCGCAAGTAACTTCATACCGAGCCAAAACACAGACGTGTGTGAACGTGTAGCATGCTCCATTGCAACCATGGGGAAACTATGGGGAACGCAAATGACAATGTACACATTAGTGTTCTTAGTGAGCAGCCAGATATATCGCACAAATGAGAAATATAGTGAGCAAAGTAGTTAACATCAAGTTTCTATTCGTTCGTTGAGAAAAACAGTACGTACGAGAAGCCTGAAAGGATTACCCATGGTATGTAGGCTATTTGGCTGACAATTGAGGCACAGGGGGCGCAGCCCCTGGAAGCCGTGACCGTCTACCGACTACCGCGGACAGGCACTGATACAAATGCGTGTTTACTGCTGTGCATAAAGGAGATAGGAAGTCGACCTGATTTTGTACTCATAGGTGACTGCAATGCGCCCAGCATTAGTTACAACGATTTGCGGCCGAATTGTTCTAAAAATGCCTTTCATCATCATCTTCTAAAAACAGCACTTGAGGCTCTTCTCACACAACACGTCCTTTTTTCAACTAGAGCACGTGGAGGGCAACAGACAAGTTGTTTAGACCTTGTCTTCACCAAGCATCCCGACAGTATAGACGAGGTATGCTGCCTATCCCCACTAGGTCGAAGTGATCATGCTGTACTTTCGTGTGATTATGGTCCTTATTCGCTACCTCCTACAGTAGACGAACCAAGGCCGAATATATGGTGAGGTGACTTCCCTCAAATGAGAGTAGAGGCATCACAAATAGACTTTGGTCTTCTTTACTCCGGGGATGTCACTGAGGACTGAAATACATTTAAAGAGTGGTTAATACATCTAATGCGCAGTCATTGTCCACTTTCAGTACCCAAGGTATCTAGCCGAACTCCATGGCTGAAAAGAGACATCAAAAGAGAGATCAATAAAAAGGAAGGCTTTTGAAGAAGTTTTGCAACACAAGCCACAACGAAGATTTTGAAGGGTACAAAATCCAAAGAAAAAAGGTAAAAATGGTGTTCGAAACACGACGGGACTTTGAGAGCGATTTGATTTGTCGAGCTGTCAAAAATCCAAAGTTGCTATACAGTTATTTACGGAAAAGCACACGCAACAAAAACCCGATTCCTGTTATGCAAAATGATGATGGTCTCGAAATCTCCGACTGTAAAGACAAAGCAGAACATTTTGCTGAGTTCTTGAAGTCGTTTTTCCCCATATAACCTCTCTTCGTCGCAACTGTTGACGAGGTCATGGGAGCACCAAATATTGTGATTATTTTTAGGATAAGAAACGATTTTCCAAGAACTAAAAAGTTTGATGGAATGTAAATGTCTGGGTCCAGATAGAATTCCTGCCAAAATGATCAAGGAACTTGCTAAGAAGCTGGCTAAACCGCTTTCGCTGATGTGCCAGAAATCGTGTGATACTGGAATACTCCCTCCGGACTGGAAATTAGCGCATATTACACCGCTTTACAAAAGCGGTAGTCGTGCATCTATGAACAACTACAGACCCGTGAGTCTGACCTCCATATGCTGCAAAGTAATGTAGACAAGCATCAAGAAGCCATTGACTATACATTGTGAAACTCAAAATATTTTGTCGAATGTGCAGTTTGGATTTCGCAGGGGCAGGTCATGTGTAAACTTGCTTTATGCGATGCAAAGTTGGACAAGAGCAATTGATGCAAAAGAAACTATACATGCAGCCTACATTGATTTCCGGAAGGCCTTCGACAGCGTTCCACACCAACGTCTACTACATAAGGTGAGACTGATGGGTATCGGAGGCAGACTTCTTACGTGGATTGAGAATTTCCTATCCTGTCGTTCCCAAACGGTGTGCCTAGGACGACAATAATGAAGGCCGACACTCAACGAGAGCGGAGTCCCTCGAGATTCAGTACTCGGACCTATCCTCTTTCTATTGTTCGTTAATGATTATGTACAGGAATTGGACTGCGAGTGTGCCATGTTTGCAGATGATTTAAAAATATGGAAGATCATCAATTGTGCTGCCGATGAAGATAACTTCCAGGAAAATCTTTCTCGATCAAACAATTGGTCGCATAGATGGCTGTTTTCCTTCAATTTTAACAAATGCACTCTGCTGCGCCTGTGAAATCGAATTGCGGTCCCTGATGCGCGACCGTACCAGTTAAATGGAATCCCACTCCAAGAAGCAGAAATAGAGAAAGATCTCGGCATCTGGAGGACAGACAACCTCAAACCTTCTACACAATGTTTAAGGTGGCTAAAATGTAACTTCATTGTTGCACACCATCAAGCGGGCATTCACAGTTTTTGGTGCAGACTGTTTCTCGAGAATCTTCGGTACCTACATAAGGCCACATAAGTCAATTTAAGTCATTTTATTAAGGGAAGAAGGCTTTCGCCCTTGAGCTCCCTATTAATAACGAAATCGCATAATTGGTCCACCGTAAAAATAGTACATAATAAAAATGTACAAATGTAGGCCTAACATCAGCGATAAGTGTGAACCAGTTGCAAGGTGCTGCTACTGACACTTTGTTCATTATATCTGCCACAGTTTCTCAGCAAATGAGAATCAAGTTTGTGTTTATAAATGTCGACAGTATCTGAGAGGACCACATCTTCCGGGAGTCCGTTCCATGCTCCAATGACCCTCTGAGAGAAGGCGTTTCGTCGAACGTCGATACGGGCCGGTTTCCTCTGTAGTTTAAAAGGATGACCTCGCAGATGGTCAGTCCGAGCCAATTCTAAGAAATCATTAAATTCTAGGGCGCAGTCTTGGCCTCTAACAATACGGTAGGTTTGTATGAGGTCCCCGCGGAGTTGCCTGCAATTGAGAGGGAAAAGATCAAGTTCGGTCAGTCTGTCTTCATAAGGCAGATGACCAAGATTTTTGACCATCTTCGTAGCCCTCGCCTGCACTCGTTCCAGGTGCAGGTAATCCTTCTTGAACCACGGACGCCAAGCCTCGACAGCATACTCCAAGTGGGATCGAACAAACGCTCCGTAGGTTTTCCTGAAGAGCTTCTTGTCAATGTTGACGAATCCCCGCCTAATCGCAAACAGCACCTGTGTCGCGCGTTTAGCTGCCTTTACACACTGAGTAGATGGTTTTAGTGAGGAATTTATTAGAACACCGAGATCCTTTTGTTCGTTCACATTTGAAAGCGGGTGCCCATCAAGGAGGTAGTGGAAGGAATCGTTCTCCTCATAAGTCCTTCTAGTACGGAGTCTTAAAACCACACACTAACTAATGTTGAAGTTTAAAAGCCAACGAGCAGACCAGCAGCTTAGTCGATTGAGGCTCTCTTGAAGCGCTTTCCTATCGGCGTCAGACCTGATGGCTCTCCAGAGTTTGATGTTGTCGGCAAACATGACAGCGCTGCAACCCAGGTCGTTGACACCGTCGTTGATATAGATAAGGAAGAGCAGTGGTCCTAAGACAGAGCCTTGAGGGACGCCACTCAGCACAGATGGTGCCCTTTTTGTTTGGCTCGTGCTCAAGCTCGGCCAACTTATATTAGCACTTGGGCTTGGTTGGCCTTTTTTGGGAGCCCGAGAGTGCTTCTTTGTTCTCTGGGAAGCCAGTGGGTTGACCGTTTCCCCTGTCCATGGAAGACTACCAACTCCAGCAAGCACCCTGGCTGCCGGATCATTTTTGTGCGTATACACGTCGGCGAGGGATTTGCTTCTCCGTTCGTTAAGTTTCCTCGCTCAAGTTCACGCATCACCGGTTTCTCCTCACGAGGGAGAAATAGAGACAACATTTTCAGCTCCTCCATCTCCTCTCTAAGAATATCAACCACCTTCTCAAGGTTTGTAAATTGATTCAAAAGGGTAAAATATGATACGGAGGCTTCATCTTCATGAGTTTCATCCCTTAAACTTTTACGAATTTTAGTTCGATTGGTAGGAGGAGATTTCAAAGAACTTCTAGATCGAGTTTCTGTAGTAAGTAACGGAATTTGGAAACTGTTGTAGCATCGCGTGATGGCGAAGGGAGGTAGGCGCTCGAATTCTATGCGGGGGGTCCAGGGTTCGAATTCGGGCGGTGGCGTGACTTTTTTCCTTGTTGCGTTGATGTCGGGATTAAGAATGCAGGCACTGACGAACATTCCTTCCCGTCTTCCAAAGCTGTATCGCATATAGTTTCATTTTTTCTGTCACAATCTTTTCACAACAGACCGTTAATGAGTCAAATAATAAAGTGGATTGCTTTTTGACTGTAAATAACCGATTTTGATTGCTGTCATCCTGTGTCTTCGTGAAGGAGTTGATTAGACGCTCAACTTGGTGTTCGTAAATTGAGTCTACTGAACTCGAGAGACTTTTAGCCCTTTTAGCGGGAGGTGATTTCGTCGCATCAATCTTGCGACTTCTGCCCTCGAAATTACGACGAGGGCTTATAAACAAAATTAAATTAGAGTCAACAGTCGACGCCGATGGTGTGGTGGTAACGACTGATACCGACGAACCACAGGTTTTGGGTTCGAGTCTCTCTTGCGCAGCTACTTTTACAAGCTGATCTACACGTTTATTTTTTGTCTCCCATAATAGATCAGACTGACGATAAACGATATTAAAGCTCTATGCAATATGTATAAAGCGTTCAACTGCATGAAAAAGGTTATTGAAACGACTCAGCCGTTTGTAGAGAGCTTGAATCCGGGAGAATTGTTGACAGAAGGCAGTGACGGAGATGATGCTCGTTTCGGCTAATGTCCTGCCATGTCTTCTGACGCTGGAGTTATTTCGAAAGTGAATCCAATAGCTAACAACGAAAGTCCGCTAGAGGGCTAGGTGAACCGAAATCCCGAAAATAATATTTCCCACGTAGGACGAGAAAATTAAACCGCAGTTTGAAGCGCGCGCGATGAATGCGCGATTCAAGCCTGGAGACCGTGGGTACGGCAGGATTATAACGTACTTGAGAGGGTGTAGCGGTGGGCAACAAAATTAGTAAGAGGCCAAGGTTCACTTCCATGTGGGATCCGCCTAAATAACCTTAATCTCTATCCTTTGAGTTATAAGCAGTTACGCGGAGATTTGATACAAACCTTCCGTATCGTGCGTAGCTTGGACTGCGCTCTCAAGTGTGGCGACTTCTTCCAACTTGCCACTACAACTAATCTCCGGGGGCATCCCTTCAAACTGTATGTGCCCCAAGGACGATTGGATGTCAGGAAGAATTTCTTCTGTTATTGGGTCGTGGACCCGTGGAAAAACCTTCCCGAGGCGATTGTTATTTCCCAATCTGTGGAGACATTCAAACACGGACTTGATATACACATGCTACAACACAACGTGAACTATGTGACAAATTAACCTTGAAACACCACTGCACCATGTGATGGTCTATATTTTCCTGACTGAAAACTTCTTAAAATTGTTTATAATTCTTCAGATTTTGATGTGACAAATAGGGAGTTCAAAGGCGCAAGCCTATTTTCCCTCAAATATACTGACTGACTGACAGTTATCAATATTTAGAAAGTTATTGTGAAGTAGGAAAGAAGCGGTGAAAAAACTCCTATAACGAAATTAGACGTAGAGTTCAGCGAGTCTCCACGTTCGACAGGACTGTTTTGAAAAAAATCTTTCGCGAAAAGTGTAGAAAGGAAAAGAGTAAGTTTTTACCATAAAGGCAGTCCAGAATATCAAATGTTAACATACTGCCTTCAAAAGCAGAAGCACGCATAATACCTAACGGAAAAGCGTCAATAGATGTGAAGCCTTGACCTATTAACATTACGATTGTAATTCTTATGATGGTAAGCAGCAAACGATTTAGGAGCGCGGCCACAGGATTTCCAGTATTTGACTGAGGGTGGGAAAAAGATGTAAGAAAGGGTACTTTGGAGGATATCACCAAAGTTCTCGAAGTTCAGTTCTCAAAGTCCCTGAGTAAGCTTTTTGTAGAAGATGAGGAAACTTAAATGTTAATAATAATATGTTTATTATGCCAGTTTACAGGCAATTATAAATAGTTGGTAAGGCACCTCTTGGGTGCCTTCCAAAACCTCGAAGACCGGAAAAAAGTTAAAGCTACACGAGTAAAGGAATTGACAGGCGACATCTAGCGGAATTTTTCTTTTTGGGACATTCTTTAAAACAAAATTATAACTTCTTTTTTGCCAGTCACAGGTCTCAGTAGACACCAAATTGATGAAGGGCTCTAATTTCTCACATTGCTGAGAAGTGAGCGAAGAGACATTTCCATCAAAAATAGGTAAAAACTATTTGCTTTTTTAGTGTTTAGCAATTTAACTTATTATTCCTGAGATCGTCTCTTTTTCTCATAGAGTAGGTGAGTTAACCCATGCAAAGTCCTGATCGAAATGAGACTTGACAGTTAAGAATACATTTCGTCCCGTTATTTTGATCTGGTTAATTGATTTTATCCCGATAGAGTCTTTTAATAAAGACGACCGCATAGCTATTTCGCTTTATTCAAGAGAAACAGGCAGAATGTGGGCGAAATTGGAGGTTGCCTGATGTCGATCAGGTTTTCAATGCCACTTAGTAAGACAGAACCAAGCCTTTCCTTTTTGTGCGGTCACTTCAGCTTTATTAAGGGAAAGGTGGACAAAGGTTTTGAACTCCCAGTCGATAATACAGTGACTGGAAAATGCACAAACAAAGTAAAAAAGTTCAATCATTGGTCCCTTACACGATTGCAGGGTTAATGTGAGCAGCCGCCAGGTAGAGGGGAATAGTAGACATAAACGATTACTCACTCATCACGAGTAGCATAATTACGTTAGTTCACTACCTCGTTTCATCGGTGATACCAAATGACATGAACTATTAAGTGGGACATCATCAAAGGGATCGCCATGGAAAAAAAACTCTTGCGCAGTTCTCGCAAACTATAGATTTCAATGCGGTTTGAGATATTTTAAGGGAAAACTCAGTCACTCATGAGAGGAACATGTGTACATGGGATAGGAGCGTCGTACTGATGAGAATATAATTATAATAAGTTCCATATTTAAGGCCCAAGGGGCCCTTTCATTACAAACTTAGTGCTATCGTAAAAATAAAAGAATACAAAATTTGTTATCCCAGCTGTGCGTAAGCAACTCTATGACAACAAGAATTAGTTGTATGTTACTAGTGGTAAGATTGCCAGTTAGATCCGATTACCAACGAACTCTCTTATAAAATAATGGTCTGGGCAGTAAAAAAACACTCCTACACCGGTGGCTGAGTTCAGCGAGCTACCGATTTCAAAAAAATGAGGGAGAAAAAAATGCCTTAATGGTAGGACATGATGCAGTTAGATGGGATCCTACCGTTGAAGGTTCGGGATGCTTATTTCCATGGAAAAAATTATCCGGTAGTTAATAAGCCCGCCACTTTTTAAGCCCAATTTGGTCTGGGCCCGAGGTGGGCTTAATCGCCGGTGACTACTGTATAGCGGTGAGTTAAAAAGGGGTCATCTGGGACAACAAGATAGCATCGAGAAAAAGAGAGTAGAAGTCAAGGCAACATCACCGAGATGCGACCCACCAGACTCCAGAGTCCACTGACAAGTTGGCGACAACGTAAGAACACGCCATAACCATGAATAGCGACCTACAAGACCACCGCCAAGGTTGCAAAACGGAAAAGTGTTTGCAGACATTGGAAATGATGCTTAACTCAGACTGTAGAGTACAGCAGCAAGTTGGCGAGAGCGTAAGAGCCCGCAATGATCATAAATAGAGACCTCGAAGACCACCACCAGGTGCAAAACGGAGAAGAGTTCGCAGCATTTGGAAGTGATGCTTGACCCTGCAGAGGAAAATGCTAACATATTCAGTAATGTACTACGGGAGGACATCAATTTAAGCAAAAAAGTCCTAAGTCTTACGTTGAGGAAAATTGGTTGAATGCAGAGGTAAGGAATCTCTTTGTTGTTCAGCAACATCGATGATATAATTTTTAAAAAATATTTCCTCCCGATTCCTGAGGATCTTGACATAAAACGTAGTAAAATAGCTTTACCTTATTTTGTTTCGCCGCATCTAAACTTACGGTAAACCAAATGTATATATTTTACTGCGAACATCAAGACAGAAGACAACCTTTTAAAATGTAAGGCGTGTGGTAAGACACTTTTTGTAAAATGCAGATTCCCTTAATGCGTAATTTATACATGGATCACACATGTCAAAGACACATTTGTTGTAATCTAAAGGAACGATGTTCAAGTTTTGAAGGCATTCTTGAACTGCATATTCCCTGGCACCAAATTTGCAATGAAGGAAGGCAACAATAACCAGATACCCTTCCTGAATTTGCATGGTTCGGAAAGGTATACCGTAAGGCAAAAAATACTAGACGCATCCTCCAATTTTGAAGAAACGACCCTATTGCTCACAAACGCAGTTGTGTCATAACTCCTCTCACGCAATGACGGTAGAAAAGGGAGGTAAAATACCTGTATCCCCTGTTCACAGCTAATAGTTTTCCACGGTTCTTCCTATTTGAGTGCCAGCAAAAGTCTATTCGTGAGCAAACAAACGAAGACAAGTCAATGTTTTGGCCCGCGATTCTCTAGTGAGCAATGTTTTGCAGGCGACAGCATGAAACCTGAACCATTTGGGAATTGTAATGGTCCATAAACTGGATTCGACTACCTGAAAGCAGACAATGAGACCCACAGACCCGCTACTGACAACGGAAAATTCATCGGTGGTTTGTAGCATACCGTGCCAAAATTTAATTGCGATGTAGGTTGGTAAAAATAGTAAACGCCTGTGCAAATATTGAATGAACACCAAATGGCAGTTAACTGCAAGGATAGACTGCGCTCGATATATGGTCACATAGAACGAGAGAAGCACAGTTTTGACTTCGAAGACGCAAGAGTCATCGGTTCATCCAACGGCAAATAGCAATACGCAGTAGGTTACTTCATTTTGCCCCCAGTATACCGATCTGAACCAACTTTTTTTGCTACTAAGCAGCATTTTGCACTTCAAGTTAACTCAATGAACAAAATAAACAACCTAACATGTGTGTTAAACAGCCCACTCAAATTTTGCTCCTCACATTTCAGATATGGAATCTACTGTAGCTTGGCCTTTAAGGCGAAAGTGAGAGGTTTATGATTCGTGAAAAGCTCTGCCCTGCAGCAGGTGAAGAAAATGTCATAGAGCCCGGTAGATAGTAAGGAGCTCGCACGAAAAGGTTCCATTGTGAGTTTCTGCCGATTTTAGCTTCTGTGAAAAGAAAGCTGGGGGCTACAATCAGTTGTTCACTCTTGATGCAGGACTGCGCCAACAACAATTCTGGATGCATCAGTGGTGAGGAGTAGCAGTGAGTTATCATCTTTGCTAAAATTATGTAGCATAGTAGCATCAGCGAGTGCTTTCTTGGCGGACTCAAATGATGCAAGAGCGGTGGCTGAAAAGTGAAACGATATGGCTTTTGACTTCAAAATATCCATTGAAGAAGCCAGAGTTTCTGCACAATAGGGACTGAAATGGTGAATAATAGATCGCAAGGCCGATGAAATAGCGGAGCTGCGAAAGGGTTTAAGAAGCTGTAAAAGACAGCTCAAGTCTGTCAATACAACTGTCAGAAAGTGGAAGCGGGTTTTGTCTCACCGAATGAGTCTCCGCGACTGTCAACGCTATTACCTTGTCAGCGAGCTCCACCAATTCGTCAATGCTCCCCCGAAAAACAAAAAGTACCGTCTGAACTACAAGTGGGAGGCATTCAAATAAAAGCTGACAAAAAATGGAGATTTCGAACTTCCATTCATTAACGAGTTACTGCATCTGTCTTAGAAGTTGAGACAGTTTTCAGTCACCAAGCTCTTCGCCTATGAGGAGTTTGCGTAGGCGGCGCTCCTTCGCCATAGCTACCCGCTTTATAAGAAGGTCTTGCTACTTGTCCCAAGGATACTCTTGTGGACGATAAATGAGGAGATCACACACCTCCTCCGCTACTGGTCAAGAAGACCGCTGCAAGTAACTGAACACAGTGTCTGGCGAGGGATTTACACGCTTCAAATTCGGCCTAACGATGTGCAATTCACAAGTGAACACTACATGCTTAGAATACTGGCACTTTTACAGACACATACGAAGTAGAGAGAGAGTTATCTGACTGTTTATTAGCCGGCATTGTAATAGAGATAAACGAGGGGCTACCGTAATGTCGGACAATTTCCTGTGTTAGAAAAGTCGGCGGTCACCAGTAAGTAGCGGTCAAGGAAGTGCGATGTACTATAACTACTACAGAAAGAGTATCCTGCCTGAGGGAAAGAGGAATTCAAATATAAGGTCCAATTTATTGTACCCATGACAAAATGCCGTGAGTGGAGTGTCTGCTTGCGTGTGATAAAAGCATCCGTCGGGGGTGTGTCAGCAGAGGTTTCTGGACAATGCCACCGTTTGTGAACAAGGTAGCAGCGATGTATTTTGAAAAAGTTTATCATTGTTCGTGTCAGCATGTGGAAGTGCGTGTTAAGTGTCTGATTGGGTAGAGCAGAGGGAGATTTAGGAGAACATGCATAAAAGCACCAATGGCTGATAAGGCAGGCTGGCCGATGTGCGTTATGTGCGTGCTATCTGCAAGTCTGAACTTGACTAAGCTGAAGTCAAGTCTGGGGCTGACGTACTCTGTTGGAGCTTTTGTTAGCTAGCGAGCTTGTCAAGGAAGTTGGGACGCAGAGCAAAATGAGACACTGGAGCAGCCACTAGGACATTTAGACAGCTGCCACAGCCATAAATGCACTTGTCGCCATTCAGCTGCAAATAACTTTGCTGAAAGCGCTCAAAGAGTTTGATGATGGCTGATCGCGATATAGCGTGCCTTGATGAACGGCTGAATACAAGCGACCGTAAGGGTAACATTCTTTATTGTTATCAAGCGGCGTGCTTGCGTTGAGCATAGATGGCACCTGCTACACCGGGAACGGGATCTTATCCATCCAAATGCAGCAAAACATACTGCCCTCCATGGAACGACCAGTCAGCATACTCTACCAAATTAAAGAATCCTCAAACAATACTACACGCCCGTTTGCTCGTACGTTAGCTAACCACTTCCTTCAGTTTTGATAATGTTTTTTGAGGGGAGGGGTGTACCATCAAGAGGATCCTGAACAATGAAGTCTACATTAAAGTGTAACTATAGGACGACATAGGAATATCTCCAAGAGATGCGGCGAGTAGAAAAAACAGTTTCGATCTAAATGCCGAAAGATTCGGGGTCCAGGTATGTTATCGCGTCAATCATCTCGCAAAGGCTAGGAAGAAGAAGAGGGGGTGGGTTCATGGACCAAATTATATTTGAACTGACGTTTCGAAAAACTTCTTACTTCCATGGTCAGAATTTTGTGGTAGTTGAGTCTGGTGGCATTGAGTTAGTCCACCTTTCTATTTGCCTCAAATTACATCGGTGTTGGACTTGCGAACTTTGACCTACCCACTCATTGCCGGCCCCATTTGGTCTTCCGGAGGTTGGCTGCTGGCGGGCTGGCGTGACCTTCGTCCTCTCTGTGGTCAGCGTAGTTGTAGGTGAGTCAGTATGCTTGCTGGCCTCCCTCACGTCACCCGGTGGACTGATCCCTCGTTACTGTTCACTTGGGTTGTTCTTTGCCTCGCTGTTGCGACCTTGAGCCAGGGTTTGATGTTGGTCGTGTGAACTCCGACCTCCACTCCTATTTTCCGTGGGCATTGGCTCTCGATCCTGAGAACTCGTGTGCCCTACTGGTTCTGGCTAACTTGTGCCAAGCGCTTGGCAGGCAAGGTTCAGGTCAATAGCTCTGTTGATTGTGCCAGTGGAGGACCAACTTTTGAGCACTAGCCTGGCCATTTTCTCATTGGCCTTGCCGATCACCCTCGCTTTATCAAAGGCGAATTCATGTTTAGGTGTTGCACGTGGTCATAGACTAAAGACAACTTGTCCTTGCCCAGGCGTTTGCCCATCTCTCTAACATACCTTGCCTCGCAGGTTTGCATCGTAGGCTGTAGACTATGGCTGATTACTCGGTTGCTGGAAGCGGGTCTTTGGGTTCATGATTTGTTGTCTGATTGTGAAATCTGGTCTATGCGCTTCTCCAATCCCAAACGGTTCTAGCATTCGTGCAGTCACCTCTGAAACGTTTTTCACGTAGTGGATCACAAGCCAGAATGTTGGCTTTTCTTCTTCGCTTGACCGATGAACGTGAGGCTTCTTGAGACACTGGCGGATGAAGGACATTGGATAACCGTTATCTTTGAAAAGGGCATTTAATTACTTCATCTCTCCTGCTTCTTACGGTCGTCGTTAAGTGTGTTTGAACACGTCGGAAGAGAGTTCTGACCCAACTGCGTTTTTGCCTAAGAGGGTGGTTGCTTTGGAAGTAAAGAATGTGCCTGGTGTTAGTTGCCTTACGGTAGCTCGTAGTCCTTACCTTCCCATCTGCCAGTTTTGTTACTTGGACGTCAAGAAAGGAAAACTTATCGTTGACTTCTTCTTCCATGATGTCGGGATGTCGGGAAAGACCAAGTTCAACAATGCCTTGAAAGCTTGCACGTGGCTCCACTTTAGTATGACGAATGTGTCATGGACGCATCGGGCCCAGATCTTCGGAAGGTCCGAGCTGAAGACTAGCTGTTCAAGCCTCTACAGAAATTCTTAGGCAATGAGTCCAGACAGCGAAGAGCCCATCGGTGCCCCTTCTGCTCGTACACTTGACCGTTGAAGGTGAAAAGGGTCTTAAGACACAGTTCGAGGAGCTCGAAGATGTGTAGCGGGTCGTGTATGCCTGACTAGCTCGCGTCGAAGTGCACTTTCCCAAACGCTCACCGATATGCTTTCTAGACGTCTCGATCAGCCAATCATTGTTCTCGCATCTATGAGGCAACGAATGAGAAGCTTGCACGCGTGCCCAACACAAGTTGCCTCACTGCCCAAAATCTCCAGGCCAACCTACCCAATGAAAAATCTCCCTCTATCTGTCCTCTGGCTCGACTACTCTAAGACCTCACTTGGGCCCGGTCAACCTACTGATCGGACGTATCTCTCCCAAGTCAATCTATTCTCCTCTTCCGTTGTGTACACAATAAACTTTTCCTATTACTCTGGCCTTTAAAGACTTCTCTCCTCAGCACTAAGCAGCCATGGTCTGAAGATCACAGTTGCACGGTTAGACTCACTTAACCCCCTGCGATAGACGTGCGCTTGTTTGAGCTTCTTCTCGGTCTCGTTATGGTTTTCACGAAGAAGGTTGTCGAAAGTGCTGAAAGCCAGTGCAGGTGAGATAGAAATGAATAATGAGATCACATAAATAACACCATCACCTCGTCTGCCTCAACGTCAATATTCTGAATGTGCATTAAGAACTCTGCAGCCGACTTAACTGTCCACGGCGAATCCTTGGTGAGGAAAGAATGTCACCGGTACAAACACTTTGAGAGCCCAAATGTTGGGGTGCCATGTTATGCGACGATGGGGCACAGGAGCAATCCGGACTTGTGAACTTTTGGCAGGCCGTAGAAGCGCGCCATCGCAACATCAGTGGCCTTTCTCAGCTTGTCGACCGTCTTGTTTATACTGTTCAAGAGTTTTCTGAACTCATTGGCAGTTGATGGCCTATAGGATTCCTTGTCCATTAAGAGGTTGTTCACCTTAAACCCATATTCAGCCTTAATTACGATGACCGAAGAGGGTCCTTTATCGGCGGCCAAGATAACCATATCCTCAATTTTTCGTAGATTCAGAAGTTCTCGTTCTCCTGCATTGGAAATCGTCCTTTATTGTTTCTGCTGAAGGAGTCAATTTACCACGTGTTGTCGCATGGCATTCTTGCACTCCTCGATTGCCTCGCATTTCTGATGCGCGGATTTGAAATATGCCAAGAAGTCCTCTGGTCAAGTATCTCTCGTACTGAAGTTTGCGTCATAGGATATAACAGCTAGTTGTTGCTGAGTGAGAGGATGGGAAGAAAAGTCATGAACCAGAACTCCATCAGAAGAGTCTTGCTTGTTGAACTGATTTTTTCAAACTTCACAGCCAACTGGTCATCGCGCAACTTGCGGTGGCGCCGTGCACTGTCTTGTATTTCGGCTTCGAGGGCTCCCATTTCGTGCGCCGTAAAGATCGAGCGGCACGCTGAGGAGGAGTTCCAGTCTGGAAAAACTAGACACATGGGTTGCTGGGACCAAACAAAGGAAGCTCATCGGCCACGGCTGGCCAATTCTGTAGCAAAACTACTTGAAAGCTGTGGTATTGGTTCGTGGAGTGCTTAAGAGAGAAGCTCACCATTTGGACGTTTTTCCAAGCATCTTTTGAAAACAGACATCGAGAAGAATGCGTTGAGGCAAGTGAAACACGTAAAATCGAGTTCTGGTTAACTATTTTATTCAAAAAGGTGTGCAAGTAATGCACACAAACAAATTAAGGGCCAATCCTAAAATATATAAAGTACAGGGACCTACATGTCCCAAAGTTACTGTAATGGGTTTCAGCCCGGCACTGAAAAATACAGCACAAAAGGCCACTAAACCAGGGGTCCGAAGTTCAAGAACAAAAGGCCACATTTGGTTCTACTGAACTTACAAAAAATAAAGCGCTTATACAAAGTCTCATGGGTGACTTGTTTGATTAAATCAATACAGTGATCCACTTTTTTGATTAGGTCTGTTTATTTTGTGATCCTGTCGTGTTCCCGGATTTTTGGAAGATTTTGAGCGCAGCGTACCATTTACTGTAGCATCGAACTTCGAATACCTTGAATTCTAGCAACTCTTACATACAAGTGCACCGTGGATTAATTTTTCTGTACTACAGCTTCGAACTAAACGAAATTTTACGTTTTATGGTATCTTCTGCCGATATACCCGCATAAGAAAATAGCAATGATACTGAGTTCCCGTTCCAATTAAAGAAGAACATTTGTAAATGGCTTTTATCTAGCTAAGTGCTGATATAGATAAATGGCCTTAAGTTTGTCCATATATGGACACCGGCCGGTGCATGCATAAATGATTATACGCCTATCCATAGAGAGAATAGCCACGAAATAAAAATCCATCCAAGTTTATACCGAATAGATATCACAAAAATTTGTTTCTGAAGGAACTCAGCTTTTCTGCCAGAAAGGAGTACTTATTTTAAGTCGCATGTCACTGTCTTTTCCTGTTTGCGAGTTTTTTTTTCTGGTGATAGTCTTGAGAGTAAGTGTAGATTTCGTGAGTTAGGATAATCTTTTGACAATCGCCTTTTCGTTATATTGTAGCCAGCGCTTTTACTGTAAAAACGAAATGCAATTTGTCTTTATCTCTAATCCTGAAGGTTTTTGTCCTACGCTTGATCAACTTCAAAAGCCAAAACTACGTCATTTGCAAACACGCCCACTCATCCAAACGTGCCATCTGATACAATGGTATCCATACCAGACACTGGTGGTTCTGTTAACTTCCTCCAGGTAAACGAGCGTTGACTTAAGCTTAATCTTTGCGTAAGGTCTTTTTTCTATCTTAGTATAATAACTTTGAAAACGTGTTTAGCTTACTCGGCAAAATTCGCTGACAGTTAATCCTTTGCGACTCGCTAGAATTCATTATTCAGGTCATCTGAAAAAAAGTTAAAGTACATACTCCGCCGTAATCCCATGCACTGGATAAGACAAGATGCGAGAATTACCGTGGCATAAGTCTTATCGATGTTGCTGCAAAGATCTTCGCTGTTGTTCTTCTCAGGCGCTTCCAGTCTGTACGTGACTCGAGGACACTACGCAACCAAGCCGGATTCCAAGCTGGGTGTGGATGTGCGGATCAAATATTCACACTGAGGCGCACTCTAGAATTCCGCCATAGCTATCAGCAACCGACGGCCGTTTGCTTCGTCGACTTTGCCGCCGCATTCGATTCCATCCACCGTGAGTCCCTGTGGCGAATAATGGAACTGGATGGAATGCCGAACAAACTCATTGCGATGATTAAGGCCTACTATCGGGCTACCACCGCACGAGTCCTGGTCCACAACAATCTCTCTCAGTCGTTCGATATCCGGTCTGGTGTCCGACAGGGCTGCGTCCTTTCGCCCATTCTGTTTAACTACGTCATTGACTGGATTCTCGGCAAAGCCCTGCATGAAGAGGACGGTGTTGAACTTGCACTCGGACGCCGACTTACTGATCTTGACTACGCCGATGATATTGCGCTGTAAGCCTCAAACTTTGATGGTCTACAGTCAGTAGTGTCGCGGTTCAATGAGATCGCTATGTTGGTAGGCATGTCTATAAATTCCGGAAAGACGAAGTTGGTCTCCAGCTGTATCCCTGACCAGGAAAAGACACCCCTGGGGATTAATGGCCATCAACTTGAAGAAGTAGACAGCTTTAAATACGTCGGGGCGAGGCTGCTCCCGAAAGGGCAGAGCAAGGACGACATTGTCTCCCGTATCGATGCTGTTCGCTGGGTTTTCTCAACCATTCGAAAGCGCCTATGGATCCGACGTGACATCTCCATCGCCACGAAGATTCGTGTATACCGTGCATCCATCCGGTCAGTCCTCCTCTATGGATGTGAATGCTGGGTTGTGCGCGCTGAAGATGAGCGAAGACTGGAGGTCTTTGACCACCAGTGCCTGAGGACGATCCTGCGAGTTAAGTTTAGCGACTTCATCTCAAATGAGACAGTCCGCATCCGCTGCGATCGTATCACGAGGATATCTCAAGCCATTCAAGAAAGGCGATTGAGGTGGTTTGGACACGTTCTCCGTCGTCCGCCGCTCGAGCTTACCTATGCTGCCCTCGACCCGGCACAGCAGCCCACCTGGAAACGTCGATGAGGAGGGCAACTGAAAACCTGGCTAGACACCGTCCTTCATGACATGGAAGCAGTTCTTGGACCTTCTATCTTCGGACTCCGTCGCTGGAGAAGGGACTGGATGGAGCTTTCGAGATCCGCTGCCGCCAATCGCCACGCATGGGGAGGTACCGTTCGTGACATCATTGAGGCCGGCTAGATCAGGCATGATCACAGCCGTAACAAGTGCAAGTAGTAAGTACTGGATACGGCTTAGATCATGTCCGATCTAGCCGACCTCAACTGACTTGCGTTCTACCCTACCACGATTGGCGTTGTGCGTTAAGCGGCCTTAATAGTTCGACCAGCCATTTTCTTCGAAAACAAAAGCCCGATATCAACGGTTCATGGACTACTTCGACGTCTTAGTGGAGTGTGTGTACCCGGTTTTTGGCCTCTTTTGCCTAATAACGAAGTGGTACTCACCAAGAAAGACGCAGAATGTGCTCAAAGCACCTCGAAAATTTATTTGAATGGCTAGAAATATATTTGCGATATTAATGCAACGAGTATTATCCCCTTTCAGCTGAAGTCAATATCCTTTACTAGAATGATCGTTCTTAAACATTGGTAACTGATCATCAAAGTTTTTGTTTGTACATTGTGCACACTAGTCAAAGGTCAAAGTATACACCGATCCGTATAGCGGCGTGGCCACAGAGACGGGGTTCAAGAGAACGTTCTAGTCGGCAACACATGGAACACTTGAAATGCCCTAAAAACTCAGGTAATTATGACGTTGCAATGGTTTCGTATGAACCGACCAAAGTAGCTCTTATTTACTAAAACTCCATCACGGAAAATCGCACCCATGTGTTTTCCTGAGACTCTTGACAATGTTGACAGTTCGATTGTCGATTTTGACGACGTCTACCGCGTGCCCCTCAAAAATGTCCACACGGAGACAAAGACTTGTACGCAACGGTGCAGATGTTCCTCTCTACATCCCAGTAGTCGATAGTTATGGTATGATGGCTTATTTCTACTGATTTTATCAGCGAGTTGTTGGCTTTAGACGCATTGAAAAGGGCTTACCCATTTTTTGCATAAAATATCTTGGTCTTTTGTACATAATTTTGTCGATAACTCAATAAAAATACCGGAACGTTAACCTCCAGTAGTGGATTTTATTCAAAATCAGTTCGACTACATACTTATTTCAATAAAAAGGCCAGCAAGGTGTAATATTCCTTTGTCATATATAATACCGAAATCGGTGGTAGCAATTGCTCTTATGCTGTCATTTCGAGTTTTCGGCTGAGTCGAATTGAGCACCACTGCCACGTTTTTTCAACTGCTTTCTGATTCGGTGGTCTCTGACATCCTTAGCCAAAATCGTTAACTCGAACTACAGCGTATTCCAAAGTACATCGTTATGCAGCAGTAGGTGTACCCGAAAAAATAACTTTCTAACTGATAGTGAAAGACCTCGATTTCCAGAGATTGGCGTTGTGAGAGCAGAAACCCCCACTTCAGGACAAATACGATTTCTGACAGTAAAAATGCATGGAATATCGAATACGCACCGGTGAACGAAGACGCCAATAGGGTGCACAGCGCCTTTTGGACGATGTTTTCATTGGGAGATACAAGTATGTGGTAAAACGCGCAGTTTATCCATCTCCTCGAGCCGACTCAGCTGCCATCCGAACAGAGAATCCTTTTATGGCTTTTGTGTTCAGGATATAATTATTACTTGGCAATTCTGAATGCCCGAATATTATCCTTATCATAACATTTGTCTCTGATCCACCAAATGCGACTGCTGTTCTCAAAACTTCCCGATCTACTGCTTTCCTTTTGTTTGCGAGTGACCGATTGTGCTTCAAGAGACTGTTATATAGTCCCGCAGAAGCACAATTCTCTCCAATTGAATTTATTCGACAGTTAGCTTAGTGTCCTCAACATTCCCGGCAAACTTCGTTCTCGGATTTATTTTGGCACGTTATTTAACATCCTGTCTTTGAGTAGTACACAGTATTCGTGCGGATCCGTGAACCGTTGCCGAATTGTCGTTCTCGGCCCGTGCGACATTCCCACCGCCAATTTATGTCGTCTCAGAGTTTCCCCCAATTTCCTTTTGTCTGGCTCGCTGCAGTGCGTTGCCAAACGACAATGGAAAACTTTTTGCCGATTTGATACGATAGCTAGGACGACATAAACACGGAGGGAGGCATTCGTCATCGTTCTTAAAGTTTTTTTCTGCGGACAAAAGCCGAAGAACATCAGGAGACTGAACTTTTCCTTTTTCGTCATCCGAATGTCGGAGTATATTTATTTAAGGGCGTTGAACGAATTTTCGATTGCTTTCCGGTTCGTCGCCGATAAATATTTAATGAAGACGTAAATGTCAAAGGGCGAACCTTCGCATTCATTCGTGATTTTAACCATGTCCCCACAACCCTTCTGGGCCGTCTTTAGAGTTGAAATGGGGGCTCAACGCTTGCACGTTTCAAGATAAAAAGCTGCCATCGCATCAGCGTTTCCACTCGATCCTCTACTGCTGCCGAAGTTAAACTAGACAATAACGGCTCAATCAGAATACATTTATTTGCCCGCCCCCTGCCCCATGGAAGAGAAAAAGGTCATCAGTCAACGCGTCGGTCGTCCGTCGACGAGTAGCTTTGTGTTGAGCCGTCCGTCTGATTCATTGTGAAGTGTGACGTCACCTTAAACTCCACGTTCTTTTTATAAGAATTGTTTAGTCCAGTATACCCATTTCTCTGCGTTAGAAAACAAAGCTGCTCAAGTAGTCACTTCTCCAAATAGAAAGTTAGAAGTTCCTGTTCAAGATGCAGCTGACCGCGAAAGGTTTTCCGATTTGATAAATTTTGGAGGACCATAAAACGTCGTGCTTTTGGCATCGTAACTTTGGTATATTTTTCTCAGTTAGGCATTGCCATTCGACTGTTTTCGGCTTTCTATCGTTTGTGAACCTTATTGGCAGACTATCTTGGTGACAAAATTGGCAGCTTTCATTAGCCTGAAATGTCCAACCTTCCTTGAAAGGTCTTCTTTCATTTGGTAGAACTGTCGATTGCCTTATCGCTCTTTAGCATTAAATTTGTGTACATGCACCGAGCGAGTTATGGCACATGCTCCTAGAGTTGTCTTTTGGGGCTGGATATGGAAATATGCGGAAGTCTGTGCAGGTTGGGCACATCTCTTGCAATTTCACTTCCTCAGAGTTCGGTTACGTTGTTGTGGCCGAAAATGTTGTTGTTCCCGACAATTCCTTACCCCGCCTTCATATCATTCCCCGCATCCTAGGGCCTTGAGGACGCTTACACTGCCTCAGACCGGCTGGCCTTTGAAAAGATCCTCTACGAGCGCATTCGAGAAGTGGCACTTGCAGTGTGCCAACCAAAAGTGGCAACCGCGGAGGAGGCAACCTCTCTCAGTCGCAGTACTAATGAGACATCCAGTGATGCTGAGCTCCTGGAGTACAACACCCTGCTCAACTCACTTTTTTCCGACTTTGAGGCCTTTCTGGCGCGTGCAAATTGCGAGAAGCCAACAAAAGCTGCAGCCTCCGCTACCGCTACCGTTACCACCACCAACGTGGCCGTAGCCAATGTGATTCCCAAGCAGGCCCATGCGGACGCCCTGGCTGCTCTCAACGCCCATTTGACTGCCGTTTGCCCCAAAGTGCGCACCCCATGTGGTCGCGTCTTCAAGGCGTTGGAGCCAACTTTTCGATGCAAGTGCGTTCCATCTGCGTTGTCTCTCATACTCCTTCTGCTGCTTTTATATTGACCCGGCGTTAGTCTTGTTTCTCAGTGCTCTGTGGTCATCGATTTAATGGCATGCATCTACAACTGATAGGACTTTCTGCTAATGTTCGGTCTCCCATGCATTATGCTCTTCCTGATCCTAGTGCTTAGTAGGATTATTCGTGTTTTTTTTGTAGTCTTCATCATAACTCATTCGGAGAGGATTTGGCGGTTCTTGCGTCGTGCGGATTGTGGGCTGCACATATTATTCCTGTTTGATTTCTACCATCCCGAAACGTCTGCATGTGCTTATGAGATTGCAGCACGTTGTCAACAGCGACGGGCTTTAGGTGTTTTTGAGTTATTGACTAACCTGCTCCACACAACGAGCCCGGCGGCGGTGGTGGTCAACACACAAGACCACGTGATCAGAAGCCATAAATACTTTTTGCTACATTATGTTGCGGCAGGCTTTAAGCAGACGGCCTTTGTGCCTGACCTTTACAGCATAACACCTAGCTGACGGTGGATAATGTTTCAAAACGGTATCTGCCATCTTGGTTTCCAAAAAAACGTGTTACGTCAAAAAACTAGGAAGGCGAAAGCGATCATTGCTGAATTAGTAGTCACATACCCAACCCCAAGTTTATGGGACTTGCAACTCGAACCAGACTTCTTTGGTTATCAATTGTCAAGTCGTCCAACGCTCTGTCATTGACTCACGGGTCCTTTTTGTTGATCTTGCTTACACAGAAAAAGATAGCATCGGTTGCGGGCCTCCGACCTCGTCAGTGATCTGTTAATCAGATCCAACCGCTGGATCAGCAGCAAATGAATCGAGCTAAACTTCCATCGATGCCCTCATAGCTCAGTCTTTGTCGTGTCGATAAGAAAATCAATCTTCAAGAAATCTGAGGACATCGATATGCTTCCAACCCATAACAGTTGTTCTTTGATATCTTTCATGAGATATTGAGGTCTCGTTTGATTTGGAAAATTGAACTGCTTGACATGTTCCAAATAAGTTATTTTTTATTTGATATGACTTACGTCACCCCATATAGCTTGCCTCTCGAAGGCGTGATAAATAAATTCTTGTTGGATGATAAGCAAAAGCTGAGCATACGCGTCTAAAGATTCCGAACCGAGGCTATTAACCCTGTAGTATGTCAGCTCGCAAGGCATGCCCGCTCGATTCACAACCCCGAATTAAGTATCTGTCTCGGTACAGCGGAGTCTCGGCTGAGTCTCGGCGGAGTCTCAAGCATTTCAGGTGACGAGCAAGCCACTAGCAGAAACATTGTCTTGATTGATGAGCTTGCGCACATCTGATGAGCTTGCGCACATCTGATGAGCTGTCAATGCGTGTGCTTGTGCCTGTATCCGCAGTGGAGTCTTGCCCCCAGAGCGTGGGTCATTAGCCGGCCGCAGACAATCAGTGAACTGATGTAGTTTGATTGGATACTCTTCACAAGACGAGCCTCTCACACGGCAAGCTCGGTGCCGGAACAGATTAAATTCGTTAACTAAGGTCCCACTGTACTCAGTTATTAAGTATTTGTGCTATTTGATAACCCAGCTGACCAGAGCAGTGATCTTTCCTATTGATAAACCCTCCTGACTGATTCAAACCGTCTTTTTCCTCTTGTCCCTCCTTTTTTTTATCCAGAGACTGTTCCACTGATCCAACTTGCGCTTTCTGCAGAACCTGCTTCTTTGCAAGCATACACGCAACGCACAAGTACAAGGTAATCACTCAATCCACGCCCCTTCCCTGTCTTCCAAAATTTCCCTCTTCTGGACACACAAATGCTTTGGTTTATTTTAAAAATTTTCATAGTTTCAATTCATTGGACGTATTACGTATTAGACCTCAGCCACTGTCCGCCTAGTTAGGGCTGGGGATGTAGGGTAAAATAAAAAAAGCCTAATCTTACGTACTTGCTGTTAGTTCCCAACAAAGTCGAGCGTGTGGGAGTGTCATGAGGTAAGCTTTGCACTCTAAGGCACGTCCACAGCACTCGACCCGGACAATAGTTACCACACAATGAATCGTCTGTATGTCGTTTGTACTATATACATAACGTCTTTGCTCGTGATCTTTGTGTATAGGCCTCGAGATGGCACCTGAACGTCCTTGTAGGCTACGTGACATGCAAGCCTCCTTCCGCTTCTGTTCATTGCACACACACCACGCACATGCTACAGTAATCTTTCCTCGAAGGGCGCTTTTAAGTGGGCGACGACGGCGCGACCGTCTTCTGGCTTCGTTCTCTTGCGCCGCCGCCGTTGCCGCCGACCTCTTCCATCGACCAGTAGCAGCCAGTCGAGGGGGTTGACTTGACACGCGCACAGCTGGGCGGGGAGGGGGGGGGGAGAGGGAGATGGTGATCTGTTTTTTTGCTCTTCGTCCTTTTCTTCTTCTGCCATCTGTGCTTGTCACGTGCTGTTGCAGCTGATCAGGGACGCCAGTAGTGCGCGCTCCGTCGGCCAGACTAAGACGAATCCGCTTTGCCTATGACGGACGCCACACGCACACACATGTGTGTGTGCGTGTGCGTGTTTGTGTGCCCATTTAAACGTATTCTCAAGGGTGACCGAGATAATGGCGAGGGGCTGCGGGGGCGGGGGGGGGGGGGGGTGACAAGCTTTCTAAAACTCGAGTGATTTCACCAATCCAGTTAGATCAGTGAACAGCACGCAGGTATAATTTTGTCCACTTCAGACCACATCCATCCACGGACTGATGGCGCAACTAAACGAGGATTGAGGATGGTGGCCTCCTATGTCAGGTCAGGTTTATTAAGGGAAATATAGGCAAATACCTTTTAACTCTCTATGCAATACATTGGCTCAGCAGAACTTTTCAAAAGAGTGTCGATGCCAGAAAATGGAAGTGGGTAAAAAGAGCAGACAGTGAAAAAAACTCCTTAGACATTGTACAGAAATTCTAAAGTTTCAATGCCATTCGAGGGATTTTAGGGAGAAAAACTGTTGCGAGATAGGATGGCCTGCTGCTGAGTGTTTGAAGCATATCAGGAGGAACCCATCACGTTTTTTTTTCAATGTCCTAAGGGTCACATGAGAAGATCGCAGAGGTCACGAGAACATAACCGAATGTTTGGGGATGCGCCGGCGTACGTCCTTGCTGGTTTCCGAGTTGGCCGACCAGGTTATGGACAGTCATTAGGAAGAACTTTACAGGGCCGCGTAGCTTAGGACCTTCTCGCTTATTCATTAATAAGGAGCTCCCCATTAGATCTCACAACAGGCGCACCTCAGGTTCTTGCCTGACAAAAATACGCAATTTTAGCATTAGTGTAGACTTCCTCCTTTACTATAAGAATAAACATGATTTAAGTTGGCCCTATTGCAAAAAAAACTCGCAACGGTCGGCAGGATTTGAACCCGCATAGTGAAGAAGGTCTTTATGCGAAGCCAATGCTCTCCCAGTTGCGCAACAAACGCCACACCTGCACCCTGAATTTAATCACACAAATAGGTGAAGGTGCTACAAAAAAGTCACATTGAGAAACAACCATTTTGGCTTGACTTTCAGTTCTGAGAGGTATTTAGTTATCTCGGCTACCGGGACGCGGAAGTGGGGGGCGCAAAGCAGAGTCATCATTTGCACTAGGCGGATGATGCGACCTACCAAGACCCCATAGCCTCTCCTACACAAATACGACGGCAGTTCAACCATCGATTTCGACGATGACCGATGTTAAGACACAGTCAGGAAAACGGGAGGTGGGATCGGGCGTAGATGGCCATGGTGACTGAAGCCGCTCCCTATACGTGCTACCGTACCCTTCCCCATGCTCGGCATTTGTTATCGGCGCGCAAGTCAAATAACGCCTGCCGTACCCTATCGGGTGCATTTACCACGCGGTCCGAGAAGGATTTAGTTACGTCCTTGACGAATGGATGCGAAAGTTCGCGTTGCAGTTGCTTACATGCTTTGAGCAGATAACCGGTCGAGCACCGAAACAGTTCGTTTATGATTCGGAGCTTTCGAAGTCGTGCAGGAGTTCATCGTCAGAGGTAGCGGTGGCAGCAAAAAGACGAAACTAAAGTGGGTGCAAGCTAATGAATTATCAGTGACGCAAGTCTGGAGGTGACTGCAGGGCTTTGTACGCCGGCTCCAAATCAATACATCGATTGATTGCGTTCCCATTCATGCACCAGGCTCCAAATAATTACTGATCCCTTGTGTTTCTGGTGTGGGTGATTATCTTGACGGCTGCGAAGCTGAACTCATGGCCCGTTTGGTGGATGTTGGCAGCAACCTGTGCAACTTCGTAGCCCTGCTTTGCTCCGCCGCACAGCTAGCTTAAGTTTGCGTATGCGCGATCCAAGCACGTGTTAAGTTTGATCTGTGTATTTGCAACTGCAGCTAAGGCATGGAATGCGATACACTACGCCAAGTTGCTCTTCCATGTTTGGTCGGCCTTTGGCTTTCAACACCCTGCTACGCATGGTAGCTTTTGGCCGGTGTGCAATTCCAACACCTAGTCCTGCAAAGATGTGCTCGGTCACATCTGAGAATTCCCCCGTGTATGGCAAAGGATGCTATCTACTCACTTATATTTCTCTCTTGATCTCCTGAAGCATCAGTTTACGAACGCCTTCAGATAACCATTGCACATAAAGTGGTCGCGGAGATATGGGGACTCTCGTTATTTCGCAACCATCCAGGCCACGGCTAGTAGCTTGAGGTGGCTTTCATTAGACTTTGATTTCCATCGTTAGACCAAGTTGGTCCATCGTCCGTTAGAGCTTTTTGTACATCCTGACTACTCGAACGCTGTTTTCTATATTTGTCGCCAAACAAGTCAGTGTCAGATCAGCCGTAATTTCCCCCCTCCACGGTATTAAGTTTATGCAGAATCAACCCAACTAGCAATTTATAGAGCCCCAACAAACTTTCCAGGGTCGCAGGCACGATCGTTATCAGATTGAGGAAACCAGTCCGCACCTGGCATGGCCAACGTTCGCTTTACTGCGTGTACTCTTACACGCTCTGTCTTTCTTCCTCCCCCTTTACTTGCAACGGCTGCACCAAACCGTCCACACTGCGTATCCAGCCTTTGCTTCTCGACCACATCCCCCCTTTTTTCTCACTATTCACTTGTTTGAAAAGACGAAGATGTTTTAACCTGTACCCTGTTCCCATATAAATGTACAGGCTCGACAAGAATTCATGGAAATCATACGTGTGCTCGCCAGCTAGACTTCTGAATTCTCTGATGGGAATTTCGGTAACTTTAAATTAAAGATTAGTTGATAAAGACAGAGAGAGAGAGAGAGAGCAGGCGTTCGCTACTAACTTTGTGTTATATACCGGCCTGTTACTTAAATGTTACACGAAGCACATACCTGTCCGACTGTTGGTCCAAGCACCAGCAGAGGAAAGAAATCAGAACCTAGTCGGCCATGAGGGAACTTATTTAAGTACCTGCAGTTTTTTCGTACTAAAAAACCGAGTCTATTTATAGCATCCCTTTCAGATTGGTTATATTCTGTCCAATACACTTGAAGGGACAGTCCTAGGAGAGCCGAACAACCAATCAGATCTGACAAAAGTTCTGTCGCCACAGTAAAAGTGGGTCGCTATTGAGTGCAAGTTCAGGACATGCAGCGCAGGAGCCGCGCGCGCATGCGCTTTTCTGTCGGACTGACACAGCGTGAGAATGGAGGGGATTTCCAACGCTTTACTTATTGGTCGCTTTTAAAGATGATATTATTTTCGCCTGTTCTGTTGCGACTATAAAACGTTGTTGTAATTGCTGCTTGACTTTGTGCCATCCCTCCTCTAGATGCACGCCTCGGGAGGTGGCTACTGTGACTGCGGTGACGAGGAGGCCTGGACCAGTGGTGCCTGGTGCCGCATTCATGGGGGCGAAGAGGAGACGGAAGCTGAGATGAAAGAACCAACCAGCAGCAGCAGCGATAACAGTGGCCATCAGGCCTTTCGCAGCGTGGACGACGAACAACGTCAGGAAATGGAGCGTCTGCAGCAGCGCCTGGATGCTTTGCCTCTCGATGCGGTGAAACGATGCAGCTACCTTCTGCGCCCTCTGATCAACAGTGCGGCCTTCGTCCTTTTTGAACTCATCCAGGTGCGTGCGTGTGTGTTGGCGGCCGACTCGATCGGGCGACACCTCATTTCTTGTTCCTTTATGCATGCAAGTAGGTTTCGTCTCCCCTCCTCCCCTGGGGATTGCCTTTTACTTCTAAAAGGCGGGATCTAGCAACTCTATCGCAGGACATATCCATTGGTGGACTGAGGTTGCAACACAACCGACACTGTAACTTACCATGCTAACAGCGTAGGTACTAGCTAAAAGGCTCAGACACGTGTTTCGCCGGTATTCTACCGCTGCTTGACACAGCTGTGAAGGGTCCGGCTCATCAGTGGGTCCCGACACTTACGCTGTATCTGCTGCAACGGTCACTGTGTTGAAGAAAATGCTCTAACCATCTCTGCAACTGTTGTCCTGGAGTGGGCAATGAGGTGATCGTGTGGAACGAACAAGCGTGAGAATCCCTCGACTCATTGACTCACTCACCCTTAGATGATAAGTGCTTATCAATATTTTGTCGAGTAGAAACTCTCACGGCATTCCCACGGCACGTGAACTAATATCTGACTTGTATCGTCCCTTCCCTAACCCCTCTACACTAACTGTATCACGTTTATTGTCTCCTGCTCTTTCGCTGGCGTGGCCGAAGCCGCTGCTATGCGTGACACTCCCCCCCCTCCTATGCTCCGCGCAACCCGAATAATGTCCGCCGTACCCTGATCTGGCCTCCGTGTTGGTTCAGCGCGTATAACACATCCGGACTTGCCTTGTTCCCCGCCCTTTTACCTCTATCCACCAACAGCTGTGTCAGCTACTACTACGAGCGCTACAACTTCAGCTAGCAATAGCAATAATACTAATTCTAATGAAGCTAATACCACTACCGGCAGCAGAAGGGATATCACTAATAAGTTAAGAATACGGAGACTGCTGGTTGAAATAATATGCCGATACTGGCAGCGCTGATACTAGCAGTCATAAGGCTTCTAGCTTCTAGCTGCATACCAGTGAAGGTCTGCGAACTCGCTTCTTCATTTCTACACTTAAAAAGAAACATATTTTAAGGCTCGACGATCTCCCTGTCTTCATGTGCCCGTTTTAACATCTTACAGGGCTCGCCTCGTCCCGCCTGCCTGACACCACTTAGTCGGCAATCCACAGCTGCCGCCAGCACTGATGTGCCCCCGGAAGAGGATCCAGACTGTGCCGAGGCGGTGGACGCCTGGCCACCCCCTCTCAGCCACCTGCCCTTCTCCTCCTGGGCCGAAGACGCCAGAGAGTTAGGCGTCAGCGGCTGGCCCCGCACAGCTCCGCCCAATCGGGATTCCCTCGACGTGGAAATGCGCTGTCGAGCCCAGCAGTCACGTGCGCACCGCTTCCATCCACTGCTATTTGCCGCACCCAATAAGGACCTCTTTGCAGCCCACTTCTCCGCCATCCTCTACAACAACGAATTCCACAATTATGACGAGGTATGAACGCGTGACGTTCCTCCTCCTCCTCCTCCTTCTCCTCCTCCTCCTCCTCCTCCTCCTCCTACTGCAACTGCTCTCTCTGTCTGGTCTGCGACGTTCCTGTAGGCATGTGTGCGTACTCTTAGGCTGCATCGGCTGATCGATAATCCACGCTCATGGCGTAACATGTACTCCTAGCACGGGATAAGCGATATTCAGAGGATGGGGGGGGGAAGGCCGGAAAGACGCTGTAAGAATGGCCGTGACCGGAACACTAGCTTTATTGCTGACTTGAGCCAGCGTCGCATAGCAGCACAAGGCCGGCAGTCGGCTGTGGACAGCAGGGGAAGGAGGGGGGAGTGCACCCAGGTAAGACCGGTTGTTCCTGACTGTAGTTCATGGGAGAGCCGACGCCCCGGAAGACTGGGCATAAACTTTAGTAAAAACTTACGCCAGATTAGGTACAAGCTTTGGCGCTGCCCTAAGCGAACGCTACACCCCAACACGAGACCGGCTGTTGGCCATATATAGAGGAGCGTCGACATCCCGGGCACTTTAGGCTTCCGCCTTATCGGTGACTTAAGTGCATGTGACAACTAAGGTCGCTCTAGTTGTCCCATTTGACATCAGAAATGCATGTAAGTAAGCAGGTATGTTCAGTAAGTAAAGCTGCTCCTCAGCTCTTTCCGCATGCCACGCTTTACTGTGGCTGAGAAGGCAGCTAGCTGACAGATTTGCCAGATACACCATCAGCTCAATGTGTGTTATGTGTGTAGTGCCCAATAAGTGGACTGGGAGTCAAATTGCGACGGCGCATTCTATTCCTCTGATTATGTAAATCGTAGTATGTGTATGTGTCACAGAAACCAGGTCGTGCTGTGTCGCGTGCAGATGGGTTCGCTGGTCCTGCCAGCCACTGCACTAGATTCCGCTCCGGTCTTCTTGACTCTCTCTTAACACCGGAGTCAGGGGACTGCGGGAGAAGAGGGTGTGGTAGATGAAGGCGCAAGTTTACTATCAGTTAAAACTAACCCACACGCAAGTCACTGTCCTTGCACCATCAGGCTTTGGAGCATATGGTAAACATCATCGAAATCGATGGTCAACTTATACGTAAACTACCTCAAGAGGAGTAGATAGCCTCATACTTATTCCTATAAAGGTGACTCTCTGAGGATAAGTTGTAGGTATCACCAAAGTAAATTAATGTCCTAGAGCCCAATTCTACATAACCGACGATACATTAAAGCTATTCTTTTCACAAGTGCACATAGCATATGCATTTGTCGATGAACCAAATGTTACAACTAATAAAACATTCTTTATTATCTCTGCGTTTCTGTTGTATCTAACAATCTATGTATATACTATGCAGAAGGTATAATTTAGCTTTCCGTCCAATAATTGTGATGACTGGTCCCTATTAGAATATATGGCTATTTATATTTGCTATCGTTACATGCAAAATAAATAACGTCTACACTACCACTGTTGCCGTATTTCAGATTTATAAGATTATGTGCTACTATGGTCATACTCATAGATTATCTTTACTGGTGACTCTTTGGATAATGTTTGTGGACTTACCCAACAATGAAAACTTATTGTCGAGCAAATTAACGTCCACAAAAAACGTCCAACATAAATATACCTAGGGTCAATTAAAAAAAACTTTCTATAATAAGTTCCCTCCCTAATAATCACTTTCATTAATTAGATGACCGGCCGACGAATATCTGCGTAATTTATTATTTTCGAAGTTAACCTCAAAGCGAAATGCGGAACTTTGGCTGTTTTTTGATTTGCCTAGAAAATTAATGGTTGCCTTTTGACTGTTTCTGAAGAAGAAACGTGCTTTTCTCTTTGTACTAAAGCGTTTATCATTATATTTGTGCTTTTTAAACCCTGTTTTAGGATTGCAAATGACCCAAGTAGTGGCCGAATGTATACTAGGATTTTGGCGAAAACTGTAACATTTTTGTCCGTTCCGTTTCTAAATTACGCATTAGCGGAAAGTATCTTGCACAAAAGCGTACAATCTTGCCACGTGCCTCAAATTTAACAAGATTGTTTTCGGTGTTCATCTACACGGCAAAATATGCGTTCTTTTGTTTACGGTCCCAAATCTTCGGTGCTATACGGTCAGACAAGTTGATTACTACATTTTGCGGTTAAAAACTCCACTCAAAATAACAAGATCAAATGCATGCTAAAGTACTCACACAGTTTTGACCATGAAATTTAGTGAGTTACGTCATCTACTGTGCCTGCAACACTCATAACGCAACTGCTCTGTTTCTGCTCTGGCATGTGTATGCCCGTGAACAGCCCGAAGAGGAGTGGATAGCTTGATGATTCGGCAGTTTCACCGAGCGCTCGCCTGCACACATGCTCCACTTCACTGGTGCTTTTTTGGTAACGGCGCGTACAGTGCGGGGTCAAAACCCCGGCAATCTGCCTGGTGGAGGAGAAGCCCCAGTTGCCAACACCATTTGCCAGAAAAGGTGATCACCCCCCCTCCCCCGCTCCGACTACGCAGGTGACTGCTTTTAAACGCCTTCTTCCAGCTGTTTAGATCCCATGTGGAAGCAAAAATTGCAGTTCTGTCGCATTGCCTTATCAACAACGTCGACAAAGTTGCATTTTGCCGTCTTCCAAGTGCCGGTGTACGTGTGTAGGTGTGTGTGTGTTTCTCAACGCCTCCCTAACCCGCGAACGATTAGCGATAACGAATGTCCCCTCCCCCCCACGAGGTGCCCTACAGAAGTTTAAAGCATTTTTTCCCCGGTATTAATTTGAAGCTAGACCAAATAGCAGAATTTATTAGCGCGAATAAATTTCGAGAGCGCTTTTCAGCTGCTTCCGCTACATGCATGAATAACGAAATATTAAGAGAACACAGCAATTTGCATTGACACCAAAATCGATAAAAAGCAAGGTTGTGTCAACGTGGAAAATGGTCAATAATTGTGTCAACTGTTAAAACTGGGACTAAAAGTAGGGAGGGGATTAAACAAAAATAAGTGTGGTATGTATTTACCAGGGTAATTGAAGATTGACTACATGGTCTAGTTGCTTACATAGGTCGGGTTTCTCCCACCGTATGTAGGATGCTTCCATGTAACGTAAGGTCCAGTTTGTTCGTGCTCTAACAAGAACGCGGAAAGATGTGTTAGTGTCAACCGAGTGACCACTGTCTAGTAAGCGTTTTGTAATAGATGAGTGTGGTAATTTGTTCTCCTGTTTTAAAAGCAAAGTAGACAACTTGCCACGTTGACACAACCTTGTTTTTATCGATTTTGGCGTAAATTTAAATTGCTGTGTTCTCTAAATATTTCGTCATTCCTGCATGGAGCGGAAGCAGCTGAAAAGCGCTCTCGAAATTTATTCGCGCTAATAAATTCTGCTGTTTGGTCCCTGCAGATGTTTTGAACTACGAGGGCAGTTAGACTGACACCGGTCGGGTAGCGCAGAATTAGCGCTCACTCAACCCTGCTGCAGTATTTGGGCTTTAGTGGCACGCCTTTGACGTATGCTAGATTATCTAACTCCGGCAAAATGTAGCACTTTGCGTCCCGAGTCTCAAATCCAATCAAAAAGTCAAAATAACAAGACCAAGTGTAGGCTAACCTAACCGATCAAAACATTGCACGCGTCAGACCATCTACTGTAAGGCATCATGCGGCGTCAGCTACTGCTCCCAACTCAATTACCGAATCTTAAAACAGACGTGGAAGAGGAAAGAGTGGACCAGACATTGAAGCCTATCCGACAGTTCTACCGTAGATTCCGACGATGCTTACCGTGTGCTCCATAGCGTGGTGGCGCAGAAGCGGGGACTCTTACGCATGGGTTAGTTTTAAGTGGTAGTAGACCTACGTAACATTTGTCGCAATGTATTTCTCTCCTCACATTCACCCGAGACAGATGTCAAGACAGAGTTACAAAGACCTGACACGGGATTTGGCGCAGGTGGTCAGCACGGCAAAACCCGTGTCTAAGCTTATCACCACGATGTTTGGCTCGCAGCAAACATCTGACTAGGGTTTTAGCACGACAGCTAAAGATTGGAAACGGCGGCACAGATCCCAGTTGACACAACCCTACCTCCGTGTCGCACACCCCACCGTACACCACCTGGTCACCGTCTACACGTGATCAGGATTTTAGCACAGCAATAGGATAGGGGCAGCGAATCGGATCCCAGTTCACACAACATGAACCTCCGTCTCGCACGCCTCTCCATATACCGTCTGGTCACAGTCTACACACTTGGCGAGTACTGAAACACAAAAAGACGATAGGGGCAGCAACTCGGACCACACCATAGTAAATCCGAGGAGCTTCAATCTGCCACAACACGCTATGAGCTATGGCTTAGATAGTTGCCAACGGACCAGCTAACTTGCTCCTCATCCGGACCGAGAGTGGAATTGCAATGTCTCCTTCTTGGTGCAGCCTTTATGCTGTTTTCATTCGAGACTTTCATAAATGTAGCCCGGTATATGTGAAGTGGATGTAGGTCGTATGCTTGAAACGCACAGACAAGCGTTGCAGTTTTTCTACCACTAGGATCTTCCTAACATTGTCTTGCCGCCGGAGCCTGGTATGTGAAAGAAGAGAGAGTGATGTAGATGCTTCGAAAGTCACTTTAAAATCAAGTCGGGGGGGGGGGGGGGGGGGGGAAGAACGTAAAGGTCGTCCCCTT
This sequence comes from Ligula intestinalis, assembly GCA_036362985.1. NCBI lineage: Eukaryota > Metazoa > Platyhelminthes > Cestoda > Diphyllobothriidea > Diphyllobothriidae > Ligula > Ligula intestinalis. Next base: position 24,642,538 of record JAYGXS010000003.1, on the reverse strand, counting down.
TGACTATCGACTGGCTAAAAACAACGAGCTGGTAAAAAATCCTAGCTGACATCATGACTTTTTTTTCGATTGGGGTTGCAGCTAATTTCAAACAAAAACCAAAAGCTCACCCCTCTGAACTTGAGTGTACTAACCGCATCCTTGGCGTCGGTGGTAAAGTGGACGCAAAACGGGGTTTCATTGAGGCAGGCTTGTTTGACGTAAACTGTAGTTTTGATGTCCGAGTCAAGATCACCGACACGAGGAAGAGGGCGGATCCGGAACTTTTTATTGCCTCGTCCAGCAGTGCCAGCCATGTTGTCAACCCAAGCCTGCTTTTCTTTACTGACTGCTGATTTTATCCTACGCCCCTAATTCTCCTTTCAGGTCATCAAGGTAGTTCGCCGGTATTTGGGCTGCACCGACCAGCAGGCTACCCTCTTCGCCATCCTGGTGAATCGTGATGGCCGGACGCCCGTAATCACCTCGGCTGTTCGCCGTTCGGCCAGCAAGCTCTGTGCGGATATTTCTGTAAGTGGAACAGCTTCTGTCAAACTCCCCCCCTTACCTCTACGTACACGTCCCTAAACGGGACGTAACATTTTATTGGAGGTTCCACCTGCCCTTGCACATCCTGCTGGTCTGTTAATTTTTTTGGGAGCACGGATGCTACAGCAAATGTTTTTTTTCATACTCGCTACTGTAATTCTTCTTGCCCAATCCTGATTGTGACTTTCTGAGGCCGCAATCGGACAGCGTCATCTTGCTGACTTTCAGAAGGACTAGGAGATTGGTTTTAAGGGGGATCGCTACTACTACTATTACTACTTCTACTACCACTACTACTACCACTACTACTACTACTACTACTACTACTACTACTACTACTACTACTACTTCTACTTCTACTACTACTACTACTACTAATGCTACTACTACCACCACTATTACTACTGCTACTGCAGGCGTCGCTAAGTCCCAACAAACATGATTTCACATACTACTCTACAGGGCTATAAAGCTCCGCGGTCTGACTATTACAATACATTCTCTATGTCATAAAATACCAACCGAAATTCTAAAATGTTTTTTTTTTGATTCCAACAGCTTATTTGAGTAGAATTATATTACTGCCAATCAGACAGTCTAATTTTCAAATATTTCAGTCGTGTCAAAATGTCGGCTTTTCGACCAACTACCTTCTAACCGTCTACACAAAGTAAAGGGGCTACTTCAGCTGTATGAATCTATACGAACATTTTGTGAAAACGGGTAATCTTCTGCGCGTTCCATTTTACGTTTCCGTAGTTCTTCACGCTCAGCTGAATGTATGCATTTTTTTGGAAATCTTCTGCGTACGGCGTGGCAGAGAAAAGCGACGGCGTGTTGCAGATGTTCATTTATATGCTTGTTTACGGTCCTTATTTTTGGTGTGATAAAACAGACTACAGCTTTACAAGTTTACTAATCAATTTTGTGACAAAAAACCTACCAGATTTATAAAACAATGCGATTTCTAATGCTTGCACTTATTTGAATTTCATGAAGGCAAAACGAAGTCTTCCGTTCTCTGAAAAAAACCTTTCTGGCTTATGTCAATGCTCCTTCATAGTACGACCAGCCATTTTTCCGCAGTGTCCAATACCGTAGGAGCTTCCTTAAATATCAAGGAATGTTAGATTCGGCCCACTTTTTCCTGCAATACACTGATTTGAAGTGAACTACTTTCTCGTAAACGCATTTTGCACCCCAAGTCAATTCAATGAGCAAACGCTCAAATGTATGCTTGGCCAATCACTCAAATTTCGATTTTCGCAGTTTGTGCGTTAAGCAATCTATTTTATGTGTGTAACATGTGTCAGAAACAAGAGTACGCTTGACCATAGAGTTTGGCGTGGGTGTTGCTTAATGGCCTGGCAACTAGGTGTGACCTTGAGATGGCTCTGAGTAAAATCCAACCCCACCTCCAAGCTGGTGCGCGCCGGAAACTTGCTTTTGCTTGGCTAACGGGGCTCTGGTAGGGGAGCAAGACCGGGGACCTAGCGCCAATCCCCTTTTCTCCACGAAACACGGAATTGACTTTCTTGACTTTCTACACTTTCATGAATCAAAACTATACGCAACATACGATCTCTGCTACGGCGTCCGCGGGAACCGACGCGCCCCATCCTCTTGGCATCGCGGGATGGGTGTTAAATCTGCGAGCTGATGCCAGATTGCGAATTGCAGGCTGGAATGTTCAAACTTTGAGGGATGACGGCGCCCAACTGTTAACAGCCAAATCCCTTTCTGAATACCGTGTTGGTGTGGCGTGTCTCTCTAAGGTCCGCCTACCTGGCACTGGCCACAAACTGCTGCAAGTACCAAGAACTGACTCTGCGTACCATCATTACCACAGTGGTGTGTCCGACAACTCTGGACTGTATGGTGTCGCTATAGCTTTGGCCGATGAATTTCACTCGAGTCTGCTAGAGTGGGAGGCTGTCTCACCGCGGATCGCTTGGGTCCGTTTGAAAAGTGCCCCAGTCAACGTTTCCATCATCTCGGTATATGCGCCTACTCTGGCTGCTGATGACAGCATAAAAGATGACTTCTACGGTGACCTCCAGCGAACAGTTGACCGCATCGCAAGAAGCGATCTACTCGTCATTGCCGGTGACTGGAACGCCCGACCAGGTGTGTGTGACGCTGGAACCCGTCATGTGCTAGGCAAATTTGCTGTCGGAGCGCAGTGTGCCAACGGTGAGCGCCTTGTCAACTTCGCATCGTCTAACCGCCTCGTTGTGTCAAGCACCCGTTTTGATCATCCGCGCCACCACCTTGTCACTTGGTACTCAAATGACGGGCATACCCAGGCCCAAACAGATCACATCCTTGTCCGAGCACGCTGGGCCAGCTCGGTCTTGGATTGTCGAGCCTACCGCGGTGCTGATACAGGAAACGCTCATGCATCGGACCATGTCCTACAGCGGGCAACCCTTCGCTTGCGTTTGAGAGCTATTCACAGACCCTCCCAACCACAGCGGATCGATGTTGCAAAGCTGAAGTCCTCTGCTGGCGACGCCTTCCACTTAGCACTCCAGAACCGTTTCGACGGCCTGTACCCTGACGCCCGAGCGGACCCAGAGCCCGCGTGGCAGTCCCTGAAGGCCGCGATGTCAGAGCTGGCATACACCCATCTGGGCAAAACCCGACGGCGACATCGCGACTGGATCACTAGACCCACGCTTGAGTTAGATGAGGAGGCCGGCCGAGCCAGACTCACTGGCTCCCCCACTTACAGAGAGCTGCGGTGCCAAACGACAAGGGCCATCCGAGCCGATAGGAACGCCTACTGGAGCGACTTTGCCACGGAAACGGAGCGAGCAGCTACCAGAGGTGACACCCACAAGCTCTACCGACTCTTAAAACAGGCCAGCAGAGGTTCGGGGAACACCACCGAGACTTTACTGGATCGCAACGGTGCTGTAATCACTAAGATCGATGACCGGTTAGAGAGATGGCGCGAGCATTTCTGTGACCACCTTAACCATGATCCCCCTGTGATGTCTGACCTGTCGCCCAATGCGGACGATCTCCACCATCTGTATGAGTGCAACACAGAGCCACCCAGTGTAGAGGAAGTTGTCTCCATTCTCTTGAGGCTACGCAACAACAAGGCACCTGGTGAGGATGACCTCCCGCCGGAGCTCTTTAAATGTGCAACAAATATTTGCCAAGATATGGGACAGCGAAGTTGTGCCCTCTGACTGGAGAAAAGCAGTGATCCTCCCCTTGTTTAAAAAAGGCGACAGACTAGCGTGCAGAAATTACAGAGGCATTCGCCTTATCGATGTAGCGGCGAAAAAATTCACGTCTCTTCTTCTCAAACGTTTCCAAACTGCGAGAGACCAGCGCACCCGCCCAAACCAGAGTGGATTTCGACCAGGTCGTGGCTGCACCGACCAGATCTTCAATCTCCGCCGTGTACTGGAACTGAGATGGGGTCACCAACAACCCACTGTTCTATGCTTCATCGACTTTGCTGCCGCATTTGACTCTGTTGATCGCAGTTCGCTGTGGAACATAATGAGGACGGACGGCTTACCACCTAAGCTTCTCAATCTCATGCAGGCATACTATCGTGGCACTTCCACACGGGTGAGGACGCAGAACGGTGACACGGAAGCCTTAAGCGTCAGGACGGGCGTCCGACAAGGATGTGCCCTTTCACCAACCCTGTTCAACTATGCGGTGGACTGGATCATGACCAAAGCACTGGAGTGCAGTTTGATCGCTCAAAATGGGTGACTGACTTGGCGTATGCTGATGACGTCGTCCTCTTTGGCGACAACTGTAATGCAGTTCAGCAGGCGTTGGACAAGGTTAATGAGCGTGCCCGATCCATCGGATTACGCCTAAACGCGACTAAGACCCAAGTCATGCTCTCCTGTGTGCCCCCTACATCTGTCACTCCTATTGTTCTCGACGGCGCTCCTCTCGAAAAGGTCGACTCGTTTAGATACTTAGGCTCTTTGGTCACGGAAACGGGTCAAGGTGTCGACGACGTTGTATCACGCGTCAACCGTGCCCGATCTGCCTTCTACCGACTGTGCGCTCCTCTATGGAATAGAAGGGAAATATCACTACGCACAAAGTCCCGTGTTTACCAAGCAGTGGTTCGATCTATCCTGCTCTATGGCGGAGAGACATGGCCTATGCGTGTTGAGGACATGAGGCGCCTTGAGGTGTTTGACAATGACTGCCTACGCCGCATCCTTCGTCACCGACGCGTCGACCGAATTCGCTGCTCCGATCTCCGCCGACGCTGTCACCTGGACGCTCTCACTCCACTCCTGCTTCAGAGACGACTTCGGTGGTTCGGGCATGCGTCCCGGCGTGATGATGGTGAGCTGATTCGTGACCTGCTTCTGGCGACGCCTCCCCCCACCTGGCGCAAACGTCGCGGCGGGCAGCTGAAAACTTGGACAGCAACGGTCAAGCAGGATCTGTCGTCAGTTTCCGGCCCATGCGTCTACGGCCTACGCCAGTGGAACCGTGAATGGATGGTGCTCTCGTGTGAACAGGCGCAAGATCGACGCGCCTGGACAGCTGTGATTCATGATGCAGTCAACGTCAAAACTGATGCCGGCTCAACCCGCCCGAGGTGAATGCCGTTACAAGTACAAGTATAAGTACTCTGAGTAGATTGTACGCGGATGGACTGCCGCGGTGATCGAAAAACGTGGGCGGCTTTCACTTAAATGGCCGTCGGCGACTCCCTGTGTGTGCAAGCTGACAGTCAAATAAGGCTATACCCTGTTGTCCAGTCAGTTTGCTTCATGCCCTTGGCATGATCGAAGTTTCCGTTAGTCGGCCTTGTCAACCATACTTCCCAAGCACCTCTCCTGTGCAACACGTTCGATCATTGACGACGCTGTCCTCCCGTCCCCTCCCAATTTCGGTTTCATTTAGCGGCCTCCTTAGCACAAAAGTTCTCCCACTCCCCAAAACCACCTTTTCACTAGAATACACACTATACTTAAATTAATCTCAGGGGTTTGACGATCTTTGGTCGAGGAAACTGAACCATCTTAAGTGAAGCACCAATTTAACCGGTTCTGTCATATGTCTTTCCAGCTTCGATGGATTTGAAGCTGACCGTGCGACTTGTTCAAATTCAGCTTTTTAGAAACCATTAATTTTAGAAAAAGCCAACATTTTGAGAGTGCCAAGCGTTCTCGGCCTAACCTACTTCTAGGCCATGTGGGCTCGGTCTTTTGTGTTTTCACCTATAAGATGTCGACTGCTTCCAAATGTAGGACTTCCTAGTACAAAAGGTGAGATTACAGAGTATGCTTTTTACAGGGGTTCAGCAAAAAAGTTCGTTAAAAGCCGATATCCTGAAGCTACTGAAACAACTGACAAATAGGCTGAATGACTAAGGATAGTAGAACTCAACTTAAGTATTTTTTTAAAATCAAAAATTCATTTTAGAAATTCGGTTGGCATTTCATGAAATAGGAAATCCACTGTGTGTAACACACTTGATTTAATATTTACGGTCAGGGTATAGGAACACTATAAATGCAGGACATTATTGTACAAAAGATGAGATTAACGACTGCCAAGCAGTCTATGCACCCAACTGCCTAATTACGCCTGCTGATAGAAGCGACCTCGAAGGTCACTGCGTAAAAGTGACTCAGCATAATCAAAAAAGTAGTCCGTCGACTGCGCTGAAATAGGTGCACAATGTCGTGCAGTAATGCTCTCAGCAGCCTCTGTGTTTAAAAATAGCTCACAGGCTCAGGCAGGCTTCGCTGAAACCATCATGATCCAGTCAGTGGCACCTACCTGGCGGATGATGACTAGCTTGATTCCTTGAAGTTTGGGAATTTTGAATTCTACAGGGTTGACCAAAAGCCATCTCTGTGATGACTGACCGAAACGAATATTATCTGAAGCCGGCATACATGCAGGGACCAGCTCTACCCTCTCTTCTTCGACGAACAAATCAGCGGCCAACCTGAATATACATCACTGAGTTATGCGCCGTTCTAAAATCAGCCCTATCGGATTAGTCATCTCTGGATGCAAAAGTTATCTGCTCTGACTGTCGCTGTCAGCTGCCGAGGCCTGTCTACGTGGCTTATTTCATGAAAGATACCGACATTTATCAAAGCTTTCTACACACACACAAACCGACACCAGCCAATGGACCTGGAACTTTGAAATAATAACGAAAAACTTAAAGCCAATTGAAAACATAAAAAGTAGGACAAATATTGCTAGAAATCCGCACTTTTCTCGAGAAGCAGAAAAAATCCGAAAAGCGGAAATAAATTGCTGTTACTGCGTAAACTTAAATTTTGATTGTACGGAAAGGTTGTCATGACGCCGGATACCTAAATCAACACAAGTAAAAAAACTCTGAAAACAGCCCTTTAGTGACGTCGCCACTTAAATATCCTTCAGTAATAAGCGTTATGTAATTTATATTCTTAAGAAAACAGTCTAGAGTTTGTGTAAGGTGACCGACATGGTTTCACGACAATTGGCTGTATTTATTTCCGTTCCTCTATTGTTTTAGATTTGGTTGTTAAAGGCAAGCAGGTTTTCGCTTTTAATCATCTACAGGGGCGTCGCAGGAATAAGCTTATTCGTAAGCGCACACGTTTGCAAGTCGGTCCGTGAATAATAAATTTAAATAGAATTGTCAGTTAGAATCGTAAACATACAACTTTCATAACATACGTTCCAGCAGCTTTGTCTACTGATACGATACATTGCCGATCTCAGGAGATAGGTAGGCAAATCCCCCTTACGCGAACGCAGCCCATACTACAGTAGTCGCCAATGACCATGCAACGTTCATAATAAAATTAGACCTGGTACTTTAGCGTATATTTAGTAACACTATTTTAATTCATTCAATTTATTGAATGCTGCGAAAGCCTTTTCCTGAGGTAAATCGTCATTTTAGTTAGGTTTATTTAGAGAAATGGCCATTAGTTTTGGGGAAATTGGGAGTAGTCTCATTACGAAAGAGAGAACCAAACTACACTTTAATGTTGATAATACTAGGAAGGAACTGCAAAATAAGTAAGATAGGTATAGAAAATATCCCTTTCAGAACTGGAAAAGTTTATCCAAAATTTTTCAGATTGAAATAAAGCCAAGTTAAAGAGACTAAATTTGCTTGCGGTAAAATTGGTGGTTTTTATTTTAAAAATTATGTTTAGCTATTCTGTGAAGTCTTTTCGCACAAAATGCAATAACAGAAGAGTATTTGTTTGAATGCACCAATGAACCTCAAATGTCCTTCAATAAAAACGAAATATCTAACCTGTTCTCGCGACTTTAAGACAAACAAGCCCTTATTAGATGTAAGTCGGGAAGAAATATAGTTTTTTGCATACTTTACGTTCCCCTTTTGCTTTATTTAGAAACGGAACAGACGAAAGAATAATCAGTAGTTCAAAAAATGGCAATGTATATGGCCAGTCTTTTTGAATTGGCCAGTTTATAACTAAATGTTGAATTAATCTACTCATGCGGAAGGTAATCCATTAAAAAGATAAAAGAAAGTGCCTTCCTCTCCAGTAAAATTGAATCGTTTATCTTCAGGAAACTTGAAGAAATTCTGAAAAGTGACATTAACTTGGAAAAAGTTAATATACGCAGAAGTTCCTCAGCCGAATATCTAATCAAAGCAATTTCTGAGAGGTTACCCTTTATGGAAAGTTTTTTTTATTAATATTAGAAATAGTAGTTTCACAACTCCAGTGCGGACAAGGTTTACACTCGACAATGTGTTTTGCTGTTTTGAGGCATTTGTATATATCAAAAACGTTGCCATCTTCATTAAAACTAATATCGGAAAACACTCTATTTAAGTAAATTCTCTTTATATCTATCTTATTGAACAAGTTTTGGTGTAAACTTCGAACAAATGCAGAATTCATAAATTTATGAAAGAAGGCAGTAAAAACAAGGAAAATTATGAAATTTGTGTTGATGACATTCAATAAATACTTATCCAGTAAGACTAAAGTTAGCAGAATGTCTTGACTAAGGAAAAGTTCTTTCTATATATAGAAATTGGTTGCTTCAAGTTTTCAATTTAACACAATATCTAAATTTATTGTTCTAATTTATAGCGCTTTTTACGTCTCGAAAATCGGGATTATGGAGAAAATTTTATTTTTCTTTACAAACACTTAGTAATTCCTATAGTTCTCTTAAGTACCTTATATGCCTGATACAGTTCATTATTATTTCCAAATCTTCCTAAATGCATTCACATTGGTATTCGAGTAATGATCAAACTTATACAAAGTTATGAGAATTGCATGGTCTGTGGCGACTACTGTACGCCCCCCACGTCTTACAGCAGTAAAGCAAGTACCATTGGTGAAAAAGGCACAGGTTGGCCGCTAACTTACTATTAAATAACATTAGCGTAATTAATTTGCAACAAAAGCTCAAATTTCAGATAATGGCTACGTTACTGGTCACAGATTTATCGTTTGATATGGAAGTTTTTAAGGCGGGAAAGCGCAAAAACGGTCGATTAATGCAGAATAATTAAAAATAAAAAAATATCAGTACGTTGTGGACTGTCCGTGTAAACTTTAAACAGCACTAAGTCTATCAGACATGGAGATAGCTGGGTTGTTAAAGATGATTTTTTTAGCACAAAATCAGGTTTTTCTTGGACGGAAAGGTTCGTCTTGGCCTTGTGTCAGTTGCTTTTGATAATTAAAATAACGATTTCCATAGAATTGAGTTCCGGGCTGTCGGCAGGAATAAAAATTAATTGGAGGCTACACGCAGAGATACTGCCTGTTGTTTAAAGAGTTTGATTGCAGTTGTACACGTTTTCAGATTCATACCTTTTTCCAACCGTAAATGGTAGCATAATCTTCTAAACTTATAGTACCCATTCCGCGCCTATAGTTGCCATTATAACCGAAGGCATCCTTTAGGATCTCAAAGAGCATCTTAATTTTAATGTTTTGCACAGACGATCGCTGATTTCAACGCTCTCAAATCTTAGTAGCCATCCAAACCAATAATCTATGACAGTTTTTGAATATTGCCGTCTGCGCTGTGTGTTCTTTTGGGAAGTTAATTTCACGTATGACCACCTGCGTCGACGACACTGGCTTATCTGTAAATAAAACCTCATTGCTCTTCAAAAACGAAGCTGTATAATTACTTTAAGTTTCAGCCAATTAACCCATTCTCTTATACGTTTTCTATTTAAAGACGCCTTGACTAGGATATGTTCCTAGTAAAATTAAAACTCCAGTATCTCTTTCTTAGTCATAGATATATATATATATATAGAGGCCATTGCCAGATATGCCCTGGGAGTAGTCGCAATGGGTCGACAATGATACGTTTTTAAGAGTACGACGACTAAAATCGTTGCCTGCTTACTTGTGGACCGTTTCGGTCCACCCTGCTTTTTTTCTGGATACACTTATGTCATTAATAATGCACCACAGAGTAACCTTACTTGCTAACGACTCACGTGGCACTCCTGTAATTTTTCTTCTGTGCCAATAGTCAAGTACAGATAGAAATTGTTTGAACATCGTTCGCGTACGCCGTGGCAAAGAATTCATTGTGAGCATTCATATATGTGAAAAGTTGTGAAAAGCAAAAAAATCTCGGGACGTCTCTACAAAGCATTTCCAGTAGGCGTTTCAGATTTTAAAGCCAGATACGGACCAACTTTGCAGAACAGTGATTTTTGGATCTCAATTTTATTCATTGTTTCTGGAAAATAATGCAATTTTGCATAAATTTCTTCGCGCGATTTTCATTGACGGAAGATCAGATTTTCTCGTTCCAGAAAAGATCTATTAAAAATATTTTTGGGTTCTAGTGCTGTTCCCTTATAGCAAAATGTCTTCCATCTGCGGTATTAAATGGTACTGCATATTATTGGGGTATCTGATTTAATTAAAACCTGATCCGTTTCCCTTGAAATGCACTCGTATGTCGTAAGAGGCTTTCTGAGCCGCAAATAAAAATTGCCAAATAAAAGGTCTGCCAAATTATACATTCATATGTCGATCCCGACATATCTTGAAATTGCCGACAAAAGCAGAGGTGACTGGAGTGTCAATTTCTGGCTTATTATCAGTTATCAGCCAACCATTAAAAACTCCAGGCGATGCGCCACCCGCGACCTGTGATGAGTATTAGTCCAACGGCCGAAGTGTCCCCTACCACATTTAGTTAATCCCCCCATGGCAACCTAAGGGGGGACTGTCTAAAATCTCGCGAGGTGTTATAACAAGTTATTTTTGGACCTGATTTAACAAACTTACACTGCAAACAATCTTGAGAAAGGGTCATTTTTTAGGAAGTCGGTGGTACTGTAAGTCCACATTTCCATTGAAAAGGGACCGTTCCGCTGGTTGCTCTTCGGCCAATTTATAGCCATAATTTTTGGTAACAGTCTATTATGTGGATCACCACGGAAATCAAGCGCCCTGAATTCTGTAGTAGAGGACCGGCGGTATTAGGGGTTATACGAGTGGAAAATTAAAGTGAAATCATAAAAAATATATCAAACTAAGACATGATCTAGTAAATAGAAATATTATAAAAAGCTAATATGTATCGGCGAAAAGCGTGCGATACTGCAAAAAATCGGTAGGACTGTCTTACAAGAAGTAACCTGCTTTTAAATTTTCAGTAACCTGACTTTCAATTTTTTCTTTTAATTCCGCCAATATAAGGCCTAACTTCCAATTTCGTTAAACGCCTCCAGCATAATTTGGTATTTCCCTCAACAGGCATCAGTTGCCTGAGCAACAGGAGTTTATGTTGATGGGGTTGATTCTATTTAGTACATTGAAACAAATATAAGTTTCGTTAATTGAATATTTTTTGATCACTTCCAACACAATTTAATATTAATTTACACTCGATAACCAAGAATTACATGTTAAACCACAAATTACGTACAACAGTTAGTTTGAGGAATATATATTTAGGCGGCCCTACAAGAAAATTTTGCCACAAATCAAAATGAAAAATATTATCAATTTAGAAGAAGAAGCGATCACTATAGCAAGAGGTTTATTGTCTTTACGTTTCGGATTCCGTCGGGAATCCTTAATCCTTAATCACTACTATTACCTATGATTAAGAATTTCCGACGGAATCCAAAACGTCAGGACAATAATCCTCTTATTCCAGTGGTCGCTTCTTCTTCTTCTGAACTCTTTCCTGGAACTCGCATATCCAATTCGTTTAGCAATTATAAATTTAATTTATTAGTTTAAATAAATGAATAATTAAAAAAGGCCATTAACCACGGTCACGAAATACACAGCATTCTGGAGTTTTTGGTTTCCGTGATATAATTTATCATAGACTGTAACCAAAAATGATCGCTATAAATTGACCGAAAGACCAATACAATTGACTGTTCGACCTGATTAAACAGCCATATACTCCAAATTATCCTTTTAGTCCACGCTACTATAAGTCCATATTTACATTTAAACAGGGTGGTTGTGGTGCCTGTTCTACGGTCTATTTATAGCCATCATTTCCCCTCTCTTTCCGCAAAGCAATTCAAGCACATACTGCTCCCCCGTCAGTTGACCCTCTTGCTCTTGCCTACCAGTCTGCAGAGTCTCGGGCCTCACCCCGTCCCCTGCACACCATAGCTGTCGATAGCAACATCTACGCGGTGGAACAGTTCTGCATCTGCGTCCTGCGCTGGCTTGAGCGCGTGGCCTCCGCGGTTCGACCTCTCCGCCCTCTGATCTGCAGCGCCCTCCTGGGTCGCCACGTCACCTTCGCCGCCTCTGGCGCGGTGGCCAGCGGCGGTGCGGCCTCTGCCGCGACCGTCCTGCCGCCGGGCGAGATGTTGGTTGAGCGCAGTCTGCTGGCGCTGCTGCTCGAACGCTTCCACTCCACGCATCGTGGCGTACGCAAGGTGGTCTCCCATCTGATTGTGGCGGTGCTTCTGCAGGAAGCCTTCCATCGACGCGTCTTTGCCATTGAATTCACTCGAGTTAGTTTGCGCACTCACCATTTGGGCAGTCTGTCTGGGGATATTTTCAACGGTTTTGTTATCTTTCTATTCTTCTGTATTCTTACTTGTGCTTGGTAAAACTGTGATCCTATTTGATTAATTTAATCTTCGTGATGTCACGGGTTGCACCTCTTCATGCGTGACGACCTGTAGCAGTGTGTGGGCAGCGTTAAATCTACTATATCCTCCAGTAACAAGGGTACCGAATACGAAAGGGTGTAAAATCACTTCCCTATCCCAAACAACTGTTTTGAGGCAAGTTTTTGAGTTTGAACTCCTCGACATCTCCAGCTAGGAAATAACAAAGGCAGTAATAATGAATTCTTGTTGCGAGGGACGAAGTACTTGCTGCCCATACTACCTCAGCCGTCTTTATTAGTTGTCAAATTTGAGAATAAGCCGCTGTGATGGTTCTCAGATAGGGGTAGTCAAGTGCCTAGTTAACAACCCTTCACTCATAATCGCTGTCCGTCGACACGCATCTCTGTCTCCTAGGAAGCCCCTCTTGTCTATGTGGGTCGTAGCCCTTGTTGGATCAAGAAATTCCGCCGCGGTCCAAACTTGATGTATTTGTACGACAGAGAAAAGCTGAGGCCTCAACCAACTTGAGCCAAAAGTCTACGGGGGAGGAAGCCCCTAGTCGTCTTGTTTAGCGAAACAAATCAGATGCGGGTATCATGCGTGTCTATTCGCTCACCTGCTACTGCCAGTAGGAGGAGGGAATCAGCTGCGTAAACACGGACTTCATGCCTAGTTAATCCTACCTTGCATGTCTTTGAGCTATGTTTATCCCTCCCCCCACAGCACTTCGACAGCATCTGTCAGGCCTACGTATACGACGACCACCTGGATGCTGACAGCCTCTTCTCTCTCACCTGCCAATTCTACACCGTCACCAGTTTGGTAAGTTCCGCACTCCTCCGGGTCCGCCCGTCCCAATGACCCTTGAGTTGATATTCCAGTTGTTTGTTGGGAGTATCATCAACCGGCCTTCATCGGCGGCCGTTCTCATCTCTTCTAGATACTAGCTCCGTTTTTGTGGTATCTTGTTTGTGCGTTATTAGCTCATACAATATATGGATAACCGACACTATTAAAATCTGCTGACCAAAATTATGAACTGCATTTTTGATTAAGAATGGTTACTTTGATGGTGTTGTAATACCGATTCTCATGGAACATAGTCTCGATATATTTCTGTCGGGTCAAGATGCCAGCTACTGAATACAGCCTTTCCGACCTCCTCGAAAAGCAGGCTTTTATTCATATTTACTATTTACCATTCTGCATGTATGCGTATGTCCGAGAAGAAAATTTAATTTCAGAAAATATAGTTGTATTGTCCTCACAACCACACAGACATACATTTAAGGCAGAAATACATTAACCAAAAAGAAAAGCGAGAGTGGATTGACCAGTTCTGGCTTATTAGCCGTTATCAGTTAACCATTCTCACCCCCAGGGGGTGTCGACCACCGAGGTTCGAACCCGCGACCTTGTCATTTAAAAGTTCAATGGTCTAAGCATTGCCTTGCGGGTTCGTTGCGCGATAATACAACCCCACCTGGGTAATCGTTCCTAACCGAAAACGCATTTCAGACCCTCGGTTAGCCTCGGTTATCCACCCCACTGCTATGGTAAGAATTATTGATCGAGTTAATCCCATTCCCTTCCACGTCCTTCATTTGCCCCTGCATGCTTGTCTTGGTTTAATGAACTCTCTGCCTAACCTCGAACTTGTTCACCTATATAATTTCCCTCCTACCTCACACCGTGTCACCCACTTGTAAAAATGTCATTCAGACCACTATTCCTTGCGTGTTGGTTCATGTAGAGCGTGCCTTATTGTGCAGTTTGTCTCATGGTATATACCCTGACCCTGACCATGAGCAGTGAAGTAGGGAGTCAGAAATTTCGATTAAGTTCTCATCCCCACACGTAGTGTTCTGAAAGTTTGCCCTGTCTATTTGTGCCTGACTGCATTCGCTGTCCTCTTGTTTCGGTTATGTCACAGGCTCGACAGCTGCTACAACAGAATAATGCCGCTCTGCGGGTGATTTCACGCCTCTGTCGAGCTATTGCCGCCAACTCGCAACCCCTGCATGCCTTCTACGAGGTGTCACAGTCTCGCAACCGGGTGGCTGATCTTTTCAATCCGGACTGTACCTTCCGCCACTTTCCCTCGGCACTTCAAAGTCGCCTACAGACGCTAAGGGCGGCGAATCGAGTGGCCTGGCGTCGTGCGCACGAATACACCCGTCTGCCCGCTGAAAGCGATGTGGCGGGTGCTGTGGTTGAGCAGTCTCGCTACCCGCCCTCCGTCTTTGTCTGGTTACATGCCATGGAGCCGAGACCGGAATTCTCACCTTTTCAGCGCATGCTGCGCGTCACTAGTGAGGTTCGTTATCTCCTTGTCAGCCTGCTCAATATGAAACCCCTGGCTGGGGAGACCGAAGAATGTCCCGAGGGTTGGTGGGATGTGGGCTCAAGGGAGAACTTTCTGGCCTACTTCCGTCGCTTTCTGGAGCTCCTGTCTTACCTGCAGGTAAGTTCCGGGTAATTAATCCATTGTGTTTTTCTATAATACACCGCCTACTTGCTTTTAACGAGTAGAAATGTAATATTTACTCGTAGGATATGAATGCAATGCAACGCGCCATCGATGTACACGTGGAGACGGAGCAGGAATGGATCAGCTCTTTCAACATGATTTCTTATCTGTTTACGATAATCTCCCTAACTGTGCAGGTTGCCAGCACGGATCGTACTCTCCTCCTTTCAGCCATAAAGGAAGCTCGCGACGTAAGTCTTCTCATCCACCTATTTATCCCCGTTTTCATTCGAATACATGCACTACTTGCACAGGGTCAGCTTTTGTGAGCGTTTTCCTATGAATTAAAGATCCCCATCTTCTCTCTCTTGTACAGGCCTTTGAGGACCGTGTCGGTGTGATAGACCGTTGTTTTCGGGTGAAGCCGTTCACCAGAACGCAGACAGATCGCGCTGCCGACCGCGATGATAGTGGCATAGAAAACCTCACTTTCCAAACTCTGGGAGCCACCTCGGAGGTCTATGAGTACGACGTGGCTACCATGAAATTCAGCATTGTTCAGACTCTGCCCCGTCTGCTCGCTGCTCTCTATGGCCACGGAATTGAAATGGGCCTTTCTCCCACCCGGTTGGGGCTCGCGGATGAGGTCAGTCTAAGAGCCGTCTACGCGCCGTGTGTGCGTTATTTCAGCCTTTGCCCGATTTCGTGTCAAACCTCCCGTTCTTTTTTTTTCAATCCTCGTAGGGTTTTGCTAATCTCGTTATCGAACGTCCACTGCAGACAATCGCCTTCTGTGCTCAGTGCTCGGCTAACCTCTGGGTGCGAAACGGTCTGGTCATTCAGAATATCGTAAGTACCATTAACCTACCAACTAGGTGTCCCTTTAGTTTATGAAAAAATAACGTCCACTCTTTTTTAAATCACCCACGCATGTCTCTGTTCTCTATTTCATCTTAGATGCAAAACATGTTCAATAACCTACGGGTGGAAATGGTGGACCGCAATTTCCAGCTGATTCAACAGGCAGCTGCAGTTTTGTCACCGGACGAATTGATCGTCCGTATGGTGCACAAGCTCAATCTGAGGGACTATCTAAGGTGAACTACCGGGTTTATTCATCTGATTTCTTCCACCGTAACTCCTAACTTGTATCTTTTCGGTCTGATTGTGCCTTCTAAAGGGGTGGTAGGTGTGCTGGACCAACATGGGAGCCAGATCAGATCATGGCAGGCCTTGTTCTGGTTGCGCTTCCATAAAAAATGCCGAAAATGGAGGGGAACGCCTTGGTGGTAGGCATAGACGCAGATTCAGGCACCAGTTGTTGTAACGGAAACCCAGGCCCAGATATCACCGCCAATAACGCCTTGTGTGAGTCCCCAAACGAAGAACACGACAAGAAGTGTGCAACGGCAAAAGTATTTTTTGTGTCTAGGTACAGCGTACTTAGTAAAACAAACCGTGTAACGCGATGTCCATTGAGCCAATCAGCTCTTCTCCTGATATAATCGCTGGTAGGATTGGCTACTGACTCAGTAACTGAATGTAGCTAGAAATTCAAATTATTGATTAATTGTCCAGCACGTTGCGTGAGCACGCGTGTAGCCGATCGATAACCTATTGTGGACGCGGCTACTTGCTACCTCTATGCTAGCCGTTGGGTCTCTCCTAGCACCAGTCACGCATGGCCTATACATTCCTTGGGGTCTGGCTCGGCCCTGGCAACTTCGACCGCCTTCGTCCGATCCAGTCTATGGTCTTCTTGACTCTGTCGTGAAACGGGGCTCCGGTGAATGGTGAAAACGAAAAAGGGAGAGAGGGTGGTAGCTGCAACGCTAGTCTACGCGTAGTAACTCACCGGCTCTGCGCAACCACCCTTTAGAGCACACGTTGGACATCGTCGAAATCGACGGTCGAACTGTCGTGGTATTTGTGATGCATTTTCAGCTATCCCATTAATCATACCTGTTTGGAGGATCAAGCACGTCACCCAGACAGAGACACAGACAGTCCGAGGTCACGCCGGACCAGTCAACCTTGGAACAGTGGGAGGTGTTAGAGTGGCCAAGCACGTCACCTAAATGTCAGACCGTACGACGTCACGGGAGGCCGGTCCGAGGCATGCACAACGGTCTAGGTCAGGCGACCGTCGAAGGGCCGACTAAGCTAGGACAACGAAGTCAGGCGGCCACTGGTGCCGGACTGCTGTCGCAGCCGTTCGGGAGCCGAATGAGGTCACGCGAGGACAGACGCATGCACGTGCATAGCGAGCATGCGCACTGGGAGAGAGCCAATTGGGAGCAATGACGACTGCCCCTTAAATAGCGAGGTGCTAGCAGAACGGAGACTGTTGTGCAAACGCTGCCGACTACAGGACGCTGCTGCTTAGACGAAGCCGACCACAGAAGACTACTGCTGGACACACGGACCAGAGTTCATGTACTAGTGACAGTAAAGTACTAGTTGCTATCCCATTCTGTCTTCTCTTCCGTAACACGAACTGGGAAAGATAACCGGTGCTGACACAGGAACACGCGGTTAAACCAATACCCCAGGGAAAACGGAGAAGAAAAAAGGCGCTTTCATGGACCACACTGTATTTGTGCTGATGTTTCGAAAACATCCTTGTGGTGAGGTAGTCGTTCCTGCTTGCCAAAAGTTTTTATGTCTCGCTAATTGCCTCGTATTATAGGCGAGCCTAACGCACGGACCATGTCCATCCTGCTGGTTGCGGATTGGCTTTGGCCCCTCCGTGGCGGACGGCAGACGACCTTGTTTGACCTCTGCCGCCTGCAAGACTGTTGTAGTCGCTACTAGATCCGCGTGCACACGAGGGAGAGGCAGAACTGCTGACGTCCTCCCGTGCCCCCTTTCATCTTCACGGCTAGGTTTGCGTGCCCCTCATGTGCGCTGGGGTGGCTGTTGTGGGATCTTCCCACATAGTCGGGTGGGTGGATTCACTGTCACTCCACATGCAAAGTACGATCGTTTGTGTGACCTCGCCGGTGGATTGCTGATTCACGTCAGTCGTGTGAGCTGCGACCGACTCTTCCCCCTGCTGCAGTGGTGATTGCTATGGATAAAGCTGCAAAATGGCTCGCTGGCGCCGTCAGCAAGCAACCAATGCAGGATTTATTGGATCCAAACAATGCGTGACTGTTCACCAGCTGCATCCTGTCGTTACACAACCTCAATAAAGAATGCATGCATACAGCCAATTTAAATTTGTCCAGAAAAAATCAATGCAGAACGGTGGGCTTATGGTTTAGTGCCGTGCAGACTAACTCATTAACACCATATGGGAAGTATAAGTGAAGGAAAGGCGTTAAAGCAAAAACGAAGGCAACATGTGTAAATCTAAGAGCTGGAGATTACCTCGGTAAATATAGTTTGACCACCTGTTCCAACTGTTTACGTAGGTCTTTTTTCAGTCCCCATATAGAGGCCTTTTCCGAGTAACGTAATATGAGAACTATTCGCCCCAAACAAGTACCCAGAAAGATGCTTTGACGTCCATAGAGTAAGCAGGATCCAACAGGTGTTTCGTAATGGGGAGAGCCTGGGATTCGTTTATCCCGCTTTAGAAGCCACCTGGACAGGTGCTCATATATCTGACTGCCAATTGCCGTTGCTCGATGCACCTGCATCCGCAAGGGCATGCAAATGCATAGGCAAGATTTAAAGTGGCGTGCGCTGACAAGGGATTCTTTGTACGTGAACTTTCTAGAGGTTTATTAGAACTGCAAAATATCAAGTCGGCAGCACTAAGTCTCTTAACTGCTACGTCGCATTCGTCGATTGATATTATTTAAAAATTCTGTCACTTTAAAGGGCATGCATGTAGATATCAGATCTGCGGAACTGACTTATTCGTGAATTTTAGGCGCTGGGAGTTTCTGTACTTTTGGATGAAAGGTAAAGTTGCTTTGAGGCAAGAGATTTCTCTATTCAATCCTTCCACAGAGCAAATGCTTTTATGCACCTTGGTAAAGAATGCGTAAAAACGTACGTTTTCATCGTATGGGAAAAAGATATCAAGAACTGTAAGCATTACTCAATCACTCAGTATATTTGCGGGATATGTAGGTGGGTTGCCTTTGAGTTCCCTATTTGTACATGTGTGTCGTGGTAACAGAAAAATAGTATTTTAATTTTTTGGCGAGGCCAATTGATCTAACCCATGAGGTGGAACACAGTTTATTTTTATCATTGGTAAATGCGTCTTCTTATGGAGCCATCTTTTTGTGTTAACATGTGAACGTCTAGGAAGGATATTTAGATTTTCCTGTTCCCTTTCAATTTTGAATTTAATTTTAAGATGTGGCTTATTTATTGGTTGGATCCTATAAATCCTGCAGTATTTGCTTACTTTAAATTCCTACAGAAGAAAATTGCTTCAAAACTCCGGTATGACTCATTTATCGTCCCCATCTACCCATTCATTCACGTCCTTTTTCCCTGTTTCAGTGAGACACCCTCGCAACCGAAACAAGGCCGCGTGCAGGCAATGGAAAGTCTCCTGCGCGTCATTCACTTCATTGTGACCAGTCGGTCCCGCTACGCTGTCGGCCACTTTGATCCCGCCGTGGTTGCGGCCTTGCCCACCTCACCCCAGCTCTTCCCCACCGTCTCCAACGATCTTGACGAGGCCTTGGAGATCAACTATGGTCTCCTGGTGGATGACGTCATTCACCAGCTCTGTATCCGCCCCATGACGCACTCCGAACTCCTCTCTGCCCTGCCCTTCCAGCCGGCTGGTTGTCTTCTTCGTAAGGCACCACCCTACACCAGCACCCAGGGGGAGGCTGCCTCAAAGGGCATCATTGATCGCGAGGCTGCCACTTGCAGTTGGCGTGGTTCCCGCAAGGACTCTGTTGAGCGCCCCTTGGCTCGAATCCTACAACAAGTAGCCACCCAGACTATGGTGGGCAGCAAGCAGAAATTCGCCCTGCGGCCCGAGGTGATTGCCACTCGGTTTGATCGTTTCTATCCCACCTACAGGCACTCGGATCAGACCCATGTAAGTGTGTTTTAAGTACGACCGGTTTCCCCCCCCCCCCCGGCTTCTTGATTGCGCGTGCCAACTTATCATCTCAATTCCCCCCCGCCCGCTAGGTTGAGGAGCTAGTCACACGAACCCTGAAGAAGACCCTGGAATCCAGCCCTAATCTCCTTCCAGCAGACTTCCCCATTCCACCACCACCTCCCCGTCCACGCAGACGTTTTGCAAACCACCTTAACGGTCCAATCCTGGGCTTGCTCCGCTGTACTACCTTTGTTCGGCTGTTGCGGCAGTTGTTGGATATTGGCATCAAGCAGGGCAACTTGCAGTCAAAGTGGTCCGAAACCCTGTTTGAACTCATCCTTCATCTGATAAGTATAGCCCTCTACGAGGACTCAATAGCGTTCGCGTAGGTCTTTGAATTTGTGCGTGTGTGTTCAAACTCTAGCTCCTTCTGTGGCAGTCTTAACGTTTCTATCCGTTTGGTTTTTGCCTCTTCAGGGAGACTGGAGAAAAACCCTTTCTGAAGGCCGTCAGCCAGGTGCCGGAGGAGGCTGAAAGTGAGGAGGAGCTGGAGCGCCTTGCTGTATTTCAGCACTGGAAACGACATGATCAGTCTGGCAATGTTTCCCCGACAAACTAGTGAGTCTCAAGTTATTTCCTGACTATTCCCTGCATACGTGCACACTTTCATACGAATGCGCTGAGTATGTCGTCCGAGATCGCAAAGTAGCATCATTACGGAGACAGGAACCGCGAAGCGCTGGCAGCCCGATGCGATCAGATCACCTGAAAACAGACGCCGCAACAGCCTGAGCCAGCCGAGTCATCCT
This sequence comes from Ligula intestinalis, assembly GCA_036362985.1. Classification (NCBI taxonomy): domain Eukaryota; kingdom Metazoa; phylum Platyhelminthes; class Cestoda; order Diphyllobothriidea; family Diphyllobothriidae; genus Ligula; species Ligula intestinalis. The sequence continues at coordinate 24,621,626 of JAYGXS010000003.1, read as the reverse complement.
CGCGGGCAACCAGACAGCCTATCAGCGCGCGCTGACCCCTTCTGCTCGCCTTTGCGGCCCAAATATTCGGGAACTTCCGCCAGGGCATCGTAGCGGGAGAAAGGGCCAATCAGCGTGCAGGTCAGAATGTTCCATAACGCCCCTCGCACGCTCCATAAGTAAGCTAGTGCTGACGAGCTAGAAGATCCACTGCTACTGTGAGCCCTGATCAAAGTAGTTTCCCTCAGAAGCCGGATCGGGGTTTAATAGTCTACTTCAAAAAATGTTTCGATCAACTACTGCAGACGCTCAGGCAACATCCACCCCAGATATTTAGAAACCACAAAAGGGGCGGGGAAGCACCAATCATCTTCACATCAACCGTCCTGGTTTTTTTAAACTGATTTGTAGGTCTTATCTGTACTGTTTATTTTATGTTCTTTTTGTCCTCCCGCAGTAACTGCCTCTTGCCTCGCCTGAAAATCCTCGTGGGGCTGCCAGATCACGAACGACAGGCTGATCTGACAAAGTAAGTGTGATCAGCTCGATTATTCTTGTTTCCTTACGAGATACTTCACACTGAACGAATCTCGCTTTGTGTATTATTTGATGATTGTCATTCGGCGGGATTTTAAAATTCACTCATTTAAGCTTACAGGTTTTTTTTAATGTGCGGTGCACAAACATGAGAACCACCTGTACAGCTCAAATGGAAGCAGAAGTGTGGGGCACAAAGTAATACTATAGAAATCAAATCAGCGGCTCGAACGACTGAAGCTTGATTTTATTGACCTAGTGTTTCTGGATTCCACGCTACCCCAATAGACGCCTGGGCAGGAAAAAGGCTACGCATCTCTATGGCTACTATAATAGGCAGCTGTTGACTAAAGTGTGGATTGTCGTTCCAAGAGTTAACACACGCGTTAATCTATGAGCTTCTCTCACCGATTTTGGTGGTGCAATGGATATCTGCGACTGTCCCCCTGATGATGGGTTCGAGTTAGAATCCGAGACGTCTGGCCGCTAGACTTACTGTTCCAGCAGTCGCTTCCTGGACTTCGTCTCTTTGCATAACCACATGCCCCTTGCACAACCCTCACTGCCACACCCGTCTCTGCAACTGCGTTTCGTGCCTGGAGCTGAACCGTCAATTTAGTTTGGCAGTTCTCGCGTCAACAGGGAGTTTGTGATCCAAAAGTTTCGACGGCAGTTAAAAAAATAGTTAAGCCTGAAACCGGTGTCCTGCATGGGGTGTTCGTCAGTTGTGCAATTATCACCTCCGAAGAACTCCTGGGCAAGGTAGTCAGCTAAAAACCATTTCTAAAAAGCACATGTTCAAATTTGAGGCTTGGTTGATGAGAAACCAATCTAGGAAATTGATCAATCCAGGTGGGGTATGTCCAAGGAATGCAAGGATAACGGATTTACTGTTGCTTATACCCTCAGTACTGGAGTTCGAACCTGTGCGTAAGGTAGATGTGTCCCAATTAAATTATCGTCTCCATGACCGGAAGTGTTAGCAAAACACAATAATAGAAAAAAATACCAAACGTTCTCTATAAGATAGAAATATTTCAAAGTTTTAAAGGTTGTTAAAGCAGAAAACAGAAGCATATTCCCCCAAGAATTTCAGAATGAGTAAGGAAACAGGTATTCATCACATGTAATGGCGTATGCCGAATGGAACACCCTGTTACACGAGTAAGACGGTCAAGAAGTGATGGCCCGCTAGCCAACGCTTCTGATTAGAGATATGTCCCCGCCTAGTTTTTCGAGTATCAAATCTCTTTCTCCTCCTCATCCTCCTGACTCTTGTCCGCACCATAAGCACAGGCGGTATGACATTCCTCCACTTTAAACTGTTGTTTATGCTTTTATAATAAGTATTAGCCGATGCACGGGTAGTGGGTGTGTGGTTTTCACTGTTAATTCGTCCAGACCTTGGCCGTACTGGCAGTTTGATGGGTACTACTTGCAACATTTGGGCTCAAATTGAAATCGTTAGCTGTCATTGTAATTACACTGCTCTCGATGGTAAGGCGAACTGACCAGCTGGTTGTCTGCCTGCATATACCCTTCTGCTACGCAATTTGACCTTGTTTCCTCTTGCCATCAGATGGGTCATCAAACTCTGGAAGGAAGTAGCTGAGGGCCAATCAGCGATGTCCCCGCTACAGTCACCCTCGATGGACGTTGATGAGGAGGTAGGTAACCAACCCCCTAATCCAGATTCCCCTACCTTCTTTAAATCGCCGCCTTCCTGTATCGATTTTCTGTTCCGTGTAGCTAGTTTTCTGGGAGGGCATGAATGGGGGGGGGGGAAGCCCAAAAATTGAGTCCAAACGACAAAGATTTCGGCTTTCAATGTACTGCAGCCATAACTGAGGCCATACTATGTCATTATTATTTAATTTCTCCATTCGTCACTTTAAGATAGCAACAAAAACAGTGATTGAGTTTCTTTTCGAGCACAGAACGTTGACGACAAATTTGTCCCCGCTACCGAATAACCATTGCGCTTTTGTCTGCTCCGTTACACCATACGCGTCTACACTAACAATGCCCCCATAAAGAGACAGGTTGTCATATCAAACCCCAGCCTAACCAGTGCTGCCTCCTTTTCTAAATTCACCCTAACCCTATTCTAAATTTATATCTTTTTACAACTTTGGCCTGCTATGCCTCATACAACCTAGTGGTGTGACTCGACTCATTTCTGCCATTTACGCATGACTAGCCTGTTCACACGCGTGATTTGTCTTGTGCGCACACATAACTAATCAGCTCACTGACTTGAGACAGCCTTTCCCAATCAGGACTGACCGTTTAATTGTTATATATGTATTTACAGACACCTTTCCTCTTACTCTTAAACTCTTTCTCACTTATGCGCCCCCTCCCCATCCTTCCGCACCCTCCTCGGGCTGCACGTTATGGCTCGTTTGATTGTTGCTGACTTGGGCAGACTTCCATGAGAAAACGGAGCGCTGAGGTTGAGGTACGCGCGCACCCAAAGACACATTGGTTTCTCTTCGTCTCTACCCCCCCTCGCTTAAATTTCCCTGGTGCTGCTTCTTTTTCGCCTTCCCTCTGTCTCTCTATCTCTCCTTCCCATCCCCCTCCTCTCCTCTACGTGTTCGATGGCGCCGGATTCTGTTCTGCTGCATGTCTTCCCACGCGCCTGTCTATAATGCATCCGCTTTGCGCACTTTTGTCTCCCTCCCTCCCCCCCTGCTATCTTGTCGCCCCCCATGTGTGTTCGTTCACCCGAGCCCTTCAGTTGCCAGGGCCATGGTGTCTCGCCTAAGGCGAATATTCCTTTGCACCTGGTGCAGAGTGGGCCGTGTTGGTAGCTGATTGTGTTGTAGGTTGCCTGTTAGCAGATGTGCTAGCAAAGTTGTGCCAGTTAGCACGCTAGTTCTGAAGACAAATATGTGCCGGAGATCGGCATTCAAAAAAAACAGCTGTTCGATAGCTTCGTCGATCGGGTCTGGGTTCGGGCGAGCGGACACTGAAGACCGTTTGGTCATGATAGCCAAGCCATTTGTCACCCTGCCCTCCTTAATAATTAACTGTGCCTGGTAGTCATTTGATGGATTCTAGATTGATTGCTTAGGAAACCCTGTTTACTGTATCAGAATTGCTGGTTCTATACGTTGCAGTAGGCTAAACAGGTTAATCGGCCGAAGTGTAATTAAATCCACGGCTCCCAGTGGGGCCTCGGTAGCTCATTGGGCTAGATCGTTGACTGTAATAAAGCCTTGTCCTTTCTAGCGAGGTCACCGAGATTTTCACAATCGAGTAAAATGAAACAGGAGATAGTTGGTAGGTCAGTTGTATTCCCGGTCGACTGTCATTGGAATAAGAAATTACAAGCAATATTGATAGAGAATATCAATGCCCACTGTCCACGGCACATCTTCATCTATTTACAATGGAAAATTTTAATGCTTACGGCTCGGTCTTCAACCCAGTCCAATGCCGATTTCACAGCTGTTGATGAAGCTGACCCGGGCCTATTTGATTTTATACCTATTAGCCTGCTCAGCAATAAACTTGGTCCATAGTAGAAGATGATGTATGCCAGGCCAACGGTTTTATCGTCCACAGTGATTGAGCAGATAGCTGCAGCTGCGAATTCCGATGCAGTCATTGTTGTCTTTGACTATTCTAGTATGTAGCCTATTGAAAATACTCCAGCCTCCATTTCGAGCATTGCTCCCCGTGTTTCTGAAAATGTGTTTATCGACACCGACGTCTGTACTTACAATTTAGTGCGAGTTTCTATTGTGTTGTCAGAAGCCCAGCATTTTTTACTTTAATAGACTCGGTAGTACGGCATAACTCTAATGAACGCTAGATTCTGTGGAGCCTTCTTTGGCCACACCAGAAACGCTAAATTGGCGCCTTTTATACCTAACATGACAGTATGCCCATGGCCCATTTATGGTGTTCTGTCGAGGATTCTCTCAAATCACCACCCACCGCCCCACCGAATGGAAGCCTGCTTTTTGAGACAACAGCTATTCGACCTCAGTGTATTAATGTGCTTTCTCGACCGGTGTTGTGTGCTTTCGCTTGCTAAGACATGCTCTTGATCAGTCAGCCCAAGCACGCTATATTTCCAGCGCTCTTAGAAAATCTGTCCTTTTGAGGAACCCAAAGGTATTTCGCGAATGCTTATAGAGAATAGGGGGCGCTCATTTAAAACCGTGTTTGGGTTTTTGGATAAAATGTTATTGCTGACAAAGAAAACGGACCCTGAACTGGCCAATTCTGATTTCTTAGGTGTCATCGGTCAGGTATAGGCAACCCAAACCGGTGCACTACCTTAGGTCCGCACCCGGGACCACTTAAGTAGAATTCCAGCATCGTAATCATTGAGCCACGGAATCGTTGTCATATCGGTTTCTATCAGGAATATTTACTCTGGTAGTGGGGTGCTGACCAATCGTTTAGCAGGACACGCTCATCTCCCCTTTGCCTTGGGGCGCACTCCTGTGGGCCATCAACAGCCGCACAGGGGATGGTACCGTAGTCACTGGGGAATGTGCCCCGTAATGCAAAATGGCAACTATCCCTCTATCAAACGAGTCGGGGAACCTTTCGATCGATTGTGTCTTGTAAAATTTCACCTACCCCTCTGCCCGTATTCCAAGCACGCGTCACCTACTATTCGTGCTGAGTTTTGGTCCAAAGCCTTTTGGAACCACATCTTTCCACATCTTGCTTCCTTGTGTGATTCACGGACGTATTCTCTGGTTATGTGAAGTATTTGTAATTTCGTGGGCTAGCGTGAGAAGTCGTTCGTCACAGTAAACTGTGGTAGCTCCATTCTACACGACGACACTTCGATCTTGACGATGTTATCCACCGTATGCTCCGCAACAGGATGGTGCAGGGGTGGCGACTTGCACGTAAATTAGTTTAAAGTGATAGTAGACTTGTGCAGCATCTACCACTCTTTCTTTCCACACCCAATTGCCCCGCCCAGACCAGAAGCGGGATCGGAAGCAGGTGACTGTCGCTCGCAAACCCGCCTCTGCCTGTGCCCCCCCCCCCATAGTTCGGCATTTGTTATTGGCGAGCGACTCGAATGGCCTCTGCCGTACCCTGATTTGACTTCCGTGTTGGTCCAGCGTGGGCCGTTTAGGGTGCAAACAGGCACATACTGAGACGCCCAGCTTTAGGGGTTATGGCTTTACACTTTTCTCACACCGCTCCCGCCCCTGCCCCTCATCTCCTGACCTGTGTGTTCTCGCTTTGATGCAGTCACCGGCGTTGGAGAAACAGCGTCGTCTTGAGGCAAAGCGCCAGCGGCAGGCCAACATCCTTGCAAAGATGTCCAACATGCAGCGAAAGTTCATCGCCACACACGCCCAGTTTGAGGGTCTGGCAGATGAGGAAGAGGAGGACGCAGACGCAGTGGGTGATCGCGCTAAGCAGGTGAGCTCCTCTGACGATTTTCTTTCGTTGACTACTGTTTTTCCTGTTTCCACTGTCTGTGTTGGGGCACTTTGCGTGATTCATAGTCACAAGTATGCAACTTCTACTTCCACTATTGGTTCTCTCGTATTTACCGAGGGACGAGTCTACCGTCTGCGTGATGCCCGTTCACCCATTTTGAGTAGTAGTGCGTGATCGTTTCGCCAGGTTGGATATCTTCATGACATATCGTCCGATTTAGTCACTGATCGACTATGAGCCTTCACACCACATAATCGTCGTAAATGCATGTACATTGGAGCCCCGAGTGACAAGTAGCCCCATCTACGAGCATTTCAGGTAATTAGCGAGCTATTAACAGAATATTTGCTTCGCTTGACGAGCTTCCGCTCAGTTAATAAGGTACCAGTACTTGTGTGTGTCTGTGTCCACCGTTCAGTCTAGCGCCCAGGGTATGGACCCTCTGTCGTCTGTAGCCAATCAGTGAACTGATGCTCTCTGATTAACTACGTTTTGCAAGACGAGCGTTTCACATAACAAGCTCTATGCCGCAATGGATTAAACTCGTTTATCGATATTCCACTGTAACAGCCCTCTATTTCTGTTCCATTTAGCCTTTGGTGCTCCTCGAATAATCACTTCGCAACTGTAAACTCTATCAAATCTGCATGAATTTAGCTATTACTAGCTTAATCGAACAATGCATGCTAATGAGAAGATGACTCGATCGCTGGGACAATACTTTTATTCACCTGAGAGTCATTGCTGCAAATATACAGAGGCAATTAAAGTAAATTGCCTCCTTGTGCGTGGATTGTTTGCTGGAGGGCATGCGACCCCTGACCTGTTGAACTTTCATCACGCTTGGTGGACTGGGGCGTGATGATTGCTCGGCCATCTGGCCCTGTGGTGTTTGCGTAGGCCTGTCCGTACCCCAAGTGGCGACTTTGAGCAAATTGGGTCTCATTGCCGAATAAAGATTGGGCAAATCGTCGCACTTGTTGGTGGGTTGCGGGCCCGTGAACCATGACTCAAGTAGATATCGGCTCACCCGATTGTCACCTCTTGCGAGAATTTCGGCCTCATCAAATTTGAATGTGTGGCCGGGTCTCGCCTAATGAGCCGCAACTTGAGAATTGACGTCATTTCGCTGCACTGATGCCGTGTGTTCTGCAATTCGCGTCCTGAGAAGTCTGCCAGTTTCTCCTACATAGTTGCTTTGCCGGCAACTGCACCAGATCCTCTAGACTATTCCAGATAATTCTTGCCGTGGCAGTGGGTTTTTCGGTTTCATTATCTGACGCCTTGTGGTTATGGCAACCATACATCCTGGGACTTGCATGTTCGCTTGTATTGGTAATACATGCTATGCTAATGGTGATTTAACTTTTCGGCGTAAATGGGTGCGACTAAAGAGAATCCTTCTTCAAGGCCCAAGTTCGAGTACGTACAAATGCACTCTTCAAGCTTATCAGTCTCATGGGCCTCAACACGTAATATCTTGTATTTCAACACAGCTTCCGGGGTTCCTGACAGTATTCCTTCGTTTTTGTATCACGACGTAGATAATGCTCTTGTGATTAGCGTCTTCTCCATGTCTGTGTGCACCAGCATCACCAAAAACAACAGCTTTAACGTAAGACAATTCTTAACTGTTTTCGGTATAAGGCGGAGGCTACCCAAGATCTGACGCACGATCCAAATGACCTCTCAGCCATCGCCGCTCTCGGACCCAATCCCCATCGGGACCGCATGAAGGAGCTGGAGAAGGAGCCGGCCTCAGTCACCTGTATTCTCTGTCTTGTGAGTTTGCTTACTTCATTTTGCCCTCTCGGGGACCTTCTGTCCAGTTTGTGCTTGTAGGCGCCATTCTTCACAACTTACTCTAAACTTTCTATTGATGTTTGCTTCCACTGACTGCGACCGACAGAACCTAAAGGGAGGAAGAGAGAAATATGCTTGATTTTGAAGGTAATATCCAAATTTTTAAGGAAAAAAAATGGCTCCATTCACGGAGAACAAGCGAGAAGGTAAAGTAAGAGGTAAGGTAAAATTTCATAGAACACTAAAACTTAAAGGTTTACCCGATATCCACAACTTGATGTTGACAGGTCAACTTTAAACTACTCAATTTCTGTTTCGTCACACGTGAGGTTGCGTGCTAGGAATGGAAGTATAGAGTGCTGATCTGCGGATGTACGGTAAGTCATATGACGGAGACTTCGGCGCGTAGTTCAGCGTGGAGAGGGTGAGTGACCTCATTACGGATGTAATCAGAAAATTGCTGGAGCGTTTTAAAGTGTCGCTGTACTATAATATAAGCTTAAAAAAACAGAAGAAACACCGGCAACTGATTAGAGCCTTTGGAGGATAGGTTTACAAATCAGCAGGTCTTTTTAAAGCAAGGCGGAGAACAATAGAGAATGAGGGGAAAATGCAAGCACCTATAAATCGCCTGATTAGGGCTAAATGCATGTGATATAAACGTTACGGCATACTTTCGTTGGCTTGACTGTCGGCCTCTCTTCTGTCAGCAAGTTATGGTTAATTGCGCGACTGAATTTTAATCACTACTCCCTTATCGTCTTTTAGGAGGAGATGCCGGAGAACGCTGAACGTGGTCTGGTGGTGGCCGCCTTTGCCTCTCGAACCAACGTCCTCTCTACACCTCTGCCCTGCAATCGCGCTGTCACCTTCTCGGAGTCTGATAATAGCACCAGCTCCAGGGCTATCACTATTGATTCTGCCAGTGGTAAACCCGCTTGGGTAAGCGTTTCACTTATTATCATCTTCCTCTCTCCACTGACTGCTGTTGTCGCTGTAGCCACGCTCTGTAAAATTCTTGATTGATGATCATTTCCAGTGGCTGACCGATTTAATGACATGTTAATCGAAATTTTGACACTATTTTTTTTTATCTCATAGCATAATCTCGGGGGTATTTCAGTTACGCTTGTGTACAGACTTTTGTATGAACTTATTGTCAATTGCTTGCACAGTCCAAACCTGGTAGAATGATTATTTAATTAGCGTGTATATACAGTGGAGTCCGGTTAATGTGGACAACCGCTTAATGTGGACAGTTGACCAGGAACGGAATTTCTCCATAGCAAAATCCTCCGGTTAATCTGGACAGCCACCACTTAATGTGGACAGCACCAAGCTGTCAAACGGTCGGTCGACCTACAGATTTTGTCAAAAATTCAGTCCAAATCGCCCACGGTGGGGAATTCCCGCGTCCTGTTCTGAAAGTTTTGCTTCAGATGAACAGTACTGTGATAAAGGACTTTAGGGGAGCTTTAAGAGAAAAGTTTCCACCAAAGCAATCAAAACTGAGCATGTTCTGTCAATAAAACTTCATTCAGATGCAAAATTCTGTTTTTTATTCGTAGAAACGACTGGTTTGGGGTCAGTTCGCTTAATGTGGACAACCGGTTAATATGGACAGTTGGCCTGGAACGGAGGTGTCCACATTAACCGGACTCCACTGTATTACGTATCGTGTCTAGATGTCTCCATAAATTCAAATATATGTTTGAAAAAACAAACATCAAATTTTCTTAAATTATGGGATTTTTTTAAACCGTGACATGTCCATTCGTCTATCACCGTTTATGAAGCGTACACTGTAGGTCAAACCCACCGCTGCATTTTATCAGCTCTATGTGGTATGTTCTTGATGACATAGCGGACTGTTTGATTATCCTTACACGGCGAATAAGTCATTTTTATACTAAGTCCTGAGCGCAAAGGGAACGGTAACTCAGGCAAAAAATCTTAAGGAAATGAAAAAAATTCAAAACCGAAAGGTAGCATTTCTTCAAGTGCAGTTGTTAGGCGTAATTCGTAAGTATAAGAAAGCGACTCTGTTAAGTTTATTTGAATATGTACAGGCATGAAAAATCAAAGATAAAAGTATACGCTTTTTAAACAGTCAGTCATTTTTTCGATTGTGCTTCTACCCACGGCCGGCATCTTGCCGTATCTAGATTGCCTTGCGAGTATGCAACACCACATTTGCTATAACAATGTCGTCAAAGTAATTGTTTATAATTTTAAAAAAAAGTGCCTTAGGCTTTCGGTTAACATTTAGTGCATTTGGTCAACTTCTGTATCGTAAGTCTATCAAACCTAGATATAGACACGCAAAAACGTAACGAACTGTGTCTTGCGTAGCACAGGGGTATGCTTTCATTTCTACCGCACTACTGCCAGAATTTTTTAACTGTGGTTCACTGTTATCGGGCGTGCCTGCTGCTGCGTCAGAAATGATTACTCACTTAAATAAATATCTGTTGATCCACTTCTCTTGGCAGTCTAAGTAGTGCATATTTTGGAAAAGGAGAATAGTCAGGCGAAAGAATGTACTTTGGGCTTAGCGCTATAAATGGCGTATTTTGGTGCATGCATTCGGGTGTAGGTGAGCATTCTGCACTGCTCGCCTCATAAGTGCTGGGTCACGCTCTGGTTGTGTATCAGTCCCCGTCACACCTTAACTGGTGTATGAGAAGGCCCCCACTTGAAAGATGGGGTCGCAACTGCACTTGTTGATTTAAGCACTTCTTCTCTGATAAGTTTCCATCAGTTCGGACAATCTTCGCCGTGTCTTTCAGTGCATACTCATGGGGGACAGGACCCAAGGATTTGCTCGTGATTTATTTTATATTTAGGTAAGAATATATCGTGGGGTCGTTTGAGAAAAGTGCGAAGCGCGCCCCGCGGGCTAATGGTCACCGGATTTTCGGGGAGGGGACGGACGGGGCATGTCAGGAAACAAATCAGACCCCAATGGGTTGGTTCAATAAAAAAATTACGAGGGCAAGTTGGGTCGCGTCCTCAAACCTTGGGAGAAGACACTGAATGAGCTTTAACATCATCGCTTACCCCCCTCCCGACCAACTGCGAACGCGTATGTGGAGGAAGAGTGTGTCCAAGCCCCGGGCGAGGTAACTGAGAGACATTTTCCAGTGGTATCACCAACACCAACTGGGAAAAAGTTCAAAGAAGAACAGAAGTTGCGAGATTATGCAAACCACCCTACTGAAAAATGGCAAGTAAGCGATAATTCCCGTGGTTAGTTCAAAAGGCCAACTTTTCTTAGTTTGCCTATTATTGTAATCATGGAATGCGGTTGCCTTCGAAGAGCCGCTCTGCAGTTCAATGCCATCAGCAAATCCCAGTTGGAACGATGGGTGGCGTGTAGAAAACCGGAAGATTATAGGTAATTCAACCAGCAGGTTTGAACAATATTTATGGCACTGTCCTCTCCCATCTGGACCCAGTGTCTTAATCAAACCAAGATGGCTGGCTGATAAGAATCTTGTCGTGTACTAATCTAGTTTGAATTGATGTTGTAACTTACCATACTAACAGCCTAGGTTCTTGCTAAAAGGCCCAGACACGTGTTTCGCCGGTATTCTGCCGCTGCTTGACAGAGCTGCGAGGGCCCCGGCTCATCAGTGGGTCGCCCAGCTTTCCCTATCTGCTTTCTGGTTGATATATCGGTTTTGAAAGTTCAGCTTTTTAATCTCCGGCGAAATTAATTTCTGATCGCGGTATATATCGGTACATTTAAGGTCTATAGGCGTAGACCCAAATTGTAAGTGTATATTCGTGTTGAAACCCGTCAACCCCTGTGAACTATACACATGCTGCCATCAGACATTCGTAGTTTCCCCCGCTGACCCAGCGCATCTACTGCGTGGCCCATGCAAAAAAAAACCACCTGACCGGCGGTTAAATGAAACGGCCGGTTCGAACATCGAATCTAACCTACAGTATTCATTTGACCCAATTGTGTAGAAGTCTGCGTTTCCTTGGGAGTCACATCCAAGAAAGCAAGGATAACGTTGGCGTAGAGCCACCACTCTGATACACTTAGCTATGGGTTCCCACCGGCAGCCTTTGCTCGGATCGTACTCGGGTCAAGTTACCCGTCCTGCCTGCTGCAACTTATGAAATCCACAAATTCTGATACCACAGACAGACCGTTCCAGCTAGGGATGCAATGTGATAGTGCATGAAAGGTTACTTGGTAAGGAAAATCAATTATAAGTAGGGTTTGGCAGACTTGCTTAATTTAGTTAACTTATTTGCGGAAAATTCGCAGCATCGGTGCGAGTCAAACTCACGGCAGTGAAGGATTTTGCGCAGCCAATGCTCTACCACTGACCTATGAGGCTCACTTTGCGCCGTGAATTTAATCACGCTTGGATCGATTTTAACCGCCCAACTTGCCGTTCGTATGGAATCCACTATTACGGAACAGCAAGCTAACTGGACGTAGGCCGCGCAAGACTTTCCTGCTGTATGGCTTCGACTGCCACCGAGGCCGCGAATTTTTACAATTAGGTTGAGTGAAGTAACACCACTATCATAATTGTGGGTGGTAGTGCGAAGTGAAAGTCACGCGATCGGAGAACATCCGTAGTACGGATCATTTGGAAATCGATTTAAGGGTGGAGGAAAGGTTTCGTATTGGCAAGTTAGCCTAGCCATTCTGACTACCAAAGCAAAGTTATTTTATGCACGAGGTGCGACTTGCGTTCTGCGTGCTGTTTTGACAGCTACTGCATGCTATTTGTACATCAAGCATAATCTATTTGGACGAAGCAATCAGTTAATCCAGATACTTCCAACAGACGTCGTCTTGCAAGCAGAGACCTGTTCTTCAGGAGGAGTAGCCGATTTGCCCCCTTTCTCCCCATTTTGAGGTAAAATACTTACCAAATAGGTCACCTTGTCCTTTTGCAGACATTTCTTTTGTTTTCCATCGCATTATTCAACTCACTTCAACTGATTCAATTCCTCTGCCTACTTACCAACAGATTGACCGTAATCTGGCAGCCATCGCAACCACCGCAGTTGCTGCGTCGGTTGGCAGCGGTGAGACCGTGCTTTCACAGCTGCCACGTCTTCTGGTAGACCTTCCTTCTTGCGCAGCCGGTGAAACGAAGGGAGAGTCTTCGGAGCCACCCCCTGCCACTGCTGTTTCTTCTTCCTCCACACAAAGTACGCACACCTCAGACTTTTATTTTCCCCCTCTCCCTCCCCCCCCCCATGGGATCCCTTCATGCACATACTGCGGTTCGATCGTCGATTTCGATGATGTCCAGGCCTGGCGTGCCCTGATATGGCCCCGTCTTGGTCCAGCGCCTCCACCACAGAACCCTTTTTGGGGACGCACAGGCACACACACCATCGAACCAGTTACGGCTTGCTGGTGACCGTGGCTGTTAACAGGTTTTCTGTCGCCCGGAAATGTTGAAACCAGAAGCATGCACTCGATCTACTTCTTGCCATCTTTCCAGGCTTAAACTATAATAATAAATTGCATGTTATTAGGTAATCCTACTCCGATCTGTTTATGATGCACTCACCCTGACATTGTGAGTAGAGAGCTAATTGGAACCCCAATTGGATATGTTACTCGCCAACCATTAGTAACAATGTTATTTTACCGACAACACAGACCCTTTCACGAAACTTTTCGCCCTATTTGGGCCTCATCAAGTGAAAGTAATCGAGTAACATATATAATTGGGGTTCCAATTAGCTCTCTACTCACAAACAATGTCAGGGTGAGTGCATCCTAAACAGATCGGAGTAGGATTACATACTAACATAGTCCCGATCAAAAATCCACAACACGGCGGAATCATGGTTAAAAGGTAGAGCGTTAGCCTCTAGCCGGAGAGACTCGAGTTCGAAACTCGAGCGTGGTGGTTATTTCCGCTGCTACACTGGAGTTGACCTATTTTCACCTGATAAGGCCCAAATAGGCCGAAAAGCTTCGTAAAGTGGTCTGTGTTGTCGGTAAAATAGTATTGTTACTAATAAATTGTATATTTAAGGCCGATTTATTGAACCGACCTCCTGCTTTGCCTCTCCTCATCGACTCAGCCATGCTTTATTTGGCGTCAGCGACCGTTGGCATCCCTATCTCATGTTGTTACCTTAGCTCCAATCTGATACCCGCCCCCCCCCCTTCCCGCGTTGGCAAACCTCTGGCGGCTTTACCGAATGGTCAGGACACTCGACCATTGTAATAACTATCACAGGGGGGGGGGGTTCAGATAACTTCACTGCTGTTGGGGATAGGCTAGAAAGTTGCTGATAAGAAGACCTCACAAAGGCACGAGTTCGCAACGGTTAGACCATACAAAGCAGATGCGCAATTCCTGCAAGTGGTCGATCTGTTAAGTGCGTGACGGATTTTTCAAATGCCGACCGACTAATAAGAAATTACATGTGGTTTTTGCTAAGCTGATGAACTCTTATATCAGTTTGTTACTGGATAACTGGATCATTTCTAGCTGGGAGGACAACATTTCAATAACATTTTCCTAATGCAGTTTTTATGACATTTTTGCGTATGCAATGCTCGAACTGAATCCTTATCATTGTGTTTTTATTCAGAAGTGACTGGTTCCTGTATGCGCCACGCGTAGATAGTCAACAACACCTTAACCACTTCCCCTCGTCTTGGCTTTGTCTAGTCACTGGTGTCGGGTGGGTAGGGAGGAGTGAGCGCGGGAGATGCGGTGCAAGTCTGTGTCACTGTGAATTATGTCACGTGCAAGTCACTGATGTTTTCATGTACTCCGTGGTTTAAGCGGTAAAGCAGTTGCTGCGCTTTGAACTCCGGCTGTTTAACCCCCGATGCTAGTCGCTGACTAGTTGCCTCTCAACTTAGATATGTTTCTGAGAACGTAAACGAGCTCACAGAAACAGATGAAGTTCGGAAAGCTTGAGCGGCTCTTCAGTTTCAGAGCATCTACCGTTGTGAAAGGCCATTATGCGGACCATTCTTGCTGACAAGTCTTCAGTCATGTGAACTTACAGTGGGCTGTATGTAGAGGTCGAGTTGTTTGTTGGTCCTTCAATCAAATCAAGCTTTGACGGTCAGTTTGAAAGCCTACTGCACATATTTGGCGTAATGACGGAGCATAAAGTCTGATCCCTGGTATACTCTATCCTCTTCGTATTTCAAAAATCATAAATTCTGATAGCTGAGTCGCTTGACAATCTGTTTTTTTCCAGTGGATTGTACCAACGGGCAGAAGATCGATGAGGCGGGGACTACGACAGCAGCGGATGCAGGTGAGCTGGACCCCTGTTTCCCTCGACCCCTGGTTGCCAGCCGGGATCCAATCGGTGAAGAGGGCACCTTCATCGCCTTCTGTCCACATGCGATGCACGCTGCCTGCAAGGAGAAGTACGCCCGTCAGCTGAAGAACCGCAGCGATCAGATCGGCCGGCGGTGAGTTGTAACAGCAGCTATTTTTATGGTTACTTCCTCGAGGCGTTTTCATTCAATTTAACTTCACACCCCTCACCCCCCTCTTGTAGTCTGGGAAACCGCGCGCCAATCTACGAGTTTCGCTGTTCCGTCTGCAAGGCTCTCTCCAACTTTGACCTGCCCCTCTACGGCCGCGTCACTGACGGTCTCAGCCGCGTCTGGCTGTCTCGTCAACTGGCTGTCAGTCAGAACAGCTACGACCTGGCCGCCTGGTTGAGACGGATTCAACACTGGCTGGATGCCAGACCTCCTTCAGCGGCGCCTGGCAGTGCTACTGATCGGCAGGTGCGTCAATCTGCTAAATTTACCAGCCAACTTGCCGTTTTTGTCACGTGGCCGTGGCGTGCACTGATCTGTCCTGGATATGAGGACGCACATAAGCGTTTCTGTCGTAATAGTCTATAGTTCACGCTGGTGTCGCGTACCGACTAGTCATTAGTAATGTAGACGTTTCTACCGAGGCAATTGTGATAGTGGCTCGCAATGTCGAAATTCGACCCGCACCTCATCTAAAAGAGTTTTAATTCCTGCACTAACTGGCTCACCTTGTGTCGACTGAGGCACGGAGTGCTTAGTCACCTTGACGGGAATGTACGTTTCCGTTTTCTACTGGGGTTGATCTTCTACATTCAGGTCACTCCCTAATTTGGAGGTTTGTTTGCCGACAAAATTAAGAATGCGACTGGACTGACCATCTGGGGCTTATTTGCCTAGACCTAGCATTAAAATTCTAATATAGCTGAACGTAGATCTCAACCGATCTCAACCTGTCAACGTCTCCTTGACGCTGGTTACAACTCATCCACCCTTGCCAACTAGTCTGACACTCTAAAAAAGACCGATGGTTTTCATTTGGTAAGAACCGTGGTGTGACCCATGCGGATGGAGTTTCGGTAACCCGGCAGTGGTGGAAAGTTGCTCACTGTGCGGCTCAAGGAGATGAACCTGCGACCTTTCCTCATGTCATCTAGCATATCGTGAGACTTATTTCTCGTTCGACGGACTGTTTGTCAGCCACAGCCCTCTTGTTATTATAGGCAGCTGTTTTTGGAAAACAGTGTTCAGTTGGTGTTCTGTAGCTCTCACAGACCGGGATTCACAGCCAATGAATTCAACAGATGCTTCGTTGAAGCTGGTTAGACCCGTCAGTGAGCACTCTGGTTGTCAGATTTCGCCGTTGCGGTTTGAGGTGATTAGACGCCAACCTGCGAGAGAGAGAGATACTCTTTATTTTTGAAAATATGATTCCGGAATTTTCAGCAGAAACGTATTCGTCCATGACGGCTAAATTCTACACAAACCTACCTACAACTGCAAATTATTGTAATTTTTTCTTTACTTTCATATACGGCTGTCTACTCCATTTCTGGCACTACACAAACTTAGTGCATTTCGTGCAATAATCACACACTCAGATTGTCCTGGCATACAGTTTCTGTAGTCAGAGAAAGAAAGAGAGAGAGAGATCTCCACTTTGTACTGTTCTCATTTCTCCCTCGCATGTTTTCTGCTATTAGCGCAAAGATTTTCCAGCCTCATTGGAACAGCTCTACCGCCTCATCCACCCGACCTGGTCCAACGAGGGAGACATCCTACTGGCGGCCAACCAGGAGCCCATTTCATCAGCTCGTCTCACTCAACTGCGTGCCCTTATGACTGAAACCTACTGGAAATGCAGGCACTCCTTCCCAGAGTCCGAGGCGAATGACTCCGAGTCGGTCGCAACCAGCACCACGGAGTCCTCCGAGATGCCTGACTCAGTGGAGGTCCGACGATCCCGTTCCATTCTCGGACAGGCGCGCTGCCTGTTGCGTCGATGTTTTCGACGAGTTTCCGCCACTGCCGGTGGTGCTTCGACCGAGGCCAGCGGGGAACCCCCAGTTTCGCCCTCGGCCATGGTAGCTCCCGGTCATGGTGGCGGCGGCGGCAGCAGCGAAAACCCGCATGTGCTCCTTGAACCGCCGATTCAACCACCACGAGTCTCAACCTCCCTGCGCGTTCTCGTCCAGCGCCTGGCGATGCTGAGTCAACCATGTCGTCTGGAGACACTACAACGTCTTTCTCGCCGCAGTGGTACGTTCATGTTCCTGAGGTTTTTTGGGAATCGTGAGTCCGGGCTGGACTCCAACAACCCCGCTTGGATTTTTTGCTCGAGATTGTCTCCTCTAGCGATTTAGCCCAAAAGCCTAACCACAAGGCGGCGGTATGAAGCGTTGTTGTATAATGGTGGTTGAAGGTCACCATGTCATAGTGCCACTGTCGGGCTTTGCGACATTCTTTAGGCTTTTTGGCCTGCTGGTCCTCAACCCGCCGCACCCTGGACCGTGACTGCCTTTCGCTGGACCCGAGAGTGTGCTTATTTCACAGCTAACTTTCACTAAAGGCCGTTCCAATGTTCGCCACCTTTGGACGCGCCGGGTAGGCAGCAGATAGGCTAAGGGGTAACCTGCCTAAGCAAAGCAAAAACAAGCCAACAAGGCGTTACTTTAATGCCTGCGCTTGTAGCGTCTAAGGTGCTGATGTGCTCGGATCACAGCAATCAACAGACCGAATTCTGGACTTATGGTAAAAAAGAAGCCACTATGATGAGAGTTCTATTGTGCATAGAACCCTATGTTGCCGTCTCAAGCAGCAGCGGCCATTGGGGAAGCTAGGGCTAGCGTTGACTGCGTCCAGTCGTGCCCGAGAATGATCGCGAGTGTGTTTTGTCTGCGAAGCGAGCTCAAGTAGTTTGCTATTGATGTATTACAATTGCCTGTAGGGGGTTTTTGACTGTAAAGGTCCCTGCTATGCGACCGCGGGACGGCATGTTGAGGTGGCCATTGAGGATCTGCGAGTAGTTGGGCACGCGTATGCGTACTTGAACGCCTATGTACAAGTTTAAGTCAGTTAAGTGGTTTAAAGTCAGCGAGTGGGAACAGTCCCCTCTGACGATGCGTGACTTTGGAGCAGCGAGTATTGGAGGTGATTGAGAAGCCACAGATACGATTGCTGAGACAAGAGCTTTATTCGTCGGACTTTTGGGTTCCCCCTTGGACGCGTAATCAGAGACAGTAGCAGAAATCGCTTGTTCGTACACAGGGAGGCACATTATTTATAGGATGCAGTCCTTATACTACTGTATACGCATTACAATTAACGCCTCCTCCCATCGAAGATAGTTGCCCGCTCGTGCGTTTATCGCTTGACGGTCGGCGTGCGGACCGTGACCTGTTGAGCCTTCACCACCAGTGGTGGACCTGGACGTGATCGTTGCTCAGTGATCTGGCTCCCTGTCGCAGGTAATAGATTAGGCCTTAGTCTCTGCGTGCCCCGAGTGGCGAATTGCGTCGGCTAAGCAGAGCCCCTACATCGAATATGGATCGGGCAGGTTTATGCACTTTTCCACAGACTGGGGACCCGTGAGCCATGACTCATGTAACTATCGACTCACAAGATGTTACCTTTCTCGAGAATTTTGGCCTCATCAAATTTAAATGTTCGGCTGTGTCTCGTCGAATGAGCCGAAACTTGGGAATTAGCGTCATTTCTCCGCACTGCTACCGTGTGTGCGGCAGTTTGCATCTTGCGTTTTTTTCCGACGTAGTTTCTTAGCCCAAAACTGCATCAGATCCGATAGACGACTCCAGATATTTCTTCCCGTGGCAGTGGTCTTTTGCTTTCATTACTTGACGCCCTATGTGTGCAATTTCAACTCTAAGTGGTGCGAGAAGGCATCAGGTTGTCTACGAAACATCCACACGTGCAATGAATAGACTTTTCTTAATAACACATTCGTGGCTGTTATAGCCCAGTTACTTCTGCGTCGCCAGTTGTTACAGCCCAGTATTTCGATCCTGTCTAAGGTAGAAGAAGCCAAGAGAGCGGTTCTGATACCAAGCCTTTACTCAGGACAGTACAGTGACAACGCAATGGTTTAGCGTGTACACAGCCTATTATGAAGTGTTGGTTTTTCTAGACTATTCCTGGCCTAGCGCACGAGAGAGGGTTCTGGTGTGCATGCTGCTTCGTGATTTCCCACGCTGCAAGACGTTTCTAGAACATCTGCAGTGTACGCAGAGGCGGGCGTCACGTTTGCTCACGGTGCGCGTGGCCGGTCTGCCGGTATGGCTGAACTGCGGGTGCACTTCCAGTTCTGAGCTGAGTGTGC
Organism: Ligula intestinalis; assembly: GCA_036362985.1. Taxonomy (NCBI): domain Eukaryota; kingdom Metazoa; phylum Platyhelminthes; class Cestoda; order Diphyllobothriidea; family Diphyllobothriidae; genus Ligula; species Ligula intestinalis. Next base: position 24,602,250 of record JAYGXS010000003.1, on the reverse strand, counting down.
TGCCGTTCGCGTCCCCATAACAGTACCCATAATCATAAGAAGCGGATATTTTGTACACATGGGGTATAGTATCTATAGGATTCAGTCTCTGTGCTACTGCGCACGTATGACAATTAACGGTTGCCTGAGAAAGATAAATACGCTTTATTTTGAAAATATCAGCATCTATATATTGAGGGATATGTAGGTAAACTGCCTTTGAGTTCCCTATTTGTACATATGTGTAGTGGTAGCAGAAAAATTGTATCTCAGACTGTTGGCGAGGCCAGTTGTCCTGAGTCAGGGGATGTACAAAAAGGCGCCGACAGTGAAAAAACTCCTCAGGTTATTTTAGGAGAAAAGCTGTCGCCCTTGTGGGGGTAATTTGTGGGATTTAGGAGAAAAAGGAAACAAACGTCCAATTTTGTTTGAAGGGGAGCGTGGCAAAGGTTCCCAAGATCATCACCGCGTGGAAGCTGGGACCTGATTCTTCATTGCTGATTGCAGAGTCCGCCGACGGGACTAGAAAAACAGAGATCCGTCCAGATCGTCGACAGTCCGCTGCGGGTTGAACCAAGGGTAAGTGTTTAGGCCGTCAGGTCTGGCTGATAAGATCGCTATCGGGGTAATCACGGTACGCAGATAGCCATGTAGGGTAGACCGCGGAGACCTTCGCGTGAGACTATTGGTAGGAGGGCGTTATAAAATAGCATATGTATATCCTTGAAATATTGCTGTTAGTGTAGGTAGTAGTAATAGTAGCAGTAGTAATAGTAGTAGCTGTAGTAGTAGGAATTACGATTTACCCGTAGTTGAACTCTGCTTACTTAAATGGCTATTAAAACTGATACTACTAAAAAATTAAAGGTAGTATTATTATTGTTGTAACTAGTCAGCTGCGGTCAATTCGTTCCATAACGCATACTATTGTATCGATCCAGTTTTCGTTTAAAAACCTCTAGGGATTCCGATATGACGACATCCTGAGGAAGCTCATTCCACGCTCCGACCACCCTCGTTATCATTACAAAAATTTCAGCAAACATCCTCTATTCAAATGTATAAAATTAGGCGCACAAACGCACCACAGCAGGGAAAAGTGGTGGCTCAATTTGAAAAACCCCCCGCCCCAACTGCCTCTTATGTTAATCTGCTTTTTTATACCTTTTCCATGCAGCCGCCCACGTCTTCTTCAACTTCCCTATTCAAACGCCCCACAATCCGGAAGAACTGCTAGAACTCATTATGGAGACCTTTAATCCCGCAGAGGAGACTCTGCTCGAGACTCCCATACCTGCCACTGCTCAAGCCACCATTCACCAGGGTGGTGCCGCCGCCGCCGCCGCGACCCCATCCACCCACCGACTCGCCAGGCAGTCAACAGTCGGCAGCACTAGCGGCGGCAGCGGTCGTTCAACGATTCCTCCACCGCTCAGTGAGACGGTCGATGAACTTCACCTGAGTCTGCGCAGCTCCTACGCCCGTCTCCTGGCCTTTGCCGAGTTTGTCAGCCCGAGTGAAGAGGAGGGCGATGAGGAGGAGGGTGCAGCTGAGGTCGCCGACCCGGTTAGTCTGATCTCTTCCGTTCAGATTGATCGCTTCTACCAGGCAGCCACCCACTTGAGAGCTGCGGTGGAGTGTACCAGACGTCGTGGTCTGCGTGCTGTCTGGTCGGCTGCCTGCGAGTGGCGCGCTGTGCGACACTCTGTGGCCTATACGCTAGTGGTTTGGGAACGAGTAAGTCCAGCACTTACCCCCCCACCCCTCTCCCCTTTCAGTTAGAATGTTTCTCTTCCTACGCTCTCTTTCTTCTTTGTTCGATTAATTTTTGCAGCACATGCGCCAGATGAGCCCCACATCCAACTTCTTCAACGATGAATTGGCAGATCGCTACAAGAAGGGTCTTAGCTACCTGTTGCGGGCAACCTTGAAGGCGCATGCTCAGTTGGCACCAGTATCTCGCGGATGTCCCCTTACCTGTAAGAAGATGCGTGACGAGAACGGTCAGTGCAATCACGTAGACTGCTGGCCTCAGCATCGTGACGACCCGGTCTGGTGGTGGTGGTGGTCCTACTTCTCCCCTGACGCTCCAGACACTATTGCGGGTATGGGTATCGCTAAGTTTCAAAACAAAATTACAATACATTATCTACTTACACTTTTACAGTAGCAGTTATTTACTAAGTTAAAGTAGCCTCTGTACAATAACGTGTATGTAATTTCTTGTAGCAGACTGTTGCAGTGAAGATACTCGTAAAGCGAGCAATCTGGTTGAAGCCATAACGAGAGTTGCAGTTACTGAAGACGCTGCGCGTCTTTGGCGTCTCCTCCTACCAGACTGCCGCACTTTAACCGCCTCCGCGCACTCGGATCCTACAGAAGTCGAATCCGCCATGGTGATGGGTGATGGCACGCCCCTTCTCGGCTCCTCCGTCTCCGCATCCGCAGCGCAAGACGGTACTGATCTATCATCGGAAAAGTCTCCTGCTTCCTTAAATCTACCCATCAGCATCTTGTGGGAGGTAAGCTGACTGGTTATTCGGTCCTTTTATTATAAAACGCTAACCATTTCAGCCCGTTTGGGGGTAGCAGAGGAGTAAATGACGATCGCGACATGATTTTGTTTTGGTGCTGACATTTTGTACGACATGCGGACGCTCATATTCAGTGACCAACGAGTCCGCTTGGTAAGAATGGGTGGCGGGCTGGGGCATTGTTGCTTCGTGCCTCGGACCAAGATTGCTGTTGAGCCAGGACTGCGCCTAGTGTACCGTCCTCGGCTGAGATAATCCACTTTCAAGATGTGTCTCTGAGGTAGAATTGCACACGCCGGTCGGTAGGGTGGGCGTTTGGCATCCAGGCCTTTAGGCCCAGGTTCCTGTGCTGTCATCATCTTGACTAACATTTTTACTGCGCCAAAATAAAAGAATCGATTGGACAGGATGGAATGAAATCCACCAGTGAATTATCATCCATTATTTATGTTAGGATGGCCTAACGAACAGCCTTAGCAAACAGGAGCTTGCAAGCAATAGCCCATACATGGCAGGTTATCGATTAGCCTACATGAGGCGAACACAGACTGGAGTAAATCAATCGATAATTTGAAATTCATATTGCAGCCAACCGTCGAGTCACCAGCCAATCCTACCGGCGACTACGTCAAGAGAACGGCTGATTGGCTCGATATATATCTTGTTACAATCGTTTTTAGTGTCCTAAATACGTTGTACCTATTACACTAAAAGACTTCTGCTGTTGCACACTTCTTGTCGTGTTCTTCCTTTGGGTACTCACACAAGGCGTTATTGGGCAGTGATATATCGGCCTGGGCTTCCGTTACAACAATTTACATGGTTTCTTTGTTGGTCCGTTTTCCCAATGTAATATTAGCATTCTCCGCACGTAGATAGTGCCCGCTAGAAGACAAGAACCTGGTCCTGATGGCTGATGGTATTTTTTGGTCGCATCACGTAACTGCAGAACATTGAGTCGGGCCCATGCGGTCTATCCACGGCCTTCAGCCTGTCTTAAAGGAATTAGCTGGTTCGACTTGATATGAGTTAGCCGGTTGCGCCCTTTCTGACCGTTTGCTGTTGTTGACAGCACATATTATCAGCAGCTGTTGACAGCTTATGCCTGTAGGTATCTATGAGTTTTAGGCAGATCGCCGTGCTGGTTCGAGATGATCCCGTGGTTATTACATTGAGTATTCACCCACCAGTAAATTGTGCCTCAACCACTCCCTCGGTGTTGTACCTTTTGTCCCTATGAAGGCTTTGCAGTTACATTATTCAGCAACACACTGCTTAAGATTCGACACCGCGATGATTCTCTGATAATAGATGGCCTCATGTGTCGCACACGCACACACATACACACATTCAAAAGGCCACGTGGAAATCCCATTTTTGCTATTGCCAGCATTTTGGAATGCCTCCAGAAGAACAGGATGCAATCGCTGGGACAGACAATTTACTGGCTAAAAAGTTTTGTGATTCGCACTCCAACCCATCACCTGAGAACATCGTCGATAAGGGTTTCGAATGAGGATTAGAAACGTCGGGCAAATAAGCGTCCTGTTCCAGCTATCGCATTCTCCACTTTTGGACTGTCTCCTGAAGTCTCCTTACTGGCCTCTACAATCTATGCAATGGTTGTCTTGGTGCACAGTAATTATATAGTGAAGTTTACGAAACAGGTTTATTTTCAGTCATGACAGTTATAGTAAACTGAATTGATGCCAAATTGTTTCAAAAGAACTGAGGCGTTTGTAGACTTTACTAGTAGCTTCTTGACCTCTTCTCATTCACAACAAAATCGCAGGCACTTATTAATAATCACATTGGTTACTTGATGTCTTCTGTTAACCAGCAGTGCTCCTGATACCTTCACCCAATCGTGGTCTAACTTCGTTGAAACTGAAAGAAAGTTGCATTGCGTCCCCGTCTCTTTCCCTTTGCCTGAGTGTATATTTGGGCTGATTACTCGAGCATAATAAATGGAGGGAAAGGCTTTTTTTGTAGAATTTTAGAGATCTAGTGCTGTCTACCGTCTCTACTACCCGCGCCACACCAAGAATCACATGATCATTGCAATGGAGCGTCTAGAACACATGCACAGAGTCTAAAGTGCGATGAATTAGTTCGGATTGTGGATTTTGCATGCCTCCGTAAATATCGTTTGAGGTGTTGTTTGCAGTACCACTCATGGTTATGGGTTTTCGCTGACTGTGTGTACCACCCTAATACGTTTATAGTCACGAAGGTTGTCCAAAAATAATCAGATTGACATTTTTTCTGTGAGAGAAACTCTGTTGATTAGACATGTATTTTGTCTCGTCGGATCCAAAAAAACGTTATTTTCAATGGAAGCGAGTTACCTACGTCCTGACTCTCCCTGCCACGGCATATTCGACCCATAGTGTCACCGAAGAACCTTGAAGACATATGACATGCTCGTGTTGTTTTCGAATTTCCTCAAAGCGTCTTCCTATCCACGAACGTACTTCTATTCGAAAAGCATAATTTTCGAACAGTGCATCCCGTGTTTGCCCATTGAAAAACTGGCTCCTGGTTTACCTTACCCCTTCTCCCGATTTTTCTACCTCTCCTTCTAGGCGGACATCACTTTCCTCTTCGTGAACTTGATCTTCCTGCGACCAGGTCTGGAGGAGGCGAGTGCTGCCGTGGAGTGTCAGCGTACACAATCCCTGCGGGCTATTAAAAAGTTGGAGGCAGAACGCGACAGTACGGCGGCTGAAACAGAAGGTCTCCGTCAGTCGGAGCTGCCGCTGTTGGCCGCTTGTGATGAGGGCTTTCCTCGTGTGCCCATCGGTGACTCCCACGAGGCCTTCCTCCTGCGTCTTTGCTACACGGCTCTCCTGGTGCAGGCTCTGCTCTCCTGGCAACCAGACCCCCAGCCAGATGACCACTCTCAGCAGCAGCAGCAGCAGCAGCAGCAACCCAATCGCTCAGGGACCGATCCCTATCTCAGTGCCTGGCGGACTGAAAAGGTAATTTTTCTTAGTCCATACATGAATTATTCATAAAACATATCTACTTACAGTTTGTAAGTACTGTTTTATTAGTGGCCAGGAATACGAGTGTGAGCACAGGCCTGTAAACAACAGGGTTTGCAGAAGCATTGCCCATTACTCTCATCAATTAAAATATCTAACGCGTTTGATGACCGCTTTTTGAATTTTTCTCCGAAAGAAATTAGTTTCGATGTAACTAAGGTGCGCTTTGCCTGTGCGAACTTTAGGGGTGTAAGTAATTCCCAGAGGCGGCTGCAGTCGATCACAATTCGGGAGCAGACAGTTCATATCCATTGTAGATTTCAAATTGTCCTGGAATTTACCTTTCTTTTCTCCTTCTCAGTTGAAATAAATAACATAAATGTTAATACATATATTCTAGTGGGTTAACCCGCTGTCATCCAGTATGATTGGTATGATCGCATTATCCCACACGGTTTTAATCTAATTGGACGGCGATACCATTTGGCTGAAAGATGTTCTTAGGTACATACGCTAGCCCCCGAATTATCTGGAACCAGCCAGTAGGATATTTCTTGCATCAGACAGTTTTTTGGATTAATCGGCTTCTGTTTTGCCCAAGGTCTACTACAATCATAGTTATTTCTTCGGTTGAGTTGACCTTCGTTTTTGGACTTTTGAGAATCTCTCTGGTGCCTTGATTACGAAGAGGTACTATACTGTGTACCCCGCAGCATGATGAGGGTGGTCACCGTGATTAGGGCCAGTCTTACGCTGCATCTATTATACTATCCTTTCCCCTTCACCTGTCCAAGTGGCAGGTGGCTGGCGGGGTCTGAGCGGCCCCCATACTTGCTGTGACACCTGGCTTGAATCCCACGATGTGTCATAGAGACCGTATTATAAGGGAGCTAGTACAACCCGTTTCTCGGTCCAGTAGTGGGCTACTCTACACAAACAGACGATGTGCTGACTGTGGGGTCCAACTTATCCCGTCAGTGGGCAGCCGTTCAAGCCAGGGCTTTTAGCACACCGTGATAAGCTCAGGCGTATCGACAATCAACTCTCCACCCCCCACCTTTACCTCATCTTTTTTTCATCAAGTTGCTGGTTGTTCGCCGCCGATTGCAACAACTCTGCGGTCTGCCTGTCCACACCAGCGTTCCCGCCTCGCCGACTGCCTCAAGGAAACGCGAGGAGGACACTGCTGCGCTGAGGAGTCTTTTTGAACATATCCGTGCCACCTCTTTGCCCTTCTTGCGTATCGCTGCTTTTATCGTCCAGCAGATTACGAACGTTGACTTCCCCACCAACCTCTCACAACAAGAACAGGAATCTCTCGGTACTTACTGCTGCTGTAGCACATTCATATCTGAGACGATTAAAATGCCGAAGCATACACTTTTTCGAAGTCAATTATATTTTATGTTGAAGAAACCTCATTGTGCGAATTGGGGTTGTGAGTATTTACTCATCCTGAAACCTATCGTAAAGCCGCCTATTTTATCTAGACGGGACTTTCCTAATCCTGTGCTCCATTTATGCAACCATGCAAGTCATCCTTACGGAAGTTTTTGTCTTCTTATCGCTGTGGCGTCCACCCGTACCTTGTCCTTCTCCTCCTCCTCCTTCCCTCCTCTGTTTTCACCCCCTACTTATTCTTCCCCTCTTTGTCTTTCTGCTTTCCCCCTCTTATTCCTTTTCCTCCCTCCTGATCTTTTTCCTTCACCGCCTGCGCTTCCTCGCTCTTCTTCTTCCTCTCCTTTTTGTTTTCCCATTCATCTTCCATCTCCTTCTTCTCCCACCCTTTTTCTTCATTCCCCTCTCTCCTGATCCTCTTCCTCCCCCTCCTCCTGTTTCTTCCATCTCCGCCCTTTTCCTCGTTCTCCTCCCCGTCTCATCCTCCGTATCCCCTGTATCCCCTTTGCCTGATAAATAAGTAAGTAAACGTAAAGGCCACATCATTGGTGGTTTTTGCGAACTGCACTTCTCAGTCTACTTGGTCTACGCCTGGTCTAACTGCACGCATCTCTCTGTCTTCAGGCAAACCGGTGGACGAATTTATCCTCCTGCTGGCCTATCTGGGTCTGCCACTGGGGCCGACAGATCTGCTAGTCATGCTGTCTGACGAGGTCAGCCAGCAGCAGCCGGCCGCCACCCTCTCGGCGTCCGAGACCGCGGACGGGTTGTCCAGCTCCCTCTGGCTGGCACGCTTGATAACCTCCTGGTGCCTGGTGGGTCGCTCCTCAGTCAGCCGGCGCCTCTACGCCAAACTGCGTGCACAATTTTTGCCTCAGTTGACAGCATCAGCCGCCACCCCGCCGGGCCTACTGCCCCAGCCGCAGATCCGTGTGCCGCGCCTCATTCATCTGCCACAGGAGTACGTCTCGCTGCTCGCCATGACAACCGAACTGAAGTGAGTCCCACCCCCCCCCCTCCTCCCACCCGCTCGTTCGCTTCTGTCTCTCTGCGCTCTCTGTCGACAGGATATTTTTAGGTATTTTTTCGTAAAGTGCGGGCCCTTCAGCCCCCCGCCCTCTCGTTATCTGATGGAAAACAAAAAATCTGTCAGGCGTAGTCTGCGCCGGTTGTGTACCGTGTCCTAGTTGACAACTACTGTCAGTCGTAGATGTCAGGGTTAAATTGATGGCAGAGTGCTTTTACGGTACTGAAGCTATATCGTTGCAAACATCCAGTTACCTCGTTGTTGTCTTTTCTGTCAACGAGCATTACCGCGCTTGACTCCACTGTAGGACAATTAAAAATAGTCATTTGTGGTTGGGGCCTGCGCTACTGCCTTTGGGTATGAGATGGCCCAAATTCGGTTTTATTCTGCGCATCAGTTCCCAAAGTGTACCGTAGATTACCTGTTTCAGGAAGCTCCAACCAAAATTCTAAAAATGTTTTTGGTTCGAACAAGCTGCGGAGTTATGGTTGTAATCCTAATTACCGTGCAACCTATGTTCAAGAGTACGGGCTCTTGAACGAGCTTCTTTCTTCTGAAAGTGTATTCTGTGTAAAGGTCAACTTAAACGATAGGCTATTTTCTCGCTGATTACTATTGCTTATATAGGCTAAAATATATTTCAGAGAAAATGTGCTGAAAATATTCTTTCTTATTCTTGTTGGTAGTAAGCTACGCCTTGTTATACTTAAAGAAAGGGTATCTTTCGGTTCAAAAAAAAACTTTCTAACTTGCCGAATATTTTTGAGCCCTACCGGTCGCTACACTGAAATTCAAAGTCTCCGAACTGCGTGTTTTATATGTTCTGTTTAAGGGAAAGTAAATATTTCTCCACCGTGGGAGGTAGAAGTCACATAGGTCTCATCAATTTTTTTGCAATTAATGTGGACGAATTTGTATAATTTATAAGCAACATGAATAAATGGACGGGTACCTTCACATTCTCATCATTGTATATTTTTTTGAAATCGAAAGATACCCTTTCTTGAACTATGACAATTTGAGGAAGGCGTAATTTTCTACCAGACGATATGATTGAATTCATAAAAGCCCTGAATAAATAACACGAATCCATACTACTGAAGTAACCATTTTTTACAGCATATTCTTTTTGCACGTGGTCAGAAAGAAGCTCATTCAAGGGCTGGGATCCTGACATAACTGAAGTACAGTACGCGCCAGGATTCGTGCAACATAAAGACAAATGCGAAAGTCTGAATGAATGAACACCTCACAATTTTAAAACGCTCAATTAGAAATTTTTCTAACAACCGAAGAATACCCTTTCTTTAAGTATAACATTTAAAGAAGGCGTAATTAGCTGCCAAAGGGTTACAAGAGATAATTTTCTCGTGCATATGTTCCATAATGTATATTTTAATTGATAAAGGCAGTAAAAATCAATGGCAAATACGCATACTATTTGAATAGTTACTTTTTACAGCATATACGCTCTGTTAGCGGTCAGAAATAAGCCCGTTTAAGTGCCCGCCTTTTATCATGTCTGAAATAACTTCAGAGTAGAGTACAGGATTATCAGTATCACAACCTGAGTCAATACAAAATAGGGAAAGAGTATCAATCTTTCGCATATGTCGGCATGTTGCACGAATTCCGGCGCATACTGTTTATTGAGATTGGGCTGCACGACAATCATTATTACAGCCATAATTAATATGTTCAGAATTTTGGCTTACATTTTATAAGATAAAGAACTTTCTGTAATTTCAGTCCACACCTGCGTCGGAAAAAGTAAAATGACTGTTCCCTAGGTGCTCAACAGGCATTGTGCCGGCAATTATTTATCCTGTCACTTCACTGTCGCCTTTCACTAACCGTCCTGTAGCGTGACCAAATAGCGCCTGAATGACTGCCAGAGACTGCTAGGAGAACCTCATCCTTCTAAATGTGGCCTTCGTGGTTTTCTCGCCTATATAATCGAATCTGAAGCTCTCTCACTGCACTGTTGTAGCGGTTATAAGGTCTTGTGTGGTCGATGTGTGGCGTGAGCTGACGAGTCGCTTAGTTGGGTTAGCTACTGAACTCACCCCCGTTTCCTGTCTTATTAACGTTTTATTGTTATCGCGTTCACGTGATTATGTGCGTCAAAAGTAAGACAGTTTTTGTGCATTTCTATGACCTATTTCATGCGCGTAAATCACGCTGTACCCGCCTCGCGTTGGACGACTATTGTGCACGTCATCGCTTGCCATGGTCGGTCGAGTGTACTGTTTCTAATAATTTTTTAAATGGTTAGGAAAATGACTACGGGTTAATTATTCCGTCGGAAATTCTTCCCCTACACCTTTTTTTCCAGCACTGCAAAATCAGCCAGAAAGTGCTTTAGAGGTGATTCGCTAACAAATGTCTGCTTTCGTCATAGATTTGCAGGGTAAATTTAGGAAAAACTGTGGAACTTTTGGCCTGCAGTACTGCTGATGTTTCTGATCCAGACTGAGAACTTATATTCCCCCCCTCTCCTCCCAGCGTAGACTTTTTAATTAACTGTGTACTTTTAGGCTTCGCCCTATGATTAAAAGTTCATGGCACAGTGGCTATAGAAATACTAACTCGTCCATTCCATTATACTAGCAGAAACTTAACCGCTCAAGAAACATTTTGCAGTGCCTAGAAAATGTACAGTGGTGGCCTATTAGTGGGCGTTTCGCCTTTACTTATAAATATTCTTAAATGCGCGTTATTACTGATTCTAAACACACTCTAGCACATGTTTACAAATGTTAATTTTTAAATTGGGTATAGGTTGTTTAGGTAAATCTTTTCCATAAAGAGTATCCTCGTCCTGCCTAAAAACGTGCTTAAATGCGCAGGTATTGTCTGTGACAGTAATAAAGGTGGGAACTTGCTTGAGTATACAGTAACACTGATTTTCGCTCCATCTCGTAAATAATCTCTTTGATAAAGTATTCTAGAAGCATGCCTTCCGTGAGAAAATAACTCTTCTCGAACGTGCGAATTGGATCAGCATTTGAGGTACCTTTAAATCATCTCCATCTCCGTTATCACGTCTAATGTTGTATACTGTTATGAAGTTGTGAGGTTGAAAGCATGATTAGGATGCCAATAGAAATATGAACCTGAACTTTCAGACTCGTAGAGGAAGCTATCGTCAGAGCCCATCAGAATACAACGATAAATGAGTAGATTTTCGAATGAATGAAAAAGTTCGCGTTCCAGGTATTCACATGGATAAGGAAGAAGACGTGTCGAGCACTGGATCAATTGCTTTATTATCCTGAGCTTTCGAACTCCTACAGGAGTTCATCTTCAGAGATAAGAAGCAGCAACCAAAAGGAGAGTAATTATAGTGTTCAAAGGCCAATCAACTGTCAGCGGTCGACAAGGCGAAAGAAACATCAACCAAATAGGATGGAGGTCAGGGGGTGGAGAATTATAGTGGTAAACGCTAATTAACTGTCAGTGATGCCAACTCCGTCAGCAGGCATCTAGACCTCCCCGCAGCCTAAAAATTCTTATGCCATTATGTAAGCAAAGGACGGAACAAGGCCAAACCTAACGTGAGAGTTGCAAACAAAAAGGATCCCACTACGAACCAGCCAGAAGAGGAAGCAGGATCATCGGGACCCTATACCCTGGGGACAAGGCATACCACTAATTATTGTTTACGACCCCGATCGACCGCCGTCTTCACTGACAGTTAATTAGCGTTTACCACTATAATTGCCCTCTCCCGACCTTCATCCTTTTTGCTTGATATTTCTTTCCCCTTGACAACCGCTGACAGTTGATTGGCCTATGGCCACTAAAATTATCCTCCTTTGGGTTGCTGTTTCTCATCTCTGGAGATGAACTCCTGTAATAGTTCGAAAGCTCAGGATAGTGAATCAATTGATCCGGAGTAGATTTTGTAGTCCAACAATACGGAGGATGATAGAGGGCTTGAGTGTTCACGATAAGTCTGGGTCCAGTAATCGTGTGTTCATCTACTGTATACATTGGTATGTTTACGCTATCACCTGACAATTCTATTTGCGTTTGTATGTTTGCATGTTTTCGGAAATTGTGCCATTTTTTAAATTTTTCCTTGAAGTCTTAGTGTCGCAGGTAGTAGTATCAACAATGGAAGGTTCCCTAAATCACAAGTCCGCCAAGATCAAATTGGTAGGGACGGTTTAACATCGGGAAAAATAAATGTACAGAGCTTGTGTCACCAGCCAGCTGCCAGGTAGATCCGATCGCCAGGTGTGCCTGAGAAATTGTGTTCTGGTGTTGCTTTGCCTGCGCTATCTTTTGCTCTCTCGTCTGCAGGACCAATCAGCTGGAACGGCTGTATCGATATAGCGTACGTGCGTTTGGAGCCGAGAGTCGATTGATGCTGTTCGAAAGGTCGACGCGAATTACTTAGTCACATGGGATGCAAGTCATGGTCGACAAGGGCAGTCCAAGTAGCACGTGCAGATCAAGTGGACAAAATCCGGTATAAATCGGGCTTATGTACCCGGGTTTTTCCAGTAGGATTTCACGGCGGAATCCGCTTAGATTTGCTACTAGGCACCTCTAGCACAAAAGGCTGTCATTTTTCCCTTCTCCTTTGCTCACGAAGCGAACATGACTCACCCTCTCACAAGTCGTCCTTTTTCTTGTCGCACCAACCAGTCTAGTCTGACAATCAAAATTTTTCACTGGTTTTACTTTCTTCTGACGACGTAAAGAGCCATTGTTGAATTCAAGCGTGACAATGAAATTATGATTTCCTCAGCATACGAACGACGGATAACCTTAATCCTGGGCGATTCCAGCCCTTCGGAGTCTACTTGATCTATGTCCCCCTAGGAGCATCTCCAAGCTGATTCCATCATGGAATCCCACTAGAAAATCCGGATTTTGTCCACTTTGCTTCTAAGGAGGATGAGTGACGCGCAGTTTCGATAGGCGACAGACTCCTACATTAGCTTCACTGGAGGTTCATTACTATTTCCTAGTTTTCGTACATGCGTTTATGCCAGGATTGCTGGTAATTGTCAATCTTTTACAAATTCGGACAATTTGTATGATCCAGCTTATCTACTGTACAGTCTATACTACATCTACAATCCTTTTTCTACCCCCTCCCACCCCGTTAGGAGTGTGCACACCGGCAGCAACATTCACTCGGACCCCAGTCTGTGCCTGTCGTGCGGTGCAGTGGCCTGCTTTGCCTGCTACAGTTGCCGCACCTTTGAGCACTACGATCGGGATCGCGTGGGTGCTGATACCGGTGGCTCTGCCACCTACCGACGCGGCTACCCCGTCTACGACATGCAGGCGCACGTGCGACGCAACCACTCGGGCTACGCGATGATTCTGCTGCTGCAGTCCGGCCATCTTCTGTTGCTCTCCGACCAGGCTCGTCGCACCACCGAACTCACTGAACCTTACCGTGATGAATTCGGTGAGACGGACGTGGATCTTAGGTAAAGCAGGAGCTTCTCTCTTCCACAAATTTACACTCTATCTGTTCTATGTTTTACAATAGAGCTGTAAGCAATCGTTTGCCCCGGTAGTGTTCGTCTGCATGCACTGCTAGTCGCTACAGTTGCTCGAGAAGTGAGACTCAAGGCAGAGCAGGATGAGTGAGTTGCGTTGGTGATCGGTGAGCATTCATCGACGAGTGTCAATACCTCCCGATCTAAACCAGCAAGACAACGCGCTCGTGGTTCAATGGTTAGAGCGTTAAACGTCTGCTCAGAAAAGTCGCGAGTTCGAGCCTCGAGTTGGGCTCCAATTGGGCCCGTGTATGACTGGCTGATGACATCTAATAAGCCAGAAATGGCCATTCCGGTCTCCCTTGTCTTTGCTAGCGACACTATCTGTTGTAACGGAGATATCACCGCCATTGGCGCCTTGTGTGAGTCCCCAAAGGAAGATCACGACACGAAATGTGCAACGGCAGCAGTATTTGGGTGTAATAGGTACAACGTATTTAGGACAACAAACCGTATAACACGATATCCATTTAGCCAATCAGCTCTTCTCCTGGAATAGCCACCATTAGGATGGGCTGGTGACTCAATCGATGCGTTCGCTCGCGTGTAGGCCGATCGATAGTCTGCCGTGTATGGGCTATCGCTTGCAAGCTACTGCTTGCTAAGTCTGTTCGCTAGGCCGTCCTTACACTATCTGTCTATACAATCCGCTGCTAGAGCTGTTGTCTTGGCCCGAGAAATCAGGCTCAAGGCAAGGGCGGTTCCAAGACATTGTCAGGTTAACTGGTGATGGGAGAAATCTCGGTCTCACCCAATGTGAACCACCACAAAAAAGAAAACAACAAAAAAGGAATGGGTGACTAAGGTCCCAGTTGAGTGGGAGTGCCAGAAAGGGCAAATTAAGAAGAAACCAATGTAGGCTGCCTTTCAGTCCACCTGTCAGCAGCTCCACACAAACACACACTGGGCCATCCACGCAGCCCGAGTTTACCGTCAGTTGATAACCTTGCAGGCCTACGTTTTTCGCGCTGTCGACCTCATTCTATCCTCCCATTTGCAGCACCTAGCCATCGTCTACCTTTATTACCACCACTGCTACTACTTTTTACTAGTACCATTACTCCTACTTCTACAACCATTATCTCTGCCGCCAGCTTAAGCATTGCGATTTGTGTTATGTTAATGAAGATATTATTGCGTCAATGATGTTCCCAATTTTTACGTCAGCTTATTGCTGGTTCCGCACGTGCATGTTCTTGCGTCAATTTGATGATCTCTTTCTATTTGTCGAAGCAGCCCATTTCCGATAACATTCCTTCTTATCATTCCTTTTTGTTTTGCAGACGAGGAAACCCCTTGTTCCTGGACGAGCCTTCCTATCGGAATCTGAATGAGATATGGCTGAAGCACCAGACTGCCCATGCGACCGCCTCTGATCTCTACTTGCTGTGAGAGCAGACCTTTGAGAGCCTCTGTAGAGAAGAGTGGCGCTGACTGTCGAAGAAAAGGGCCAGGTTCTGTAGTCTCTCGAAGACCTTCCGTCGTGTTCTCGACGCCCTTCTCCGGTGTGCCATCTGTATGTGCGTCCCCTGCCTCCCCCATCACTACAGATGCCCCTTCCATCCTTAGTCCATCCCTCTTCCCCTCCTCCCCCTACTCATCCAACATTTCTGATTTGCAAGAAAAAAAAACGGCAGATTGAGTAGGCCCCCGCCCCTGCCGGTGCTTTTCGACTCAACTTCTTCACCAGCACCCTCTGCTGCACAGACATTACGCCCAAATTATGTGGAATTTATTTTGCGTTTTCTTTGCGTTTTTGCCTTTGAGGTTACATTTACATCCACCACAACCACCATATACAAACGCTCCTACCTATACGTGTGTGTGTGTTTGTGTGCATATTTTTGGCTTTATGACAGCGCAAAGACAGAAAACCGCAGACTGACAGACAGACGGTTGTTTTCCAGTTATCACTAGACGTTATTGTAAGAGGGCGTGTAGGGTGCCATCGAATAGACCGCGCGGTGGAGGCGCTAGGTAAGAGCAGGGTAGGGCAGGCATTGTACGGTTGCTTTCCCCTGATAAATGCCAAACTTTCGGGGATTGGGGTGCGTTGGATGTTCACGTACAGGTGCAGACTCGGACACCAGCAACCCGTGGCCTTTAGAGCTAAGTCAGATAGACCGATCCCGCCTCTGGTCTGTTAGAATTTGTCTGAACACCGGACCATGCGGGTGAGGGGACAGAGTGCACTCGATGAATCACAAGTCTATCGTCACTAGTCCCAGCGTAAGTCACCGTTCCTGCATTCTCACGCTGTGGTGCTCGCGGTGAGCATCATCATCGGTCGCGGCGTGTCTCCCGAGGCTGACTTTGTACTGGGAGCTGACGTGTCCGCATTCTTGGCTACTAGATGCTCGTCTGGAATTGGAAGCAGTGGTCCGTTTACCATTAACAAAAACTATTTTCTTGTGACCACATCTCACCGGCTACCTGTGATTGCTCTCTAACCGTGAGGCTTTTGTTCATAAAGTCAGTCGGTTTTATTGTGACTGCTTGCCAGTTTGGAATTAGTTGATTTTGGCTGAACTCAACTCGAGTACATTTGCTGGAGCATCCTGTGTGTACCGATGCGCCCTGCATTTGATTGTTATGGATGAAACGAATGGACTGGAATGGCTATTTCAACCATCAGTGCCGTCAGCCCGGACATGCTTGCACAAGGCGATATATGCCGGCGCCAGATCGATTGACCGAGTGCTTATCTGACGCCGGGGCTTCAATCAATTCCTGGCCTCTCTTGTTGCCAGCGTGAACGATTGCCCCTTCAGCTGCGAAGTTAAACTCGTGACCGGTACCGTAGATGTGGGCAGCTACTTGCCATAATGCGTCATCCCGTCGTACAACTAACTTATCTTCGTGTATGCGCGAGACAAGCATGCGTCCAGTCTGTCCTGCGTAATTTTGGGGGCAATTTAGACAAGGTATGCAGTACACTTCGCCTAACTGACAGATGACTGTACGGTTACTTTAGTCGCCCCTGAGTGCTGTTCACTCGTGCGCTCCGCACCTGAGTAAATAAACCCCATTTGCACTTAGAAGGCTTTGTTTAGAGGCAGGAGCCACTACTATTGGTTGCTAGTTCAAGTGCTCGCGATCGTTACAGTCGTCGTTAGGCTACTTTCGTTTGAAGGTATTTCCAGGTCCCAATGAGTGATGCGAGACCTCTCAACTGACGTTCGTTTACGCCTTGGTTGCTTGTTCAGACATCTGCCAATAGAGTGGTATGCCAGTTCATCTGATACAGATGTTCACTCAGAATTGCTACAGGTCTGGTATGCGACTCTGTGTACGTGTTGCCGTGGTAGTGAGTCTTTCGGTCTAATTACTTGGCGCCAGTCTGCTTATAACCCCGAGTAACGTAAAATGTGACAGACAGCTTCCCAGGCGCTTCTAAGGCCCACATCGGTCGGTGAATTTGCCCACGTTACCATTCCCTTTGAACAATCCTTGAAATTGTCGTTATTGAGCAACTTGTCTGGCAAATAAACTAAAAGTAAACCAAATTAAAGTGATTAAACTAACCATAATCTAATAAACTAAAAGCAACCGTACGCAAGAAAGGCCGTAGAAACATAATGTATAAAAGCACTGCAATCCACGATTATATAAAATAATAAAACAAGACGGGCTTAATTTAACGAAATAATTAGGTAGTCGTGTATAACAAATTACGGAGTCCCTTACAAGGAATCGTTGCAACTTGTCTAATCCAACCCATTGCACTGCACCTCTGTGAAACGAGGCGGACAGGTGGTGGGAAGTAGAGGAAGTTTCTCCAACGGGTTTTGTTACTTCGCAGATGGTCGCGTTGACATGACTGTCAGCCCCGAAATATGCCGCGAGGCCGTTCTAATTCCTGAATGTCCACCGACGAGGTCGGTCTGCGACATCCACGGTTTGTGTACATTTCGTTTTGCGTTGGTCTCATCAACGCTTTTGGGCGTGTCCATATTCACCTTTATATGTTTCTAACATTGGAAGGCTAGTTTGGTTGTGTCCTGCATCGTCGGTCTCGTGTTCCTCGCATGCCAAATTAGAATGACTTGCATGGCCGTCTAAACAGGACACGGAAACATGAACTGCCAACAAGACATGTAGCGTCGCGCCGAAACTGGAGAAATTAGGTTAACGATTAAGGTCAGAGTAGGCTTAAGACTACAGTAAGGGTTGAGATTAAGGTTACGTTTAGTTTTAGGTTAGGGTTTACACACGGGAATATTTAATCGTCCTGAAATGTATCGCGAGGCCACCTACTCTGTGTGGGCGTGGCGTTCCTATGCCCATGCCCCGTATAGGCGGCCAGACAAGTGCTTCTCACCTGTGGCTGTTGATGACAGTCGTATCTGCCTCGCGGACGTGCATTCTCGTCCGATGTCTTACAAATCAGCCCGAATGAAAGCTTGGGACGCGTGTAAGCTCATTTACTTTTAATTTTTTGATTATAGCCTAGTTCTCCTAACAGCAGCAGTAAAATTGCTTTATTAGCCACACATAATTCCAATCTACCTTACCTTAAACTCTAACTGGCTGTAATTTCATTACCCAGTTTATACACTAATGTACCACGTAATTCATGCAGCTGAGTCTCTTATTTTAGACTTGCTTGGCTTTCATAGTGCAGTCGAATCCTCAAAGCTTAGTCCAAGCTTTTTAGCCTATTCCAGTCTCCACAACACTGTTGTCTTCTATAACCGGTACTTGTAGCCCACCTATTTTGAAAGTTGATGTCTGACCTCCGATAAATGGTAGCGTCAGAGCTAGCACAAGTTCTACTAAATTCATTATTAACATGTGGAGATATGAGCCCAGAGCTAACTTTAATCACTACTCTACAAACGCTATATTTTTTCCAAATGCTAATCACTATTACATCCCACAGATTGGGATTGCATACTGGGTGCGACTCCTTAAAAAGCATACAAAGGCAGTACTAATAGTATACTAAGTACTGGCCTTAGTAAGCACTATTACTTGAATTAGCACTTCTAGCATAGGCATGTAGCTATATCGGCATTATCTTAGTGCGTACAGCTCCATGGATAGAGATGAGAGTGCAGAAACCATGACAAACGCAGCCTTGCTCATGACCTCAAACATGTACTCACCCGAAATAGCTAGAC
Organism: Ligula intestinalis; assembly: GCA_036362985.1. Lineage (NCBI taxonomy): Eukaryota > Metazoa > Platyhelminthes > Cestoda > Diphyllobothriidea > Diphyllobothriidae > Ligula > Ligula intestinalis. Next base: position 24,583,677 of record JAYGXS010000003.1, on the reverse strand, counting down.
CCAGATTCACACTCCCAAGGGGATATGAGCCCTAGCGTTGGCTAAATCAACGTCACCCCTGATAAATGGTGGCGTCAGTGCCAGCACCAGTACTGCTAGACTTCCGGTCGTGATTTTGGGGATATTAGCCCCTGTTGACTTAATCAGCGTCACTTCTTACGTTAAGAACAGTCAGTACCAGTACGAACAAGTAATATCACTCATTTATACCCTAGTACGTAGTATTAGAAGTAAGCAGTACCAGTCCTGGTTTACCTAAGCCTGGCCCGACACCTACTATGGGTGAGTGAGGATAGATAGCACAGTAGCACCCGCGCAAAGTCTACTGTCACCTAAAGACTAAATTAGGCGGTGGAATGGGCTTGCATTTGATACAGCAGCCGCGGCGGACCCCGTTTAGACTTCGAGACTCATGGGAGAAGGTGAAGAGTGCTTAGCCGCTAACTACGTCCTCTACCACTTTAAACTAATCCCTTAGACCGTCACCTCCTGAACCAACCTGTTGGTGCACTTGGTTGATATCATCGAAACCGATGGTCAGACACACACCTGTGGCTGTTAACTTCAGTTTTATTAAGGGAAAGGTAGCCAAACACTGTTGAGCCCCTAGATGCTAAGAAATGCATCAATTCAGCAGAAAATATAACGAAAAGGTTTCCTTACATAAGTGCGTACGAAAAACGAGTAGCCATGGGTTAGTATAAAGGATAAACTTACGTGCCTACTCACAAACTGCGAGTAGTATATATCGTGTAATTCGTTAGAAAGCAGGGGGACAGTTAAAAGTATTACTGAGGCGAACTAGAATGCACGCAGGTTAGCCAGCAAACAAGAACCGCCACAAGCCATATCGACCGTTTTATTCTTTTTCGAGACACAGAGTGTGGGTCGATGCGACCAAACGATGTAGCCGCAAAAATTGGTTGTCGGTGCAAGCTGGAGGTCAACTCACGCGTGTGGGCGGAAGTTTTCATGTGCCTGAGGTAACGCAAGGCTTGGTAGGCGAAGGCGAAATGAATCAGCGGTGACGCTGCAATTGACGACTGTTAGAGTGAGCAAATACAAGCACTACAATCGGCATGTGTAGAACCAGCTTCTGTTATGGGAATTAATATCCTTCGAAAGCATCTTGTCTATGTTTTCGACCCCTAGAACAGCGTTGTCAGGATGGCTCCCTTTGGTCATTATGCAAACGTGCTGCAGACCACAATACAGGAAGCTTGGAGTAGGAATCTGCTAAGAATTTCCGTCTTACCATGCATGACGATCATCAATAATCCCGTCGTACGTCGAAGTATCAACGACCTGTTCCACCCTCTTACGTATGACTTCTTAAACGCATTTTCATTGAAATCAACAAGCAGAAAGTAAGCTTTTTGTTGCAAGGATCAGAGCCCTATTATCATGAAATATCCTTTCTGTATTCATTTATTTGGATTTTGCCACTTCCTGGAGCACTTTCTTGTTAGTAATTGGGAAGCAAGGGGTTCCAAATGTCGCTTATTCTTCACTCGAATTACTTCGAATTTAAAATTTAGTACGCAACGCAAATCAATCAGGCGCTGTAAAATTCACATTCCTGTAGATTATTTTCCAACTTTTCCCTCAGACAATCACACTGGCGAAAGTGCAGCCAAGTTGATCAAACGACAAACAATCCGCAGGGTAGCCACTACGCTGAACCAAGGCAGACGAAAGCACACATCTAACGTTTGCGGTGGGTTGAAGAATGATTCAGTCGTCTGTCGCATTGTAGCAGTCGTCGTCGTCGTCGTCGGGTGGCAACAGCAAACACCTTGATGTGCGCCGACACGGCATCGAACAGGGCTTCTGGAGAAAAAAATGCTACGAGACGGGGGCTTTCCTAGCGAAAAATCAGCGCAACTGCGACTGAAATCTAGTAAACCGGGTAAGTAGATTTGAGAGCCTTGAAAAAGTTGTTTTGTATACCCGCAGCACGCCTCAGAGCCTAGGCAGCCGACTACACGCCAGCCTCACTGCAATTTAGCGCAAATCACGGCATTCATTTTCAGCCTCGTGAAACGAGTTGTGCGCATCGTCGAAATCGGCGATCGAAGTGTCGTAAACTTCAAAAGAAGCATTAATACAAATGAAAGGCACTGTGCTATTTAAATGGACATTTTGCGGTCTTAAAAGCATCATATTCATAAATTAATTTTTATTGCTGGCAAACGTTAGGACTCTGAGATATGCGTATTTCTGTGTCATTACCCTTCATCGGTGAGATTTACCTGACTTAAGTAAAGACGCAGAAGCTGCCGCTACGCTTGAGTTTTGAACCCGGAACCAGTGAGCTAGAGATAGCCATCCTATCCACTGAGCCACAAGGTCCACGTCTTGCCAGTTTTCTCGATCGGGATGTAAATTAGTACATAGGTGTTCTCCGATCTCGCCCAGGATTCACCAACACTGGCTTGTTTCGTCTGGCGAATTTGTGGACACTTCCACTTTTTTACCCAACAAAATAATTATGTTACTCGCCAACTTTAGGTAACCAATTTTATTAACGGCAAACGTTAGGACTCTGAGATACGCGTATTTCTGGGTCATTATCCTTCATCTGTCAGAGTTACCTGACTTAAGTATAGCCGCAGAAATTGTGTAAACCAGAAAATACACTCTCTTTGATCTTAATATGCATAGAAGACGTTATTTGGTACAGCAGTAATGCAAGAAAGAACACATCTGTGCATATGTTCCATAACTTATATTTTAACTTTAATAGTATCCGAATTTAACAAGGAAAGATTCATACTATAGAGCCAGTAATGTTATACTGTCTGTCGTTTTCGCAGGTGGCTGTAAAAACTACCATTTAAAAGCTGACGGCCTATCGTGAAGGAAATATTTTGGGATTAAGCTGCATGATAATCGGTAATTTTTTCTAATGGAGAGCGTACTTCAAAATTTTGGCTAACACCTTATGAGATTGTTCACCTACTTTAATGCTTTAAAATATTTTTCGATACATCCACGGGATAATCTTCGCCAGAAATAAATAAAACTTCATACGACCAGAGATTGGTGCTTGGAGGGACCTTTCAGGACGGTTAGCGTTTTTTATGGTGTTCCATGCTCAGCTCTCTATCATGCTTCTGTCAAGAATCCATGAAACTTTTTCGCAGGACTGAACCACTGCAATAATTATTGCTTCTATAATATATCCCGCTAAATGAAACGACACTTCTGAGCTTATAAGATTCCATCCGTACGGTGCACGCAGCACGCCACATGCAGGCAGCAAGCGAGCGGTACAGGTCATGGACGTGGGTCCACACTATCTTTGTTTTGATTGGCCACCTTTCAGCCTATGGCATTGCTCTGTGCCATATAACCTGCCGTGTCCCCTTGACTTCCCACGGCGATATCTGCCATTCTCAGTACACACCGCATCTACAACCAACTATCTGTTTTAATAACGTCGGCACCGCAGCTTAACGAAGATGCATTTTCTGACTGGAACTGCTTCAAGACTCCAAACTGACTCGTGGTTGCAAGGGACAAATACATTTGAGGATTAAATCAAACTGATTCAAATGGTGTGCCCAATGATTAAACTAGACACAACCTCTAAACTAAAGTTTTCCCAGACCAGTCTTGGAGAGCTGTGACATTGGTATTCTGACGTTTCATCTCGAATCTAAGTGCCTGGCGAAAGTGTCTACACGCGACCGGAACACGAAACGAACTAGTATTCAGCAGTTGTTCAGATAAGCGAATGAAGAAGGATAGAAGTAACGTTAGATGATAGGCCAACTGTAGGCCATCATCTGGACCAATTTCGCTGCCGTTTGGCCCCCGAGCGTGATGAATTCGGGAAGTATGGACTGAAAAGAAATCCTGATACTGATTTTGGCATATCGAGGAGAGCAGCTATACATTCTGCACAGAAAACCACGCCTTTAGTCGATTTGTGTGCTTTCCATCATTTTTATATCCCCGTCAGCATTATCGTAGGGGCAGAGGAACCATTAATCACAGAAAACTGCGTAGAGGTCAATCTCCTCGGATCCTTCAACGTTTTTAGGCTGAAATCCATTAAAAGATTTCACTAACTATCCATTATTCCCTTTTCTCCCCCACCCCTCTTCGATACTGTCCGCTTTAGGATGAAGGGATGGTTTCCATACTGTGCAAAATTCAGGCTGGTTAACTTGCCTTCTGATATATAAAAAAACACCTCTCAAAGTGCGTTCGCTCTCTGTCGTGAACGAATTTGAAAGCGAATCTTTCGAGTCAGCCGAAAGTAATTACAATGCATGCTGCCCATACTGGTCAGAGAAATGGCCCCATGCAGGCGACGAGCGAACGGTTAGGCTCACGGATGCGGGTTCAGACTCTCTTTGTGTTCATTGGCCATTCATCAGCCAATCATATTACCTGCAGGCCGTATACCTCACTGCATCCACTAAGGCTCCCCCGTGTACTGCCTCCCATTCTCAGTATACGTCCTGCCTACAATTAGCCTTCTATTTTGCATACAAAACCCAAATGGCGACGTCCATCGCGTGCAGACGTTGTAGCTGCGACTTGTGTACAAATGACCTTATAGGCCAGTACAAGTATCACAGGGATTTCAGTTAGTAGAGAAAACCGTAGTAGCTGCGATCTTCAGGTCTGTTCCATCCCCGCTGTACAGAACAAACTATTCCTATGACCTTGGCATCCCACTTCTTCGTTCCAAAAGGAACCGGTTGTGAAGATTGCAAGGGCAGGGGGTTAGCTATTAACATAATTCCTGCGATAATGCTACAGTCAACTGAATTTCCAAACAGGATTTCGTAAGCAGTCAATCTAAAATCCAGCAGATGAATAACAGGCACACTTTAATAGTTTGTGGTTTTGGCAGCTTTGGATAATTAATTTCAACCATTTGAGATAACCTCGGCAAACTCAGTCAGATTCGACCCCACACCAGCAAGAGGAATGCTTCAGTACCGCCAACGCTCAGAGGACCTATGCGGTTCCCATCGGGAGCCGTGAAAATGCATAGCGTTGGGGCGGTGGACCTATCACAGAGTGTTAAGTTACTTGGTAAAACCCTAGCAGCTGCGATCTTCAGGCTCGGTTCCTTAAGCGAAGAGAAGAAATGGCGGGGGCAGAGTGATATAAATGGTTTATTCTGTACAGAATGAGGGAAGTTTAGGTGGGAGAAATTTGACTCTCGGACGGGTGCAGTCCACTCCCTAGCAGGCCGGCATCCGGAGGGCCAGAGCGTAGGCAGTCATAGCAGTCAGCTCCTTTGTGATTCGGCCTTAAAGAGACTGGCCAGACGGACTGGATCAGCTTACGAATGCACACATGGTAGTGACCGCCACGAGAGGCAAGCGTTCGCAGTGGAAAACGTGGCTGTCCAAAAGGTAGGTCAAGACTTGTAATCACGTGAGGGTCTACGCGGACTTATGCCACTGCACAATTAAGCAGATTATGCCACGCTCGCTTCTCCAGCAGGACGTGGAGTGTGGGCGCGGACACAGTATCTGACGAAGTTAATCAGCCCCACACAACCTCTACTAGGCAGGGCCGATTTTGCATATGCGAAACGTCATGCAAATCACAGGTAGAAGGATCCATTGCAGCGTATTGCGTGAATGTAATTGTCAAAAGCACACATGGGACGGACTGTAAAAACACAATTGTACCGTCAGCTGGCAGCCCTTGAAGCAAACACACTTAGCGAATCTGGATACTTTTAGGCACGTAGATCAGTTACTTAAATATTTCTACTACGCAGTGTCTGGCAAAGTTAATCAACCCCACACAAACTGTACTAGGCAGGTCCGATTTTGCATAGGCAAAATGTCATACAGGTCAGAGGTAGACGGAACCATTGCAGCGTGACTCCTCATATGGATTTGCCAACAGTACACTTGGTCCTGACTGCGAGAACACAGTTATACCGCCCGTTGGCAGCCCTCGAATCAAAGACGCTTAGCAAATCGTGGTACTTTTTGGCAGGTCTGATTCAAAACCTTGCTGACTTGCCTTGAGAATCGATTTATCAGTGGCATCTTCGATCAGTTTATTTCTGTAGACCACATCTAGAGACTTCGGAAGGCCGCTAGTAAGTCATGCTTGCGTTTTTACAAACACCATTGTGCGAATATGATTGTCTGGTAGCCAAAATTGCTGTCTGACTTCCTTGTTTAATGTCCACTGCCTCAAGGTCATGCAACGGCGCAGGGAGCGTCTTCCAAAGTGCTGATGTGCAGACCCTTGACCAGCTAGCCCGCGCGCACACACGCGCGGCCAGATAGTCACGGCTGGCTAAGGGCCACGTGAACAGGCCCCCGCTTCAGCCGACACAGCCTGGGTCACTATACACGACACCCCTTGGGTACTACAACCCAGAGTCACACTCCTTGTTGTGACAAGGGGGCATGCGCCCCAGAGCCTACTCAAACCAGCGTCACTCCTGACAAATGTTAGCATCGGAGATAGTACTGATTCTGAGATTTGGCTACATCGTTAGCCAGTAGAAGTAGTAGTAGTAGACACAGTAGTAGCCATATCAGTCTCGGCCTCCTTGGGCCTGTCTTCACACCTACTATGGGTGAGTGTGGATAGATGGTAAAGTAGTACCAGCGCAAAAGGCTACTGTCACTTAAGACTAGGTGAGGCGGTGTATTGGCTTGAATTTGATACAGCAGCCCATGCCAGACCCTGTTTAGTCTTCGAGACTCATGGAGAAGGTGAAGAGTGCTGAGCCGCTAACTACGTCCTCTATCACTTTAAATCTAACCCCTGAGCCCTTAACCTTCTGTACCAAACTGTTGGTTCAGTTGGCGGACTTCATTGAAATTGATGGTCAAACACACTGCAACACACACCCACTGGACACCACTTGAATTGACACCACAATCGTAAAAAACCATGTGCCACCGCTGTCTCATTCACTCCTGGAAATAAGTGGACAGAACTGACACTGACCCTGACTTTGCCAGTGGTCATTGCTGCCTGAGACAGACATGGATGGTTCTGTGCATAATAAGTCTCGCAGTCGGGTGCCTACTGTCTTCTCCGACAATTTGGAATTTGACCTGATGATCGAAGTGCCCTGAGTAAACGCACCATGCAAATCCCTACGCATGCACTTTCGGGATGCCAACACGCACTCCGGATTGAACCCACAGGGAGGGGTTACTAAACAACCATAAGTTGGACGCGTGGTTATAAGGAAAGGTTTCGCGGGAAAATTCCGAGACCAGTTCATGCTCAAATGAAAAGCGAATGCCGACCAAATGCGCCTATAAGTGTCGTTCCTGAAAACTCTCCCTTACGCCAAAACGTCCCGGAAGCCCTCAGTCACCTTCTCACGCCTTTAAAATCTGGAGTTTAACACGTCCACCCATAAACCACCCAGTGTCGTGTGGTGAGACCAAAAGACAAGAAACTTCAGAAAAAAGTTATGGGATCGGATGTACGTGCGGCAGCGCAGCTCAGATGGCGGAGCGGAAGACGCCGATTGCGGAAGAAACATCAAAAGTGTAGACGATCGTCCGGAGAGATCAAGCTAAACTTTTAACTTTTTTGCAACAAACATTTTAAAAATGTTGAGGCAACAGCGTGATTTGTGATGTGCTGGGATCAAAGTTTTCCTGTCCGTAGTCCCGTCTAACTAGGCAGTGTAAGTGACTCAACAAGGGCGTGTGGGTAGCCACTGCTACTGTTGGCTATGAAAGAAGTGGCACGGATGCCGGTGAATAAAAACTCGTTATACTAGCTACGATAGTCTGCAATGAATGTGAGTTTCTTTAAGTGTATTATGTGTGAGTTTATTTAGCAGAGGTGTCATGTGATTGATGCTATCCCTTATGAATAGGTTTTTCTCTCTTGATGAATGAGAGTGTTAATCCGAAGCATCAAAAGAATAAAATGACCTTTCTTTAATATCAGATATTCCGAATTTTTATGCATATGGACTGGGGACGGAACAGCCCTTTCTGACGACTGGAGAAAATATACGCTCGTCTGAGGAATATGCATCTTTAAATTTTGGCTATTTAAACTAGAAGCTAAGACAAGCAAATTTAAAAAGAAAGGCTTATGGGGCTGCAAAACTGCCCAGTCAGATAGTCGATGAATGCTTATCAGGCCCTTACGGCTCAGGACTCATCTGGACCATGCGATGTGAAAACTTGACTTGTGTTCATAATTTCGAGAGGGTTGCGGAAGTAAGGAGAGAGAATGGGCAAATTAACAATAGGTACGCCGTAGTACTTGGTTGGGCAAGAATAGGTAGTGAGGGCAGTAACAGGCTTGAGATCGCCTGTGCTACTGGTGGGAGTGGAGAAAGCCCTGGAAATGGCATACGGTGAGCCGGATAATGGGATGGCGCCGGTAGTCCTCCTGATCTCACAGACTGATGAACATTTGCCGAAATACCATCCTACACCATCTTCTACTCAATAAAACTTCTACATGCGGCTCTCCCAGCTGGGCTGTCTCTTGGTTTGAGGACCATTTTACTCCCCACACTCAATTCATTCAGTGCGGCAAGCTAAAATCCATGGTCCTCCCTAAAAACTGTGGAATTCTCCAAGGATCTATATTATCTACACTCCTCTTCTCTCTCCACACTAACGATCTACGATCGCCAAACGGATGTTTGTTGGTTAAATATGCTGATGATATGATTGTTGGCCATTCTCTCAAAAGTCAGCAACATCTCAAATGATGGCATAGACAACGCCTCAACATGGTCGTCAGCAAATGGCCTTCTACTTAACGAGCGGAAGTCAGTTCAGTGTATTTTTTGACTGCGACCATCTCCCAGTGCTGAACCTATTGAAATTCTGACCAACGAGGTATCCTCTTTCCGATACGTTGGTGCTACTCTGACATCCAACCTTACATTTGCTTTTCATATAGAAGCCCTTTTTGTTAAAATCTGTAAAAGTTTTAACATTTCTGCCACTTCCGTTCATATCACACACCAAAAGCCCTAATCTGACGACTTATGTATGCCTTCATTCCCCCCCTCAGTTATTCTCCAGCTTTGCTTAAAAAGACCTGGTCATTCTTAAACGTAGTCTTTGAATGCTCTCTTCAGCTGCCGGTGTTTCAAATGTTTTCGTATAGCTGACATTATAGTACAGCGCCCCTTTAAAACAGCATAGCAATTTGCTTATCACATCTTAAGTGAGGTTGCTTACCCTCTCCACTCTGAACTAATGGCTGCAAAGTCTTCCCGTAAAATGCACCGATGCTGCCGTCATATGTCTTGCCGCACAGCGGCATATCAGCACTCTGTACTCCCATTTCTAGCGCGCTACCTCCCATGTAAAGAAGCGGTTACTGAGAATTTAAAAGCTGACCTGTCCCCATAGTAGATGTGGATATCGTGTAAATCTTTAATTTTGAGTATTGCATGCCTTTTTACCTTCGAACCTATATCATGACCCCTTTCTTACCTTATTCCTTGCTCTCCGTGAATGGAACCATTTTTAGCTGAAAGTTTAGGATATTCCATTCTAAATAAAGCACTCATCTCTCTCTCTCTCTCTTAAAGTAAACAAATGCTGGCCACCCAATTTTCGAAATCTCTACAAATCATCAGACAATTACAGGGCGAAGCAAACATGCTCCGAAATTGTGATCGATCGATGGGCGTTACCTGCGTGTATGTTTGATAAATCTCACAGATAGGAGAATTGACTCAGGGGTATCGTGAGTGACACTTTACAATCCAAGTCTAGCTGATTTTTTTGCCTGATTATAAACTCTCGGGCAAGGTTGTCTTACGAGGAAGGCAAATTCATTTTCTACTCCCCTTTGGTTCTGTTACCAGCGCTATCGTTTTAGCATCCCCTCAACTGACTACCATAAAGCCATGCATACAGCACAAACTGAGCCTTCGTGGAATACAAACACATCGGCATCCGTCCGTGTATCTTTAGAGATTTTTCTTCAGTCGTCTCAAAGTTCATTGGTGAGTCTTGAGGTAAATGCACACACCCGGTCGTGATAAATAATTACTTAAGTTGTGTGGATGATATTAAGTCTCTGCACTGGAGGGAGGGGCAAGCGAGGTGGAGGAGATAAACAAAGGATCTGACGACCGTGAGCTTTCTGTCAAAAGTGCACGAACGCACAGCCCATTGTCTACCGAGGCATAGATGCTCGGATAATAGGGAGAAAAAAACTGTCTACAATTTACCTCCCCTCTATCCATTCAATATTGTAATCGTTTTTATCTAAATACTGCGTTTGGACAATGCGGGAATTAACTGGGCGCCTGTTCACTTTCACGCTTAACACATCGAGTTGCTCGTTCTTCTATCAACTGCTCTCAAGACCTCGTCATGAAAGTAACAGTCTGGTTCCAGACTCACTACAACAAGCGAAAACTCCAGCACTGCAATATGGGACCCTTGATGATATGGGTTAAATTGGCGGGACATAACAGGAGAAAGTAACAAATAATTTAAAAAGGAGAGCGTATTAACGTAAAAAATAGTAAGAAAAATCAATAACCTAATCGTTGACAACCAAAAGTGTGCGGTTATTAAAATGAAAGGTGCAACCAAAAGGAAGCAAGAAATTCACAAGTTGCACACTGGCACAATCAACTAAAATCAACTTAAAATTGAATAATCAAAACTAAAGTAAAATTAATAAAACTAAAAGCAACAATAGGACACTTAACATTTGTGTTTGGGGAGTGCAATGTGAATGCAGGTTTTCGTACCTTTAGGTGAGAAAAAATGCTTCGCGTTACGAAAAAAGGCAGCAGCAGTTTCTCTAATGCACCTCAAATACGCCTAGTCACAGTATTTTTCATACAGAAACGGTGGTTATAGGGGTCTCATGGATAGAAAATAAGGATAGACAGAGAAATATACTCTAATAACTGCTATACGCATTTTTGTTTTACTCTATTTAGAAATGCTGTTGATTTATATTGGTAGATTTTCCTAATCTGTATTATCGTTTAACGTGTTGCGGAAAAAGCCACTAATCAAAATGCAGATTTCTTGAAATTCCTGAAACAATAGAAATAGTGGTCAGGAGGTCATCTACTTCAACTTACCAGAGGTCCAACTTGCCTTTATGGAGTTATATTAGTATAGTCTGCAACGCGAAGGGCCACGCACATATTCAAAGTACATGCGGAAAAAATATTCCCTGTGGCCGCGGAAACAAGTTTAACTACATTTTCCACTTTCAACTAACTTTTATATATTTCTTTCACTGCCTATCCTATTTCCCCATCCCCAAAAATCCTATAACCACCGTTTTCGGTGGACAAACTGCTAGGACTAGTGGTATATGAGGTGCACTACTTAAACTACTTTTGCCGAAATAAGTAAGCAGTTATGCAAAGTTAGCATAGTGAGCCCGAAACCAGATTGTAATCGTTATAAATTTGGAAGCAGTATCTGCCTTTAAACGAGAACCCTACAATCCGATTTATAACCTCCTAACACCTATGTTCTTCCCAATGCAACGGTGTATGAGACTGCAGATGACAGTGTCGGCAGATATAACATACTGCAGAAGTAGGCATGCTAAAATACACTTAACATTTGAAGGATGCTCTAGTCAAACAATTCATCCAGCAGATATTAATACACCGCATACTGAACCAGTAAATACTAGTGCCAACTGCACGAGGTAAGTAAAATGTTGTAAATCTCTATTTGAACAGGCATTCACAATTTCATTTTTTTATCCTTTCTGGGAGCCGTATATTGTAATTTTCTACTGACAGTTTAAAAAAGCTGAACATTCCTCCGTTAGCATTCTGCAAGAAGCGCCAATTGCCAAATATTTATACGGAAATAGCATGACCTGGTAGCTAATTGCTGTTCTGTCACAATTTGGTGTGTGGACAAGCAGAAAGATCCCCAATAGCACAAGTCTGGGAAGACGGAATGAATTCAAACAACATAACTGAACACAAGTGGCTTTACAGTGGTCATTGCAAGCGCCGCGTACAATAGCCAGCGGCTAAGGAGCAAACGTTTGGATGTGGTAAATTTAAGCTGTGAAATGACTAAGCAATCGGTTTACGGCAATCAGAAGAGGCGGAAAATCAATTACCTTTGAGCGTACACGCGTATGATGAGGTGAATGGATCGATAACGTGGGAAAGGCCGATAGCATGCGGATTAGATGACTAAGCATGGACGTAAATCCCGGCAGAGCGAAAACAGAGTCAGCGCAGCAGGCTCCAACACGTATGCTTTCTTCCATGTGGTGTTCGGGCTGCTTGAAGTTATTAAATAGCATCCCGAATGACATGACTGCAAATATACTTTAACCCACCTCTCTTCCCCCCTATGTCAGACTTACTGCCCTATAGTCCCTCGCCGAACTTCAGCGTAGGACTTTCAGGCTTTTGGGGTTGCCCCCGGAAACATCGCTTAATGCGGTAGCGATTGACACTTTAACAGAAGAGGACCGATGCACGATAATACCCCACACAACACTTTGAAGTCGATTGCAGCGAGTTCCAGCGTGGGCACCAAGCGACAGTGGACGCAGGGACACGAAAACTGGATTATAGTGTTAGCAGACTACTGTTTTACCTACTGCAATGTCTTCTGTCCCATATCCCCCGCTCTGCATATTGGTTAAGTGTCATGATCAACTCAAGGCGGGAGAAAGCGCAGGAAGCCGTCGCTGCAGGAGCTGTTCCTAAGCGTACCAAGACACCTGACTGAGATCATCATCGAAAAAAGGAAATAAAACGGGCCGATGGCGCACTCAGTTAGAGTAATGGACTTGACGCGGCCTTGTATTTCTTAGCCATTCTGTCCTCGGACGCCGCGGAAGTAGGCCGTGTCTGGCATGACCACCACGCGTGTGCAAGAGACTATTTTAAAACCCCCGTTTCAAGGTCACCCTCTGTCTGGCTCACTGGCCAACCACTTCCCAAGGCCAGTGCACAAATGAACTTACTGTGGGGTTGTTTACCCCAGTGACTCCTAGAACCAACGACCTACTGTTCGGTTGTAGTTGTCCAGACACGGTGATTTACTTACTGCACTACACCACTGGACTCCGGCCCATTTATGGCTGGACTTCACTGGTCTGGGGTTCACTTACCTATTACTTTGAAACATGCTGTTCCCGGAGAGGCGCTTGCTAAAGACCATATAAAGAACCTATTACGCCGCAGAACTCATAATTTGCTCTCCAACAAAGCCCCTGCCGACTCCTTGTGTCAAGGATGCCTTTCCTTTGCACGCCACCTCTAATTGCGTTTACGAATTCATGTGCACTTGTGGATGCAAGTACATAGGGCGTACGCAAAGACAACTGGCAACCAGAGCCAAGGAACATCTACCTAGCTGGTTATTCAAGCACGAAAACCGTTCTCCTCGTTCCTCTATCACTGAACACCTATTGGACACGGGTCATTCGGTAGATCCTATAACTTCTTTCCGAGTTCTTTTTCGAGCACGAACATCTCGAATCTTGTGTTACCTGGAAGCTGCTTATATTAGACGCTTTAAACCGGACCTCTGCAAACAGTTGGAGCACGTGGTTAACCTTGCCTTACCTTGGTAACCACAAGCTCCAGATCTCGCACATTCCTCAGCCCACAACTCACAACTCCCCACAACTCAACTTCCCTGTTTTTTTTCTTCCAATTTTGTTTTAACCTTCTTTCTCTATCTGAAAAGGACCTATGACCTTTCTGTATATTTTCAATTTCGTGTTTTTCTCATTCGTGAACCTTAATGCAACGAGGGGTTGTAACTGAGGAGCTCTCCCGAAATTTATGGTACCAATAAATCTTACAGCTATAACCATTTTCAAGTTACCTATTACTCAAATTCTACTCCCGTTACACCTTACTAAATTATCCCTAACACTCCGGCCCTCCATGCCTTATATTATCAACTAGCCTATATTCGTTATAGTCCTCGCTATATTCGTATATCATAGATTTTTAACCAACATGTCGGTCGTGAGACCGTCGGGTGGCGCACCATCTGGGGTTGCGGTATGGGTGGCTGATAATGGCTAGTAAGCCACAAATAGTCATCCCAATCCACACCGCCCTTGACGACAATGTCGGTTTTCGGGACTAACAAACACGCTTCATCCAAACAGAGCCTCTGAGCTCGAAATCCAGTGCTCTAGGCAGCCACAAAACAACGATTCGAAGGTTAGTTCCGATTAGGTTCTCTGCGTGCTTCACAGCAGGGTGACGCAGGGACGGTGGCTTACACCGGATTATGGTGAGAGGAGACTTGCGCTTCAACTACCTCATTACTTCGCCACTACTTCCACATGAGTCCGTTGAGGAAATAGAGTCAAGAAGACCGGAGATGGTACAGTGCGTAGGTTCACTCCAAAAACAAGAAAAAGCAGTAAGTGTGGAGGTAGGGACTCGTATTCTAGCTGAATGTAAGTGCCATAGGGAACACATAAGGAAACAGACATTGTAACCTGACTCTTATTTCGCCCATTAGCCACTCTAGAGAACAAGAACTGGATAAATTGCGTATTCCACGTTATCTCGACAGTTGGTGCACCGTGAGAGCATTTGAATTTTTTCGCAGTTGATAGCGCCTGAATTTAATTCACCAGCGACTTTTGACCACAAAACTATAATAAGTCAAGCGATTAATTACTTTCTTCTGGCTGGGGCTCATTGTCTCGGAAACTTTACGGATGCTTGAACATTGGAAGTAAAAGCAATTCATTTTTAAAGGCAGTAAGCGATCGCAAGTAGTTGGGGTGCAAGTCTCGTCAGTCGCAGTTATGTCAAACGGAGCACGATGGTCGAGTTATTTTTGGGAAAATATTTACTCAGTTTTAAAAAGCCAATTTTCTTGGTCCCCTTCATCTCTGCATGATAAGACGCTATCGGCGACAAACAGGTAAACCGACAACAAATATCTTGAGTAGGCTCTGGAGTAGGAATTGTGCCTGCCGTGGTAGGACTCGTGAAAGTTAGGGAAGTGCACAAATAACTGGGTAGCCGCCTATTGGTGCGCTGGTGAAAGCACGTAATTTAAAAATAAACTACCCACAGTAAACAAAAAGACACACAGAAAGTGAAAATAACAAAACACTTCCAAGCAATGCTATTTTTGTGTGAGTAAAATTTAATCACTGTGGACTCGCCCAATGTCATCAAATTATTAAATTTACTGTGCAGGTGGACAAATAAAGAATAGTAAAGACAAGTATAGGCACTGAGAAGGATGAAATTGTAAACGGTCCATTCGGGCCGTTCATATAGGATGAACATAAAATCCCGCGTAGCTCCCACTCGACTATGAAGGGTTCCCACTCCTTTCCTTTTCGGGAAATAAGGTTTATGTACACTTGCTTAAGTGACAGACAGCTTAATGAAAAGAGCATCAAATTTGATTTTCTTGGCGTGGAGCAGCTAGAATAAAAACCACTGCAAAAGCGAACTGACATCGAGTGGTAGATTCGGAGAAAACAAGGAACCTGACTACCATCACCTCCTTTTCGTTGGACATTAAGTCCGTTCCCCATAACCACTGCTTTACTCGAGGGAATGGTAAAGACCTCTCTGTTTAAGAAGGTCATTTAAGTGTACTCGAGCCTTTTGCCGGTTAAATTACGTCAAACCTATCAAAAAATTGAGTTTGTGAAGCTTACGTAGCCAATGGAATGTCTTGGGCGACTTCACCGGAATTCACCTGCATATAGAGCCATCACTTGCGTGACTGACAACTTTGATTCCAAATTCGGGTTGCCCCTAACGTGTCAGCAACGTACCTACGATAAAAAATCTTTTCTAATTATTTGTTTTACTAAGAGGCAGTTGCTACATATGCTCACTAATTATTTTTCGAAAGTGAAGTCGGACAGAAAATGGAGATTTTGCTGCATTTGTATCACTTGGCGCATCAACTGAAAAAGCTGCTATGTTATTTCGTTTTTTAACACGGTAGGTCATCGAAGCTCAGTGCTAAGTACTGTCACATTACATTCATATCTTGACATTCGCGAGACTTAGCATTCTAAATCAGCCTTAAGTGTTCAAATACGCGAATTTTGACGGCCAACCAGCAGAAACCTACAGTAGTTTCTCTGCCTCATGAAAAGTCAACCGGAATTCAGAAAAGTGTTTTCGATTCGAAAAAAGCGCTTAAAGTGAAGTGATACTATTTATTAAACTGCACTTTACTCTCAAGATATTTTAGTCACACCAGGACACCAGCTTTTGGTTGAGCACCTCTCTGATCATTTGCCAAAAGTATATACTCTGAAAAATGGCTACATGAGTTGTATGCATTTTGCGAATTGATTCTCGATGGCCCCTTAAGTACAAATGCATTTTGTAGAAAACAAAAAGAAAAATAAACATAAAGACATAAACAAAATATCGTTTTTTACGTGTTTTATACTTGATCCATGCAGATCTTCTGATTTAAAAACTAGTATAAATAATTTTCGCCTACCATTTTAGATATATCTAGTCTCTATTCCTTTGATTACTTTTAGTTTTACTGGTTAACCTTAGTTTAACATTAGTTTCAGTAAACTTTTTTATTTAGTTTACTAGTTAAATTTTAGTTTGTTTTCCGAATAAATCAAAAAGGTTCGCGTTCCAGATATCTGCATAGATAAGGAAGAAGACGTGTCGAGTACCGGATCAATTGCTTTTTTGTCCTGAGCTTTCGAACTCTTGCCGAAATCCATCTATGAGGGTAATTATAGTGGCCATAGGCCAATTAACTGTCAGAAATAATCAGATTGTCAACGGGATAGAAACAGCTATCAAAAGTGGTGGGGGAAGAGCGCAATTAGCTGTCAGTGTAGTCAGTGAGGCAATTACAGTGGTGTACACTAAAAAGCTGTCCGTGGAGCGGGTTGTCATGGGCAGCAATTAGTGTGGCGCCTTGTCACCCGGTAGAGGGTCCTGGTAACCCTGCCTCCTCTTCTGACCGGCTTGTCGTGGGATCTTCTTCGTTTGCAATCCATTTGGTCTTGTTTCGTCCTTCGCTCTCATAATGGCGCAATACTTTGTAGGCCGCGGGGAGGTTAAGGCGGCTGTTTACGTAGTTGGCATCTGAGTGCCATGGCTCAAGCATCAGCCTCTCGGCTTTTGAGTTCCTTCGGTATATGATGGTTTAGCATATAGTTTAGTTTTATACCGCCACAGTTAGATGAATGTTGTTACGGAGGCGGGATCCTCCATGCACTCACGGAAGTCACCGAAAAGGATAGACTAACTGCATCACGCTCGTAGTCCAGGTTCCCCTGGTGCGTTACGCCCACATGCATGCCGCCCACGCCGTGCGTCGAGCAAACCAGACGACCATACACATAGCGGGGGCAGTGCTCGTAGTCGAGATGAGTATAGAATGTCTGCTCGCATACTATACGCTAGGAATATTCTGGAAAGACCGGAGCCATATAGATATGCCGGAGTGGACAAGCTAAAGGACGACTCCGACGACTCAGCAGACCCCGCACGCCACACAGTCCTTGTGTACTGTTGAATACAGCCATTGCCTATCAGACTCGCTCTCTTGCATTCTCCTGCCTGTTAGTCGGGTCATAAATACTATGCTATAACAAATATACGTCACTATAGACTGTATGCTAAACTAACTAAGCTAAGCTAACCTTAACAAAACTAAATCAACTTAAACTACACTATACTAAAACTAAAATTTAACTAATAAACTTAATAGTAAATTAAAACCTAAACTGTACTTATACCACCGGTCCTGTAAGACAAAAGCATGGGGCTAAAGGTGGTAGACCAATTTGTTTATTACCAAAATAATTACAAATTTTGAGATTTTTTAAAATCGTGAAAAATGCATTCATAATGGATTGTATCTGTAAATTGGTTAATCTTACCCCTAAAGTAAACAGCATTATCGACATCCATCGCAACATTTTATGCGCATTACTTGCCCTCTTCCTCAGTAGATAAATGTGTGATTTTCCTCAGACAGAATATATATATAGCATATCTGTTGGAAACCTTATGTTCCCTACTGGTCGGTAGGGTTCCTAATTATTCGGAAATTAAAATTTTTTCGATAATCTAAAGGTAATCCTTCTTTGAGTCATAAATTAAGAGAAGACTTAAGAAGCCATCAAAGAAGTACAAGAAGAAATACCCATGTTCATGCTTTCTATAAGCGTAAATTGAATTTATACAGGCCTCAAAACACAACAAGAAAGGAATATAATAGTTTGGTAACCATTTTTTACAGAGTGTGTTTAAAAGACGGTATTCTGACATGACGGAAATAGCTAACCTAATTTTAGGAAATGAAAAAATCAGGATTGTGAATTAACACTAAATATGTTACCAGAGCACTTTAGGCTCATCTAAAAAGCGATTTTTAATAAGCCTTACCTTTAAAACTTGTACAGGTAGAGCTAAAAATATACAAAAAGTACATACCGCACCTACATGTACGTTTATTATCTGCCACAGTGTTCTCGTCCCCCTAATCTTGTATGAGACACTAGATTCTGTGCTTGCGGCGGCCAGCCAACATTACCAAATGCCATGTAGGTCACAAATAGAGGGAACCATTGCGACGTGATTCACAGTTCTGGGAGGACGGATTTGCCAAAACGTACAGAGAACAGAGTTATATCGTCAGTTGACAGCTCTTGCATAGAAGACACTTAGCGAGTCTTGATACTTTTAAGCAGATCCGATTGATTTTAGGAAAGACCAAACTGAGTTACCTTGAGAAAATATTTCTCAGTGTCTTCTTAAACTGTTTACTTGAAAGTTTATGTAGACCACATCCAGAGTTTTCAAGAACCCGTCTGTAATTCATGTTTGAGTTGTGACAAACGTACTTGTGCGGAGATGATTAGCAGGTAGCCAAATTGCTGTCCGGCTTCGTTGTTCAATGTTTCCTATGTCAAGATCATGCAACTTCGCAAAGAGGGCTTTCCGATTCGTTGATCTGCTAACCCTTTACCGAATTTGACTCTCGCACACGCTCTTTCCGGATAGTCGCGGCTGCTTAAAAGGCTCCTTGGGGATGCCAGCCCTCTTCTGATGCAGCTTCGGCTATAATACACGAAACTCTTTCGTGTACTGCAACACGCACTAATTAGACAACACTTGAATTTGTTTCACAGTACTATAAGCGCAACTGTCACCGACACGACATTTCCCCGTGGATTTCATCGATGAGCAGCCACGTGCTCCAACAAGTCACAGCAAACGCTGAAGCAAGCCAATGTAGACAATGAGGCAAACTGGGCAAGCTGCACGAAGGCTACACTAAGCTGAAGCAACGGAGCGAATTACCGCGAACGAAAACAGGAGTTAATACAGAGCCGCAGGAAATCCACCCACTTGCTTGCCGCTCCTACCTCCGGTTCCGGTGTAAAGACAAAATCCATAAGACAGGGGATGAGGAAGGGTAAAGGTAGCTGGCACGATAGTCACTCAATACGTACAGACTTCACTCAGCCAACTCGCTAGGTGGGCTCCCGCGTGTGCAGGAGCGCCATGAGAGCCACATTAACAAGGAGCCATTGCAGCCTAACTCTCAGTCCTCTACCTCCTCACATATTCACACACAAACACATGCGTTCTAGAGGAGCCGCAACGTAGGTGGCCCGATTTATCCCGTCAGTCGGCAAACCCTCCAAGCCACACCTCTAAGCGCACCGTGATAGATTCAAGCGTGCATTGATATTTATTATAGTGAGGAGAGCAGCGCGCCGATGGTCGATCTCACTCTCTCCTCCACCGTCTAGCGTCCACCTAACTGCTCGGGCACCTGAGGTGGGACCTGCAACCCAGTGGGAGCGCAATCGCATGCACCTACAGAGAATCAGAACCGAGAGAGATTGCCAGCGCATACCAGGCCGCAGGGACCGTGGATTGCCGAAGTTTGGCATTGAGTATGCATACAGACGTTGGATCTAACTGCCACCACCGCCTCACTCTCCCCCAGGCAGGACGGGCCTCAGTTAGCACCACCACTGGCTTGATCAGTGACCACTACTGGCCGAGATAAAAACTGGGAGTTCTTTATAAAATACCTCCTCCCACAGTTTCCTACCCATAAAGTAGGATGAAGCCTGATGATTTTAGTACTGAATGATATGCTAACAGTGTCCCTTTAAGCGCAAATGCTTATGCAACTAATCACTATGTTTGTTGTTTATGCTAAAATTAGAAATATGATGAAAAGATCTGCCATAAAAGTGTATAGAGTAAGTATAACCTTACTCTAACAGCATTAGGAAATATATACAGAGGAAAGTCTCGTTTAACCAACGTCGGGATCATAAACTATGCAAACAGCATGTGCACACTCTTTGTACTTCGTGATACGATAGTAATGCACGAAAGTGATGCATGGCGTCTTATTGAATACAGCATGTTAAACTTTAATTTTACTGAATGATTTCTATTTATAATTATCCTTAATCTCTTAAAGCGAAAATTCTCTGTAAAGGTTACTAATCATAAAAAGCCTGTGGACTTGCGAAATTTGAGTGTTAGGTTCGAAGCGAAAATTGCTCAAATTCGTACAGCCGTAGATTCGAAAGCGCAAAGTACTCAGTAAATACTATTTTTTGAATACGGGGCTAGGATTTGCGAGTGCATTAAACCAAAGCCTTGTCTCCTAAAAGCATCATTGTATTAAACAGTCGGTTTTTCAGTGACAAATGCAACGCCGATTTTGTGAAAAAGATGTTACTCTGAGCATTATGGATACAGGGCGGGAAAAGCTACTGTATCTACTGGAGTGTTGGTGTTGACGTGTGAACTATTGCATTTTCATAACGATTCCTAGAACATTTATCTCAAAAGAAAAATATGACATCATTACTCCCTGCCTCATCCAATTTTTAAGGATTGAGTAATTGATTTCCAAATCTTCTAAGGTATTTCACCAGTAAATTAATTTTCTCTCATAAACAGACGCTCACCAGCAGAGAAATTTGGCTTTGCAGGAAAAGACTGCGCATGAGGAATTGCCGATGTTCCTTAAAATATCCTGCAGTAGTTAAAAACGTTAATTGTTAAGAAGATTCTACGATCTTCTCCTCGTTGAACTCTTAGGATATTGATAAAAACTACGATGGGCTCCTCCTGAAATGCTTCAAACATTCACAGAAGCAGGCGATCCGATGTTGCATATACTCTCCCCCCGCAGGTGACAGTTTTTATACTTAAAATCTCCTAAATGGCATTCAAACCTCTAGAATTTCTAAACAACGCTTGAGGAGTGTTTTCACTGTGTGCTCTTTTTACTCAGACCCATTTACTGGCATCGCGACTCTTTCCAATGCCCTGCTGAACCAATGCATTTCATAGCTGCTCTGTATCAAAAAGGAGTTCAAAGGCATTTACTTATATTTTGCTTAGTAAACTTGACCTGACATAACATGGCGTTTGCTTTGGCTAAAGTACTCTTCACTAACCATTATGTTCGTCGCAACAATACTTATGGGTTACCTAGTTCACTTTATTGACAAGTATAGCAACCCCTTACGGCAAAAGGTTATATAACAGTCAGCTCCAAAAAAAAACCTGTTTTCATTTCTTTGCTCTTTAAGGGTGACAACACTTTGAGCACCATCAGGAGACGCTTGCGAAACACCATTGAAAGGATTTACTTTGCAGCTGAGCTCGTATTTTGTAAATCGACGAAGACCTTTCCGATTCCAACTGCGAAGGATGCCTTGCCGTTGTTTGCCACCTCTAATGTTGTTTAAGAATTTACGTGCACTTGCGGATGCAAGTACATAGGGCGAACACAACGGCAATTGGCAGCCAAAACTAATAAGCACTTGCCGATTTGGCTATACCAATAGGAGAATAGGACTCCCCGTTCTTCCATCACTGAACATCTATTGAATACGGGCCATTCTGTAGATCCCAAAACATCTTTTCGAGAACTTTTTCGGGCACGAACAACTCTTACATTGCGCTACCTGGAGGCAACTTCTATACGACGGTCAAAACCCGACCTATGTAAACAGCTGAAGCATGTTGTGAACCTTGCTTTGCCCTGGTAACATCCGGCTTCCTAATTCGCACCTCCCCCTGCCCGTTTTTTCCCCTACCTCACTGTCCAGAATGTTTTATATACGTTTATAATACGATTAATTAGCCCAATTCATTAACTTACCTTCCTGACCTGTTTCTATGACCTCTTCTGTATGAATTCAATTGTTGTATTCTATCATTCGGTACTCACTTTATGCAGCGAGAGGACACAGCTTAAGAGCGCTCGCGAAATTTATGATTCCATTAAATTCTCCCATTCATGCAATTTTCCAAATATAAAACAGCTGGTTTAATCTATTAGCAGCTTCCAAGACACGTCGGGCTTCGATGTAGCAAAATCGCACGCTTATTAAATCACCAAAAGTCTGTTTTTGAAGGTGCTTCGCATATTCGTGGCCTATAGGAAAAAAGAATATGCAAATTACACTCTAATCATGCCTAGAGTTCCGCTTTTAAGCCTCTGCTTATTTTTGAATTATCTTGTGTGTGCTTGTACCCTATCGGTCTTTCGTACATGTGAAATTTACAATTCATGTCATATAGCAGCTTAAAATGTATGGTGTGTGTAGTGGCTAATTATTTTCGACGCGTTTAACCGTTAAGTGACGGTGCGTTACAGCCGCAGTAATTATTGATTCTACAACCCCTCTCGCCATTTCACTGGACGGTAAATAATTAAGCCAGATGTTTAAGTGTACCAAACGTCAAAAGCTCATAAGGAAATGTCTGTTCAGCGACGATACCCAGGTAAGCATTCAGGAAGTCAAGTCAGGCGAACGAACGAACGTTTTCGATTAATTCATCATCAGGCAATGCAGTAATGTAAGGGATGATAGAGTTGATCAAAGTTTTAGGCAAACCAACCAGTAGTAACAAGGGTGAAAAGGGAAAAGAGGTATGAAGGGATCAAGGGGCTCAAATGCTAGTCTTAATTGAGGACAGAGAAAGGAGGTGGGAGGGATGAAGGGAAGAGGAAGGAGTCCGACAATTAGTTCATGTCATCCCGTGGTCCTCGTCTCGAGTTTTGTTGGGAGGTGTGAGGACGCAAGGTGTCGACATCTCGTGACGGCGTCGATGGCCTCTGGATGCTTGATGCCGCAGTCTCATCACTATTTCGCGGCGTGGTAGGAGGGGTGAGGGTGGATGTTGAACTGGCCTTCGGCCACGGGAGCCTTAAGGTCGCTACAAATGCTTTCTGTGCACATAAAATTTGGTTTGTGAGGCTAATGGCAACTGCCTCTGCCGTCGCAAGTATTCACTGACAAAGGAACTTAGAATGTTGAGCCAAAACTTTATAGACGACTCTAAATGCTTGATCGACGTCTACCCGATGACCGCTGTCTACCAAGTGAGCCAGAATTGCGCTTGATATCGACTTAGTTTCGCTTCTGTTTAGCCACGCAGGGTGACGCTCTCGGATGCGCTTTAGAATATGCCAGCGTCCACTTTCCCCAAAAAGATTGTCAAACGTGAAACGAATAAACAAGGTCTTGCCGACTTCTACTGACTGCTGTAAGGCTATAAATGGCCTCATCGCTCATTAAAGGTTTTCGCTAAATGTGTTTCTAACGTTCTGGTTGAAAGTCATTTCCTTGGCTGAGTAAGCAGCAAATCAGTGCAGCAGAAGGTTAATCGCTATTGATTGCTAAGACCAGGTAATAAAGATTTGAAATGGAAGCATCTATTGGGAAAAAAAGATTGCTGACCTCGAGTCCAGCTAACGTGTTTTTGTTTTCCGCAAATACAACGGAGGCAAAATGCAAGCTGTTGAGTTAAAAACATTAAGTGAAGCGGTATTTTGGGAATTATTTTATATTTAAACTAGTCTGTACCACAGCTCTGCAATAAACTAAGTTACACTCAAGAGTTCGGTAACAAATTCTTGTACGATTGGTGTATACTACGAGTACCGAAGATGCGGGCAGGTTAAAGGACAGAAAAGGGCGGGAACGCGTGAAGATTGCAACTAAGCGTATATATATATATAGCAGTAAGGGGGTATGACAGCATATGGGGGTAACTTGATACAGAACTGTTTCGGGCTTATTAGCCTTCATCAACCAAGCATAACCCTCAACACCAGCTGGTTGGACAACACAAACAAACGCACTCACAGACGGCGCAGTTGGTCCACCACTGGAGTCTATCAGATGGGTCATAAGCACTTCATCGAACCGCAGTTCATCAGGGCCTCGCCACCTGCCATTTGCTGTCACTGCTGATCGGGTATATATTCACTCAGGAATGTGCGAACACCGATCGAATAGGCTTCCGAACTAAACAAAGTTCATGTGGTGGTCAGAGGTCCCCAACGGGTGACCGCCTGTCGGGCCGATTCCGGCCAAGTCATAATAGCAGTAAGGGGGTATGACAGCATATGGGGGTAACTTTATACAGAACTGTTTCGGGCTTATTAGCCTTCATCAGCCAAGCATAACCCTGAACACCAGCTGGTTGGACATGAACTTTGTTTAGTTCGGAAGCCTATTCGATCGGTGTTCGCACATTCCTGAGTGAATATATATATATATATATATATATATACCCGTCATCATAGATTTTGAGCACATAATAAAACCCCTTTGCACGCTTACGCATCCATGCCAACCTAACTCTGATACCAGCGCTCATCGTTACCTTACCCATTATATTCGTTATGTTTAGGATTTGTTGCCATGTTTTAATGTCCGCTGAAGCATTCATGACCATCAATTCATTGTGTGTTTACTTGTCTCGTCCACATCTCGTGTTTATGTGTAACAATCGCGTTACTCTGTAGATCGATGTGACGGGCTATGTCATTCCCGTCAACTCTATATTTCACAACCAGTTGCGTGACTGACCATCAACCATTGAGATACGTGATTGACTCCATTTGGGGGTACTTTGGTCCGATGGCCTTCTTGCTTTCTCATCCTAGGAGTTTTTTGTCAGGTGAAATCTGATCGAATTTCTGAATTTTCCTTTTTTTATCATCCTCTATAAAATAGCCATGGAGCCTGGGAGCTAATAAAAGTCAGTATGCTTGTTGATGAAGTCAAATTCTGAAACGTACGACCTCGTGTGTCCTGCTTTCCTTCAATTTCCGGTTGATAGCTCAGGAATTTGTAGTGTATTCTTACCTTCAGGTTATTCTATAGCCCCCAAGTTGCCAATCTGCGCACATTTGGGCGGGTGCACAAACTTTCCGACTTTCCCCAAAGTATTTGCGGTCCCCGTCATAGCAGTGCACTCTGTAAGCAACTCCTAAGGTTGCGGTTAATCTCAGTATGTCCTTAGATTGCCACACACGAAGACGATCTGTTGATTATGGTCGATGGTTCACGATCTACCCGGTAGGTTGTAATTGTCGACAAATCCCCCTCGCAGACTCTGTTAATGAAGGGACTGACCCCCATATTTCCGGGTCACTGGTATTTCTTTATTGGACTCTGTAAGTATATTGTCAGCATTGCAATATTTTAGGCTTGTGTCGGCTTTACCGAGTACGCAGATTGCCTACCAAATGTGCGCTAGTATGCTGACTTCAGAATGAACCACTTCCTATCCACGGACATCACAGTCTACAAAAGAATAATTCAGTTTCAAAATTGGCTGGAAAGAGTTCAAAGAAGGAAAGCAAATATTAGGAGAGGCCTAAGTCACAAGAATGCAGATTTGTTGCACAAAAAGGTTTTTTCCGCTTGAGTGCAGGTTGATCCGAGGAGATCGCTTACACGCCAGACAAATTGGGACGAAACAGGTTTGCGCGCTGCCATCCAACGATTTGTTCACACTAGCCACAACACTGTTTTTGTGTGAGAACCTTCCACTTGGATTTTTGTCGCCATTTCTTTTGACTGCGGGTTTTCTGTGCCGGACATAGGCCTCCAGATGTGTCATACTTACTTGAACGATACTATTTATTTGAACAGGATAGTTCTGTTACGACAAACCAACGCTTTGGTCGCACCTACAGTCAACGCTTACATCTATTACCTTAAAAACGAAAAAAACTTTTTCTGAGTTCGAATTTGAACTTGGTATAGGAAGTTACCTACATTTGCGTAGCACAAATAAAAAATGGACAAACGCAGGAGTTTGAATGTTTACAGAATGTAAATTTATGTAAATTTTAATGAAGACGAAGCTCAGCTTGAAGACGTTAGTTTTAAGCATCATATAAGATACAAACGAGGATGGGAGGAAATTGACACAATTCACAGAAGTGATTTCATCCACGCAACAGATTATCAAGGCAGTTCAAGGTTGACCACACAGTCTAGCTGCCTACATTGCACGGGTTTTTCCCACCCTATGTGGGCTGCTTTCAAGTGGCGCAGGGTTTGATTAAGTCCTGTATGAACAAGTTCCTGGAACGTTGTTTTGAGGTAAAAAAAGTGATCCCGTTTTTGCAGCTGTTTAGTAATCGAGGACTAAGGTACTTTTTTGGCTTAAAAATGCAATAAGCAAGTACTTAACAACCTTTCTGTCAACTGCCGTTGCGTACGTCCGATAAATTTGCATCTCTAAGTGCACGTGGATATATGTAGATATGTGCGTGCGTCTGTTTCTGTTATCCAACCAGCTGGTGTTCAGGGTTATGCTTGGCTGATAAAGGCTAATAAACCCGAAACAGTTTTGAATCAAGTTACTTCCGAATGCTGTCAAACCCCTTTTACTGCTATTATAACTTGGCCGAAATTGGCCCGGCAGGCGGTCACCCGTTGGGGACCTCTGACTACCACATGAACTTTGTTTTGTTCGGAAGCCTATTCGATCGGTGTTCGCACATTCCTGAGTGAATATATATATATATATATATATATATTAAAGCAATAAGGGGGGTATGACAGCATTTGGGGTAACTTGATACATAAGTGTTGCGGGCTTATTAGCCTTCATCAGCCAATCATAACCCTGAACACAAGCTGATCGGACAACACAAAAAAACGCACTCATAGAGGGCGCAGCTGGTCCACCACTGGTGTCTATCTGATGTGTCATAAACTCTTCATCGAACCATAGTTCATCAGCGCCTTGCCAATTGTCAATTGCTGTCACTGATGATAGGGTATATATTCACTTAGAAATGTGCGAAAACGGATCGAATAGGCTTCCGAACTAAACAAAAATCATGTGGTGGTCAGAGGTTCCCAACGGTTGACTGCCTGCCCGAAACAGTTCTGTATCATGTAACCCCCAAATGCTGTCAACCCTCTCTACTGCTGGTATGACTTGGCCGGAATCGGCCTAGCAGTCGGTCACCCGTTGGGGACCTCTGACAACCACATGAAGTTTGATTAGATCGGAAGCCTATTCGATCGGTGTTCGCACATTTCTGAGAAAATATATGCCCGATCAGCAGTGACAGCAAATGGCAGGTGGCGAGGCGCTGATGAACTGCGGTTCGATGAAGTCCTTATGACCCATCTGATAGACACCAGTGGTGGACCAACTGCGCCATCTGTGAGTGCGTTTGTTTGTGTTGTCCGACCAGCTGGTGTTCAGGGTTATGCTTGGCTGATGAAGGCTAATAAGCCGGAAACAGTTCTGGATCAAGTTACCCCCAGATGCTGTCATACCCCACTTCCTGCTTTTATTATATATATAGCTAATAGAAGCGAAGATGCGCGTCCCCGGACATAAATGAGAAGATAAGGCGATCTCGGGAACCATTGTTTTATCGTCCTGACGTCTCAAAAGCGTACAGGCTTCCGTCATCAGAGGTGGTAATTGTACCACGCCGCACCGTATTTAAAGGTGTTGGCAGTCATAGTCAATAGGGTTTAACCAATACAGAGGAGGTGGGGGGAAAGGGAGGAGAGGGTAAGACGGGATGTTCAATCATCGTGCCCTGTGAAGTGTAATAACCTCAGCCTAAGGGTCTCTCGTCAACTTCCGGTGTTTGCGTTTCTGCAGCCGTCATTGACCGGGGCTGTCTTCCCAGGCCAGGAATCCTCCTTATGCCCCTACGTCCATCTGATTTCACACTTGCAAGCTGACCGGGTGAGCTGGCTGAGCTGATGATTGCCACTTCCGCTTGTGGCTCAGCTATGGTTGTGTCCACCATCGGCTCCCGAGTTGTCATCGATCGAAGAATTCTTCTTAGGCCGGTAATCCTATTTGCGCTCATGCGTATATCCGGTATCACACTCACAGACTGACCGGATGAACTGGCTGAGCTGATGATTGCCACTTCCGGTTGTGGCTCAGCTATGGGTGTGTCCATCATCGGCTCGCGAGTATGCAGATTCGTGTTCCTTCTATGGTCCCGTTTGCTCTTTTCTTCATTAAGATGCGTTCGAAGGGCTTGGTAGGCCGTGGGAAGTATAACACAACGGTTGATTGAGGTTGTCCCCGTGTGCCAGGCCTCAATTGTCTCCCTGACCACGCGGTCATTTCCTTGACCCAGGATTTCAGCATTCTGGAAGGAGAATTTGTGTTCGGAATTCGCGCAGTGTTCCGCCACCAACGATCGATCGTCCATCCTGTTTACTGCCCTGCCATTTGCTTCTGCAGTCGCTTCCTCATCTCTCCGACATAGTCGGCCGCACACGAATCGCATTTGATCCGGTAAACGACGCTGGTGGTTTCACCTCGGGGCAGGGGTCCTTCGGGCGCAAAGCCAGTTGTCGTATTGTCGCCTCTTGTCGGCGGGCGATGCGGACACCAAGGGGTTTCAGTAGACGGGAGACTGTCTCTGACACTCCATCAATGTAAGGCAGCGCGCACCATACTGTTGGTTGATCGGCTGTTGGACTTCGGTTCGGTCGAGATTGCCTGCTGCGTTCGATAAAGTTTCGGGGGTAACCGTTGGCCATGAAAAGGCGGTGGAGGTATTGCATTTCAGATTTCCGGTCATGTGGCTCGCTGCAGTGTGTTTTTGCCCGTTTGTACAGCGTTCGCACACAACTGCGTTTGTGGCATGCTGGGTGCTTGCTGTGGTAACTCAGGATTTGGCGCGTATTGGTGGCCTTCCTATACACCATCGTTCTGAGATTCCCATTCGTTTTTCGATGCACGAGTTCGTCTAGAAACGGCAGTGGATTGTCCTTCTCGGTCTCCATCGTGAACTGGATGTCAGGAAACTTAGAGTTCAGGAGATCGTGGAATTCCCGGACCATGTTCCGCTCAATGATGACGAAGGTATCGTCAACATACCGAGTCCAAAATTTTGGCCTACAGTTTGCGAACACGAGAGTTTCTAATTTTTGAAGCCCTGCCTCTGCGATGAAACCTGAGAGCGGCGATCCCATTGGCGTCCCCTTGATATGTTCGTATGTCACCCCCTCGAAGGTGAAGAACGTCTTTAGGCAGACTTCTAGGAGTCGAAGGAGATGTATCCGTTTCACCGTCTCGCTCGCCTCGTCGTATTGGCTCTCGAGCAGTTCGCGGACCGTGTCGACTGCCAGGTCTTGTGGGATCGAAGTAAAGAAGGAGGTGACGTCGAATGACACCATGACCTCGTCTTCAGTGATTTGAACTCCCTTGAGACGTTCCAGGAATTGGGTGGCTGAACATACCGTCGTGGCCGCGTCCGACGTCAGTGACTTCAGATTTCGAAATAGCCATTTAGCCAGATTAAATGTTGGAGCCCCGAGTAATGACACGATTGGCCGTAGGGGAACACCGGCCTTGTGTACCTTTGGCAGTCCGTAAAACCTTGCTGCGGGGGCGTCTTTTGGTTTAATGGCCAGTCGCACCGACCTGCTGATCGTATTGCTGGTCTGCATTTCGGTGAGCATCTTATCCAGTTGAGTCAGCAGCTTCCTCATCGGTGCGTCGTCACACGGGAGGTAAGCTTGCCAGTCCTCCAGTAAGGTTTTTGATTTCTGAATGTAGTCGGCCTTATCCAACACGACTGTCGAACGCCCTTTATCTGCTGGAAGCACAACTATGGTGGTGTCAGCCCTCAGTGTCTTGAGCGCCTTCTCCTCTGCTCTGCTAACGATTGCGCGTGGTTTGTGCGCCATCACCAAGGTGGTAATCTGTTGCTGAATGAGCTGTATGGTCTCCTCAGGTTGTCCGGATTGTTTCAGGATCGATTCGACCGTGGCCACGAGATTGACCGGGTCGACATCTGTGGTGTTGAAACAGGCCTCGTGGCTTAGTGCTTTCAACTGTGTCGGCGTCAGCTGTTTGGAGGACATGTTGTGTACTACGACCTCATTCGTCTCTTGTGATGCATAAGATTGATGCTTTAGCATATCAGCCAACTCGATGTCTCTTCTTGTCCGTAGTTCTCCACTTCGCTTGGTGATCACCTCTCGCAAAACATCGCTCCGTCCTCCCCAATTAGTGTGGTGCATTTGTTAACTGCATCGCTCAAAACCCCATTGTATTTGTGCAATCGAAAATGGCAGTCTTGAAGGAGTGCTCGAACCATCCATCTGCAATGTTCTGCCACCCACCGTTTACCAAGACTTGTGTTCACCGGCGGCCTGTAGGACAAGCTCTTCGGCAGCACATGGTTGTCAAGGCATCTGTGGAGGAATTGGATTTGCGCGTACGTTAAAGACAAACGAAGGGCAAATACTTCCCAACGTCGTGCTGACTCAAGCGCTTCGTGCCCAAAAATATTGCTAATAGAAGCGAAGATGCGCGTCCCCGGACATAAATGAGAAGATCAGGCGATCTCGGGAACCATTGTTTTATTGTCCTGACGTTTCAAAAGCGTACAGGCTTCCGTCATCAGAGGTGGTAATTGTACCGCGCCTCACAGTATTTAAAGGTGTTGGCAGTCATAGTCTGTCTGAGGCGCGGTACAATTACCACCTCTGATGACGGAAGCCTGTACGCT
>JAYGXS010000003.1:24506985-24550951 GCA_036362985.1 Ligula intestinalis | reverse complement strand
GTGCTTAACGTGGAGATTGGGGGTCAGTGCGCTTACTAACTGAATACGGGCTGAAAATCCATGATTAAAAACGAATCGCGCCTAGCTCTGTGGCTTCGCTTCCCCCGACCTCCTTTTGAGAATATCGGCCTCGTCAGACTTAAGGCTTTGGCCGCATCCTGGGAGCTAGCGTCACTCGTCCACATTGTCGCTACGCGTTTGGAGTAACCTCCTAGTCATCATTGCTTTGTCCGCAGCTAAACCAGACGCGATAAAAGAATGCAGACGTTTTTTTGTCGTGGAAGTGATTCTTTCCGCTTCCAGATCTGGTGCCTGATAGTGACCTCTGTCCTGCGTGACTATGAAAGTTGCTGGAACAAGTGATTTATTGGCCCAAAGAAGCGCCACACCTTTAAGTTTGACAAGATAGATATACTCTTAGGAGGTACATTCAAGTAATTCGTGAACTGCTTGCTTCATTAATCTCCGGCCAGCATTCAAATAACAGATATAATAATCATCTGCACCCATATTCGCTGCTGCAATATTGCCTGGGTAATAATGTTAGCCAGACGTAGAGGTCGCGAGCTAGCAGGAGACCCGATGACAACTATAGGAGTCTTTTCTGTAAGTGTGCTCAGAGCCCTACAGTTATTACACCCAGTCTTGGACAGAAAGAGAAGAGGATAGACCAGTAAGACTTGTTAATTGTATATAGAAACTCAATTGTGGTCTGAGGCCCCGACGCGCGGCCGGATTAAGTGGTTCGCGCGCGTCTGTCTGCTAGCGGGCTATGGGCGTGAATGCATAAACGTCATGCGAGAGTGAGTCACCGGCCCTGTGGTCAACTGCCTGACAAATATTGGTCTACAGCTCCTGTGATTGGCTGCCTCAGAATCACATAGAGGAGTACAGTCAAGTAACGGTTTTGGGGGCTTCGCGTCAATGCCACACAGCAAGCCAAACTATCGAGTCATGAAAGTAACAACAACGGTTTTGGAATCACAGTCAATAATGACTCGCAAATGGACCAACCCAGCAATCATCGCATCATCTTTGACCACTCGGTAATAAACGCGAGTGCTTTAAATTGGTGCAGGCGTGTGGTGACATGTCAACTGCGTCCTTAAATAGTGCCATCGTTGTGCCTAAAGCACCCTTTTCCGCTCTCATTGCTGATTATGGTTTCCAGAGCGAATTTGAAAAGTGCGGTCAATAAACTCATTCTTCTTCTTCCAGAGATCGCAGCTTCTTTCTTCAAAAGTGTATTGATCTTATTCTTGTTGAAGAGCGTTCATCGATTGCATACAAAACCCGCTCGTTCCTCTCTGCCCTGAATCTCATTTTCGAGCCCCGCTTGCAGTCGGACAGCAGCTAGTATTTAAGGCAGATACTATTGCAGGCAAAGTCAATGACTATTTCTGGCTAATTAACGGCCATCAGCCAGTCGCACTTAACCCCAAGTGATGCATCATCTGAGGATCCAACCCATGACTTTGTGATCATAAATCTAACGCTCTAACCATTTAGCTGCTGGCTCGTTGTCTTGCCACGTTGGATTGAGAATATTGATGCCCGATCACCGATGGACAATAGCTAGAGAGATAGCATTCTTTTCTTCCGTGTCTTTGCCGACAATTCTAGCTGCCTTAACTACTGGCGATCAGTCAACGAGTGTCAGTATTCCTTTGCAAGACTGGCAAGACAACGGGCCAGTAGTTCAATGGTCGGAACGTCAGATTTCTGATCAAAATGTCACAGGTTCGAGACCCGAGTGTTACATCACTTGAATTTGTATATGACTGACTGATGACAGCAATTAGGCCAGAAATGGCAATTTGCGTCTTCTTTGTCTATGTCGGTCATAGTATCTGATTTGATCCTCTCATGACTTGAAGAGGACTCGTTGGCACCAGTCGGTGGACTGAAGAATGACAGAGATACTGATCCACCGCAAAAGTATCAAGCACATTAAATCGGACAGGAGTTGGTACTAGTAAATCGTGTTTACTGTCCGGGCATGGAGAACTGTTTACCGAAGACGGGCTTGGACCACCTCTGGCCCTAATTTCAGGCAAAATGGATTTCTCCCTATCGTAAACGGAATGGTTTCCCACTTATAAAAAACGTCTAAAATGCGCGTGTACATATGACATACCTCGAGCGGACGCACTGTGTCGCACCAACCCAAGCCTCCCGCTTGTAGTGTAGGGCAAAGAGAAAACGCCAGGCAGGCCCATGCAAATTTTTGCCAGCTTCCTAGCAAACCAACTTTCAGTGGTTGCAGTTAATTGGACAGCTTCTTGAGGCAACGAAGTGATCGTATCTAGGGCGGCGTCCCATACCAACAGGGTGGATTGGTTATAGTAAATTACTTTCCAAACTGCTGGCCTAAGACACACAGAGTGCCGGTTGTAACTACTGCGCGCGGTCAAAAAACCAAAACCAGAAGTGGTTTTCCTATCCTTCCTGCTAAATTACCTCTTCTCCTTCGAACTGTTTCACTATGTTCTTTCTGTTCTTTAACCAGCCCACTGTCCCACCAAAAAGAGAAAATTAAACTTTGCGTTAGAACAAAAAAGGACAGAAACCGCGGCCCCCAGTAGGCAAAGGCAAGCACAAAAAGTAGATACAAAATACAACTTCGCCTGCTTTGCAGGAAGCGACGTTGTCAGAAGCTTCCTGATATTGTGCGTGCATATGAGGCTCCGGTACGCAAGCCACCCTTACTTCCGAAATAGTTTTGATGGGCTGCGCGTAGTCTGTGCGCGTCCGCTGCTACCCGCTTGGGATTGAGAGAGACGGACACGCCAGTACTCTGCCTAGGACAGGTACTAGGCAAGGCATGGGAAGCTAATGTTGAGGCACCCTTTTATTAGCATAAACAATCTGATGCAAGCTGTCGCTCATTTATCGTTACCATCTGCAAATACGTATGCAGACCGACACGTGTAACCTGCTTAGTGGAAATGCAGCCTGTCAGTCGGTCCAAGGATGTGGAGAAGAGCAGGCCTGTAGTAGCCCTTTGCCCTATTTTTCCTTCTACAAAACCTTCTGCATTGATTCTACTTGTTGCAGGTTTCCTGGATTTTTATTTCATTTTTCCGTGTTTGTATATTAAAATGCCGACACAAGCAAGCATATGAGGCCCAGGAAGTAATTTAGAAGATGAAAATTCGATCATTGGGACAATACTTTTATTCGTCTGAGGTTTCGACATCCGTGGCGGATTCATCATCAGGCACATGAGCAGAAAGCAGAAGCAGAAACGGGAACCACACGCACAGGAAGTTGAAGTATTTATTGGACACAGTCAGTACTGCACACATGTGACAAATAACAAAAATTCAAGATAATGGCCCTCTTGTGGGGTGATGGCCTGGTGACCGGCATGCGGACTCTGACTTGCTGAACTTTCATCACGCGTGGTGGAATCGGACGTGATGATTGCTCAGCCGTCTTGTTCCCCGATGCTAGCGTAAGACGACGCGGTGGCCTGTGCTTTCTCCAAATGGCGACTGGCTTTGGCCGAAATGAGCCGCAGCACCGAAAATCGATTGGGCAGGTCATTGCACTTGTTTATGGATTGGGGGTCCATGAACCATGACTCAAATAATTCTCTTTTCACACGATTGTCACCTCTTGCTAGAATTTGGACTTCATAAAATTTGAATGTGGGGCCGGGTCTCGTCAAATGTGCCACAACTGCTGTCGCGTTTTCGGCATTTCACGTCCTCAGAAGTCTGCCGGCATCTCCGAGGTAGCTGCTTTCTCCGAAACTCCACCGGAACCTATAGACGACCCCAGGTGCTTCTTGTCGTGGCAGTGGGTTTTTTGGTTTCATTCGACTGCTCATTCCGCTCGAGACATTGAGTGCCACTTTATCCTAATTGATGATTGATTTATGACCTCAAAAGAATCGGCCGCGGACAGTGAATATAAAGTTCTAGTTCCAGCGGTCACATCTTTTACTTCTTAACCACATTGCGATTAGTAACATTTGCATACGATGGATTACCAGAAAAGACAATCGAGACCAGAATAGAAGCAAATTACGACTTCGTTAAATGTTATGCTAAAAAAGTGTATCTTTAGGTTTTAAAAAAGCTCCTTAATTGCCGAACAATTTTGAAATCTACTGTCTGCTACACTTTAACTCAAAGTTTACAAACTGCGTGCTGTGTACATCCTGTTGAAGGAAAAGTACGTTTTCGACTATGGTTTGAGGAAGAACTTGCATAGTTCTCATAAAATTTTGCAACAGATATGGAACATGCTGCATACATTATATGCAAAATTAATAAACTGATGAATACGATGTGTAATGCATGAACGCCTCACAATCATAAAAAAGCTCAGCATAAAATAGTTTTTTAAGACCGAAAGTTATGCTTTCTTTAAGTAGCAAAGTTAAAGAAGGCACAGTTTGCTACCAAACAAGTAGAATAATTTTTTCGTGCATATTTTCCATAAAATGTATTTGAATTTATAAAGGCGGCCAAAATCAATGATAAAAACGTATTCTATTTAAGTAGCCACTTTTTGCAGTACATGCGTTTCATAAGCAGTCAGAAAGAAGTTCGTTAAAAGCCGGAATCCTATCGTGACTGAAATGACTTCAGAATAGACTACATGATAATCAATATTACAACCTTACTCAATAGTGATTATCGAGAGAGGATCAATCGCTTGCAAAGGTCAATATTTAGCACGAATTCTGCGCTGTACTGTTGTAAGCATGTTTTGTTTAACTACTCTAGCATCGTCTATAATACTCATTACCAGAGAAGAGCCGAAGGACGGCTTGCAGTGACACCGTTTAAAGGCAATATTTATTTCGCTTTCATTCACGTGAGTATATAGATTCCCTGAATGAAGCCAGCTGTGTATGACAGTGAGCGCCCCCTCGTGTATGATACGCGTAAGTGGAATTGTTAGTTATACATAACTATTTACCTTACTGGATATACAGGTACTAGATAAAAGCGCAAGCAGGCCTGTTTCACCCATCTTGTGTCGTTATCTGGGGAACCAGTGAGAGGGTTGGTTGCCCTATGGGTCCCTTAGCGCTCCCCGTGTAGTTTCTGGTAGAGAAAGTCAAATTTAAGCTGATCTTGCTTGATTTCTGAGAAGAAAAATGCAGGAACTTGAAGTAAATCCTGCGAAACGAAACCCTCCAGGCTCGGTCCAAAAAGTGGTATACTTGTCTGAGCTGAATTCTATCAGCTGCTGCGGTACTTTTGAGGAAATATGAAAATGTCTGTTTTGAAGGCTTTTTTCGAAGTTACAATCGATATATTTTAGCGCATTCCATGCCTTCCGTGGGCCACAACATTTGGTTTTTAGCCACCATCCTGCTCTTTTCGACATGAAGCTGGGGCCGCGCGGACTTTATATCACCATTCGTAGATAACATTGAAAAAAAGGTTACTATAGCACCGTCTTTACAGTCTGGCTCGGGCACCTACGAATCAACCAAGCATCATTGGAATGCCATGCATTTGGTTCTGAGATAATCAATCATCCAAGCCACGTGAATATCTGAGGATGAGGCAGAACGGTTAACTTGAAAGAATACAGCGCCGTTGACTTAAAGCTCCATGTCCCACCGTTAGCGCACTTTCAGTCATTGGATAGATGCCCCTGGACGGCCGACCATCCACTCCAATGTCACATTCGTTAAGTCGCCTCCAGTTGAAAAAAAAGCTTCATCAAAATACTGCAGGATTCCATCCTTGTACGTTTTTAATTTCCTCAGAAGGCTGGTTGACTCGTTGATAAGACGAAACTCATGCAGCTGAGCTATGATTATCGACGAAACGTGGGTCTAAATTTTCACTTAATATCTGAGTCACCAGTAAGGTAGATAATAAGGTAATTCATAATACCAACTGCCTGTTAGCAGCTTTTTAGCATAAGACAGTAATCCCGCAGTGGCTGATAGACAAGGAAAGTCTTCTTCGAGGAAGTTTATTGGAATAAATTTTGTCGTTTCATCTAAGGATGAAACCTTGATGCAGATGCTTTGTGTACAAAGGACGCCTGTGATAAACATGTTTCAGTTTAGGTCAAAACACACATCTTGACATTTTTAACTTAAGTTTAACTTGATAGACACGAATTTTTAGCTGAAAACTTCCAGATTCTTTTCTTCAGCTGAAGAACAGAGGGAGAAAGCATTCTGAGTGCTTCATTTGCGTTTGTTTTACGGACAAATAGTCACAGGAATGCGACATGCGCCAAGCTATCTTGATTATAGAATGGAAATTAGAAGTTCCAGCTTGCCATCCAGTGAAGTTGGCGCAGGCGATCACCTGATAAGGTTTTACGGAAAAAGTTGAAGGCTCCAAAATGAAAATGTTGGGCTCAAGCAAATATTATTTTTGGCAAAGGCAAAGGAGATTGGAATGGCTATTTCTGGCTCATTAGCCGTCATCAGCCAGTCATAGCCAGACACAAGTAGTGTCCTACCCGAGCCTCGAACTCACAATGTTGTTGATCAGAGCTAAACGCCCTAACCATTGAGCCACGAG
The DNA here is from genome assembly GCA_036362985.1 of Ligula intestinalis. Lineage (NCBI taxonomy): Eukaryota > Metazoa > Platyhelminthes > Cestoda > Diphyllobothriidea > Diphyllobothriidae > Ligula > Ligula intestinalis. The sequence goes on along the minus strand of JAYGXS010000003.1, from coordinate 24,544,439 downwards.
CCATTGAGCCAATGAGTGTCAGTATGCCTTAACCTAAGCCGGCGAGCCAACGAGCACGTAAACATTAATGTTGTGATTGGAAGAGGAATGGACGGAACCAGACTCCAACCACAACAATCAGATTTCGTAAGAGCGACCTATCCACAGTCATTCAGAATGATTTGTGTATGCAAATAAACTGTCTGGAAGACGATAGGATGTCAGTCATGAATTGAATAGACAGACAGCATTGGTGTATTGGAGTGCTGCACGTTCAGCGAATTCTCTGAACATACCGTGATCTGTGGTTCTGAAATCTCTTTAACACCCTAACTCATCATTTCCTAGCATTTGCAAGTCGATTAAAATTAATTAATTCTATCGGTTACATCTTAGTCTGTTGAGTAACTCTACTGAAAAGAAACTGCTTTTGATCAAATTCCCCTTTCAAAGGTACGCGGTAGGTGAAATAAAAAGACGCCTTGACCAAGCCGTGTCAAGAAACTTCCCAGCAGCAAGAGTCCGAGAAGTATTCTCAACCTAACCCGGCCATAAACGGGGCCAAAAAGGATAGATTGCCAGCCGAGACCATCTCTGTGTGCATTTACTCATTAACTTGCTCCTATGGAGCTGGTCATATTCGTCGTACGAGTCAGCAATTATAGAACAGTTTAAGGGAACATCTTTCGGGATGACTGAGAAAAGGTGAATTCAGGAGCATAAACAGCGCTATTCTTGAGCATACTGTTTATTCCGGACACTATGCGGACCCAAATGAAGCCGCTCGGGTGATCTATGAGGTCCCAAAAAACACCCACTCTCTGGGTCATCGTCCACTAGTAACATCGATCGAATATTCCTCTTAATTACTTCCTGGAAGTAGCAGTATAGGCGACCGCTATCAGGTTGAGAATGTTGGTTTTGCGTGCAGAAAAGAACATCTTTCAAGCACCGCGTCTGGTCACTAAGCTTGCCAATACAACTGGCAGACTGCTTAAGACGCGAATTGCCGAACACCCGGCAGCAGTGTGGCGAAATAATGCCAATTCTCAAGCTGCGGCTAATTTGATTAAACCTGGCTACACGTTCAAATTCAATGAGGCCAAAATTCTCGCAGGAGGTGACAATAGGGTGAGCCGAGAATTACTTGAGTCATGGTTCACGGGCCTTCAATCCATATTTGCTACTGAGACTCAATTTGGCCAGAGCAAGTCGTCACTTGGGGAACGGACAGGTCACCGCGTCATCCTACGCCAACACCAAAGGGCCGGATGGCCGAGCACTCATCACGCTCGAGTCCACCATACGTGATGAAAGTTCAGTAGGTCGGCAGAACCCGCACGCTGCTCAAAAAACTATAAAAACGCAAGAAGGCAATTACTGTTAATTTCCGTTGCGTGTTCGCAGTAATGACTCCATTCGATAAATACTGCAAACTCATGTACATACGCAACCAGTATCTGCTTCTGCTATCTGGCTATGTCTCTGATGAGGAATCCGCAGCAGATCTCGAAACATCAGATAAATAAAAGTATAATCCTAACGACTGAGTCGTCTTCTGCTCGGTCACTTGACTTCATGCACTATTCCGCGCTCTCTTCTCCTCCTCCCTTCGCCTGAATTGGATTCAAAAAACTGCACTGCCATGTAACCCACCCTCTCCCTCCAACCTCACTCTCACGACTCATTTGCATGAACAGGCGAACCTAATTGACCGCATGTTTAACTTTGATCTCGTTCCCATACAAATTTAATGACCCGATCAGAAAATATCGAATATTTATGTGTGCTCACCAACTGTTTTTCCCTCCCAACCCTAGCCACTAGGTCAATGCCAGGATTAGGTTGCTGAAAATTTAAATCTTAGTCCTCGCGTAGAACTGTCAAAAACGAAAGCTTTGCATTCACTGGAGCAGATGATGGCCATGCAGATATTGCCTAGGCTGCCTCTTCGGGGGGGAGGGAGGGAGGCAAACTTATTTTCGCACACTGCGTCTCTGGTAATTCACGTTGACACTTTTGCCCCCATTGCGTGAGCATGCTGCGCGGGCAGCCACGCCTGAACTGCATCTTAGCCCGCGTAAGTAAGCTTGCTTTTACTGCAGGCGCACGTTTCCTTGCGCTAGCATCCTAGCGTTCAGAGAAAGCTCAGCTCTGGTTGGCTAAAGATTGAGGTTAACTGCTCACCTAGGTAAAGTTCAGATATGCGGCGACTATGACTAAAATGGAGTTAGCCGCTGCTGGTTGTCAGTCTAAAATGAGTGCACGCGTATTTTGGGGGCTAATTTTCTCGTCATACTTATCAGAATTGTGAAAAGCCTCCAAAAAGCCTCCTGCTTTGAGCTTCTATTGCTGGCCTGCTCGAATGCTTCTGCGTAATAGCATGCCTGTAGGGATGCAATTTCACCCTTTTAGAAGTGTTCCGGGTATGGTAGTATTGCACTCTGTTAAATTAAACTTCCTTTTTTTACCCTGATTCTGTACCCACCATATGTACCAAAAGACAGCCTACTTTGTTGAATTAACCAAGCTCAGTGCTGCACAATTTCTGCCTTCCGATGGACGAAATGATCTGGATTGATGACTTAGCCTGGAACTCGCAACCCACTTAATGAGAATGCGGAGATATTTTTGTATCAGCTCAGGTGAAAGCGTTAGATGGAAGGCCTGTAGTGACACCATTCCGCATTTACCGCTCAACTTTTGGCATCACACGACTGAACACACATGCAGGCCTACCCCAGTCTGGTCTCGCCAATCATTTCCCGGAATGTGACTCATGCAAAGGCCATTTTGCAGGTGCTTCCGACGAACCTGTGCTCTAACACTTCGAATGCCACCTGTCTGAGTGTCAGCTTCCTACAACTTATTCCTCACTTTTTCTGTACAGAATAAACTCTTCCTTCCGCGTAACGCCTGAATTCTTGCCAATAGAATTGAACATGCGAGTTCCAGGGGGCAGTTCAGAAGACGAAGAAGCGATCACTGGAGCACGAGTTTTATTGTCCAGACGTTTCGGATTGCGTCGAGAATTTTTAGTCATAGGTAATCGTAAACAAGTCGGAGACATTCGCAGATAAGGGTGATACATGCGCAAATTGCACAGTGTTTATAGTTCATAGTGGTCACCCGCACGCGCATGTTCCAATTATCACTTCTTCTTTTTCTTTTTCTTCTTCTTCTTCTTCTTCTTCTTCTTCTTCTTCTTCTTCGTCTTCTTCTTCTTCTTCTTCTTCTTTCGTACTATAATTATCAGTTCCTGTAGCCACCGCTTTAGGTCTTAATTGGTGCGGTGATTGCTCCTTAATTGCCGCAGCGTTCTTGTCCGCTTCAGATGCGGGTTTGATAATTGCGCGACAATTATGCTCGCTGTCGTCAGAGTTAATGTTGCGCCTAGTCCTTCCCACGTGACTAATTCTCTTCCTCAGGAAATTTCTCAGTACACCATATGGGAACGCCAAATCGTTGCGCTTGTTGATGGAATAAGGGCCTAAGAACCATGACTCAAACGGCTCTCGGCTCACGTGGTTGTCACCCTTTGCGAGGATTTTGGCCTCTTCAAACTTGAGGCCGAAAGACTCACTGCCACGAAAGGAAATGGCTGGAGTCGTTTACCGGATCTGGTGCAGTTGTGGACAAAGCAACTACGTCGGAGAAACCAGGAGATTACTCCGAACGCGAATGGCCGAGCATGCAACGGCGGTGAGGAAGAAAGACGCCAACTCCCAGATTGCAGCTCACTCAACGGGACCCGGCCATATTTTCAAGTTTGACGAGGCCAAAATCCTCGCAAGAGGGGACAACCGCGTGAGCCGCGAGCTGCTTGAGTCATGGTTCTCAGGCCCCCAGTCCATCAACAAGCGCAACGATTTGGCGTTCCCATACGGTGTACTGAGAAATTTCCTGAACAAGAAAATCAGTCACGTGGGAAGGACTGGGTACAACTCTGACGACAGTGGGCCTAATTGTCGAGCAATTATCCAACCTACATCCGACGCGGAAAAGAACGCTGTTGCAATTAATGAGAAATCACCGGACCAATTCAGACCTCCAGTGATGGCTACAGGAACGGACAATTATAGTACACATGTGGGTGACCGCTGTGAACTATAAATACCGTGCAATCTGTGCATGTATCACCCCCTATCGGCGCATGTCTCAGACCTGTTTACGATTACCTATGACTAAGGATTCCCGACGGAATCCGAAACGTCAGGAAAATAAAGTCCTTGTTCCAGCGATCGCATCCTCTTCTTCGGAACTCCAACACTTTTCTCTCAAGATTATTGTTTTTGCTCCATTTCATCAACTTTTGCAAGAATTTACCGGTCGTGCACTGCGGATGGGCCAAGCACAGAAAAGAATGCTAGAGTGAGGCCACTTTAAGCGCTTCTTAAAGGATCGTTGGGCTTTTGGTTTCTTCCTCCTCAATTGCTCTTTTAGATAAGCAGAGGCACAGATTATGGGTATAGTTAAGTATTCGAATAATTCTGCTCATCGTTTGTAAGACTGCTCATTAACTTAGGTCGTTTTGTTTTCTAACGACTTATATGAGACACCTCGCAGCAGAGTGCCCGAGTCCATGCACATGTGAAGAAAATTCATCTGAGCTTACATTGAAGCTCGGCAACATGAGACCGATTTGCACCGACGTGCTATTTTGAGGGCTGAGTGCGCAAATGTACTCCGCACAAAATTGGGCAAACACGAGTTGCCGTTATTGCACATCCCGCGTCCCCATCAGGCGGAACTTTGTCTTTGAACGAGTGAGAATCTTAGGGCATTCGCAGCAAAGGATTTCGCGCCTACTGCAGAACCTCTTACATCCGACAGCGAACTCTATCAATAGATGCAACGATTTGCCAGCTGCTTATCAAACACATGCGTTGGGTTGTACAATTTTCTTCTGCCTGGTCGATACTTTTGCGTGCGCAATCGAAACTTCTTACAGCTCACTCGACGGGACCCGGCCATATTTTTAAGTTAAAGGACGCTGACATCCTCCCAAGAAGTGACCACTGTGTGATTCGCGAGCTGTTTGATTCATTTTTCTCAAGCCCACAGTCCATCAACAAGCGCAAGGATTTGACGTTCCCAAATGGTGTACTGAGAAATTTACTGAGAAAGAGAATCAGTAACTTGGGAAGGACTGGGCGCAGCAACGACTCTGACGACAGCGGGCCTAATTGTTGCGCAATTATAAAACCCGCATATGAAACAGACAAGAACGCTGTGGCAATTAAGGAGCAATCACGACACCAATTAAGACCTCAAACGGTGGCTACAGCATCTGGCAATTATAGTACGGAAAAAGAAAAAGAAGCGATCACTGGAAAATTCGCATGTGGGTGACCGCAACGAACTATAAATACCGTGCAATCTGTGCATGTATCACCCTTATCTTCGCATGTATCAGACTTGTTTACGATTACCTATGATTAATGATTCTCGACGCAATCCAAAACGTCAGGACAATAAGACTTTTGTATCAGTGATTGCTTCTGCGTCTTCTGCCTCACTTTTCTTTCCCACAAGGAATCGCTGGCAAAGGTACTGCCAGAAGTGCACCTCATATAGCCCTGACCCCAGCATTTTGTCCTATGGAAACGGCAAAGAAATATGACAGATAGTAAAGGAAATGCGTAGAAGCAAGTGTGGAGTGAAAAAATGCAGTGGAATTTGTTTCCGAGATCCCTGAGAGTAAGTTGTTCCGCATGCAAATTAAAAGTGTGCAAGACGCTTCGCTCTGCGAACTATAACAATCTAGCTCCAGCACGGCAAGTTGGACCTCAGGTAAGTTGAAGTAGACGACATCCTGCTCAGCATTTCTATTTTTCAGGAATTTCGAGAAAGCTGCATTTTGATAATAAGGTTTTCCGAAATAGTTTGAAGGATAGTACAGATTAGAAAAACCTTTAGATAAAAATCAACAAAATTTCGAAATACCATAAAATAAAGTGTATTTAGCAGTTATTAAAGTATATTTCACAACCTATCCTCAATATAATTTTTATCTACGGTTTTGCATTGAAGGTTAAAACGTTTTGAATAATATTATATTGAGAACTGTTCAATAAGTGGCCACCTAACAAAGGACTATGCATCTGTTGTGCAAAAATCTATCTGACTCCACCCACGATCAAATATGGTAGCATTATGCTGGTCCATGAAGCGTTTTATCGCCTTGACTATTTTGCTACAGTTCGTAAGGGTCAAAAACAAAACTAAAGAAGATGAACTCTAGCGGTTCTAGTGCGCGCCTGTGGAGTAACTGTCAACTTCGCATTACCTTCTATCCACTAATCTGCAGTTCTTCCCTTTTCAGTCCATAAATAATTCTTGAGGATGGACTGACCTGGGGAATTTCTGACAAGTTAAGCCCTATGACTTACCGTTCCAACTCCCTGGTTGCTTCGATCGAGTTTTCTGATTCACCCAGAAGCTGTTTTTATGACAGAATCCTTTTCTGCGAATACAAAGAGCCAGTGATCTGGAAAAGATATGAATTTTGACAGTTTCAACGCCTTCTCCGCCCGACAGAAACGCAATTTATTCCGTTGATTGGCGCAAAGTCTAGCAACATTTGCTCTGCAAACCGTATCAAAAAGGGACTTGGAAAGATGCAGGACCTACTTCACGCGAACAAATAGCCGGACCGATTTCTGGCCAAAATATTGTAGAGAGGCGAACGAAACACCCTACGAGTACTGAGGCAAAAACTTGATTCCTAAAGGTGATATGTCAAATGAACTAATGCGGAGACTGTGCTGTGCTCTGCCCACCGTCTAATTACGCTCTTTGGAATCCCCAAGGAGTAGCCCAACAAGAAGGGCGTAAACGGTGGAAGCCAGCTGCAGAAGATTTGATTGTGTACAAAACCTGGTGTTGCTATATCGGTTGGCAGTTTTCGCTGGCGTAAAGCCAGCGCGCTGTATGTCCCGCCTCGGGGCGAAGATCAGCAATGGCCCAGACTGGTGTCGTCCTTGTCAGTCCGTGTTGCAACTCGTTGTCTGAGTTGTGGCAATTGGTTATAAGTGATTGTCAAACACGTTCGCTTGTGGCATGATTGGGCGCGTTGGAATAAGGTAACCCACTGCGTGGCGAACCTGAGTGGCCCGTTAGGAACTACAACCAGTTGGGCACGCACGCGTGTGTATCCGACACATAGTTTAAAGGTCATTTGGTGGGCAAACCACAGCGAAGACATATGACTTTGCGACAGTTCGCATTCACAAAGGAGTCATTATTGCAGTCGGTCGCAGGAACCACGCGCCAAGACAGCCTGCAAGCCTTTGTTGGCGTTCGGTTAGGCTGAGCTCCTAGCAGAGACACCTTGACCGAGTCATTACACGAATCCTCCTACAAGCGAGAGTCTGTAATTTATTCTCAACCGATCCTGGTTTAGATGGCGAAGGTAAAAATAAGCTGCCAGCTCAGAAAACCTCTATCTACATTTACTCATAAATATGCTACCGTATAGTAGGTGAGGTTGGTCGCACGAGAGAGCAGCTATCAAAAAAATAAGGGAACATGTTTCGGCATGGCTGAGAAAAGGCAAAGTTAAGAGCATTAACGGCAAAAATTTTGCAGACATTGTTGAAATGCGGGCATCGTGCGAACCCTAGCAAAGCCTTTCTTGTAATTTATAAAGTCATACCCAAACTGTTCCATGTTCCTGATTGGTGCTAAACAAAATATGTCGGTTATGCCTGCATAAGCTGTACCCAGACAGGTCATTTATTCACTTACTTAGGACTGAGAAACGTACCTCTGTACAGTGATCTGATTTTTGCCAATTTTGCTGAGGCTTTGGTTAGCCGTAGCCAAAGACATCTACGAAAAGATAGTTGTGAAAATGACTTATCCCCCACAGCAACCGTAGATAAAGCTACGCCCATTCCGCTTAATTTGATTAAATAAAACCATAAATCAGGGCAAAATAGCGAGGTAGTCAGTATAATTGCTGCATATTATAATTTTCCATGCTTTTGTATCCATAAGCAGTAAGAAAACATATTTTTTGCTGAACCTTTCCGTCTAAGTTGTTTACTTCCAGATACTTGGTCCACATGGTGTCCAATATGCACAGTCATGAAGTGGAGTACATTTTAACGTGGCACATTCACGACTGTCACCCACTTTGAACATTTTAATCAACTAATAAAATATTTCGTTGGTTATTGTCTGATTATCTAGTTCCCCCAAACATCAACCACATGATAAATGCGCTGTATCAAACAACAAAACCCTTAAAAATGTCACACATCAGGTGATGTGGTGGCATGGCCAAACAGAGACCCACGTCATAAATTAATAAACTGTACAGTAGACGTCACAATTCACGCAACATTTTGCCATAGGCGAAAATTGATTCTCTTTCGCTTATCAGTATCAACTCAGTTTGTGATACTGACAATCATGAAGTGTATTCTGAAGTTTATTCCATCATGATAGGATGCGAGCTTTTTAACGAGCTTCGTTCGAACTACCAGCAAAAAGTTTCTATTGTAAAAACTGGCTACGTACGTAGTATGCCTTTTTATCATGGATTAAGACTGCCTTTATAAATTCAAATATATTTTATAAAAAACATGCACGAAAAAAAATTACTTATTGTACTTTCTTGATAGCATATTACGCCTTCTTTGAATCTTATACCCAAAGAAAGGGAAGCTTTTGGTTTTAAAAACGTTGCTCAATTGCTCACTAATTTCCTAACCTAGTGACTGCTACACTCGAATTTAAAGTTTAAACACTGTGCACTGTGTACATCCTGTTTAAGTTAAAGTACGTTTTCGCTTGCTGCTTGAGAAAGAAGTCACATAGTTGTCATAAAATATTGAAATGGATGTGGAACATATAGTACGCAGTATAGGCAGCATTAATAAATTGGCGGATACGATTTATTATGAATTAACACCTCACAATTGTAAAAAAGCTCATAGTTAGCAACTTTTATAACCGAAAGCTACCCTTTTTGAGTATAAAGTTCAAGAAGGTGTAATTGGCTACCAAGCAAGTACAAGAAATAATTTTTCATGCATGTTTTCCATAAAGTACATTTAAATTTAAAGAGGCAGTCAAAATAAATGATAAAAGGCATACTACTTAAGTAGCCAGCTTTTACACTATTTACTTTTTGCTGGTAGTCCGAACGATGCCCTTTAAAAAGCCCGCATCCTATAATGACTGAATAAATTTCAGAATACACTGCATGATTATCAGTATCAAAAGCTGAGGTGATACCGATTAGCGAAAAAGTATCAATTGTTCGCCTATGTCGAAATGTTGCGTGAATTGTGGCGTCTACTGTATATTTGAAGGCCAAGGGGCCCTTTCGTTACAAGCGTCCTTTCGGACTTGTTTTTAACACAGGGTGCAGTAGAGGAGCAACAAAAGTGTGCGGTGTATGCAGCATATATCTACAGTATGGTTGGTGCTGTATGCAAAGGTTCATGACGAAATTAACTTGACAGTTTAGCATATGTTTGGTTATGTTATTTCTACCCACTGAGGGCATTGAATCCTAAGAATGGCTTTGAATTAGGAAAACTGCCTTTTTAGTTAATTTTATTAAAGTAAATGGGCATGAATTTTGATTAAACCAGGAGTATCCTAATATCGAAGAAAGTTCCTCTGTTAGTAAATGTTACAGACTCAAACGTTTTAACGATATGGATGTTCCTATAGGAGAACCCCAAAACATAAGAAATTTTACAACATATCCCTTCCAGAATCGGGAAATTCAGTCTGAATTTGTTCGAAGTTAAGTGAAGCTCATTTTAAGAAATCACATTTATTGTACGCAAAGAGAAAAAATATCAGATTTAAACATTTTTTGCTAAGTGCGAAAATGTTTTACCACAAAATACAGTAACCAAAGTTTTAATCATATTTTATGTTACTGCATCAAGTATTTGGGACGCAACCGAAGCTGGCCATATATTATCGTGAAGGTGAAGGTAAAAGCTGATCTTATTAAATCTAAATCATGATGAAATATACCTATCGTATTCTATAATTTCTACTTTTGCATAATTTAGAACCTGAACAGACAAAAGATTAATAATTTTTGCAATATCTCAGTAGAAATTCGGCGACTGTTTTTTCCATTCGCAAGCTTACAACAGAGCCTGGAAGTAATCTACTACAGCGAAAAATTCTCCAGTATGAAGAAAATGGGAATTTTTTCATTTCCACCTAAACTGCATCATGTTTGTTCAGGTATATTCAAACAAAGCTTATAAAAATCCTTCATTTTCATCTTGGGGATACCTTGGAAAAAAGGTAGCATGCATATATTTTCGTCAGCTATCCATTTACTTAGAGTGTTTTTAAAGGAGTTAACCTATTATTGCACGTTTTTATTATTTCTAGGTATGAGAGTATCAGATTCCTGTTACGGACGTTCGTTTCACTGGACAATGTGTTATGTTGTTTTAGGGAATTTCTAAATATGGCCGCATGGCCATCTTCATAAGAACTTATAGGTTAAAAATTTTTGGTAGGTGCTTTTTATAGATATCTTGTTTGAAAGGTTTTTATATTAAATTGGAACAAAATATTCATAAGTAGACAAAAGCTTTGCAGCATTGAAAACTCTCGAAATTTTGTCGGCTTTTAAAGTTCCAGCTGTAAGGTATCGTAGCTGAATAACAGCAACATGTTTAAAACATGTTGACTAAGAAACGATCCTTTTTATCTGAAGAAGGTTATACATTCAACTTAAAAAAATATTCAAATTTTTTGTTCTAATTTATAGCTATTTTTTACATCTATGGAACCTGGGGATTATTAAGAAAATCGTATTTAGCTTAAAAAACAAGATGTGCTGTTAGCCTTCCTTTTAAGTAACAAATTTGTTTGAAGTTGTTCATTATTATTTCTGAGGTTTCGTAAATGTATTCATGTCAGTATGCGAGAAATTCTCAATCCTTATGAAGAATTTGTTTTTCATGCGGCTCTTAACCTACTATACTAAGACAATAAGCCAATTTCCATGCAGTTAACAGTCCAGCGCCCACCAGATTGACCTACCCGAAATCGACGGTCACACAGCTCATTCCTTCACCATAAACAGCCCCTACACGTTAGGCTTGCGTGTTTTCACCAGAATGCAAATGGGAAACATCAGTGGATCAAATTGGTAAGCCGAACGTCTTCCCTCCCCTCCTCAAAATCGTGAATGTCGGAATATTTAACTAGTGTCCATGGTGGTAGCTAGGGGAAGACCAATCAATATTTGTTTACCTGAAAATACATTGGCCTAGTTCGCAGAATACTTAGTTAGTAAGTATAAAGTTAGTGGATGTCAACAAGGCAAGGACTGAGTAAAACAAGGCTCAAGAATAGAATGTTTATGAAGTTTGCAAAACTTGAAATAGATTAAGGCAAATAAGTACTCAAGTTGGACAATTTATTTATTTATTCCCAGTTTACAGACAATTTTAAAGATTGGGTTAGTTGGTAAAGCACCTCTTGGGCGACTTTCAGTAGCTAGAAGACTGGAAAAAACCTAAAACAAAGTCCTTCTTTTTCAGTCAGTATGGGTATTGTTTTAGTTTTGTGCTTGTTCGCTAGTGGGCAAAATAGGGAGTGAAAACCTGACTTCAAAGGTAAGATACTAACAGAAGATATGTACAGTTATAGATCGAGTTGACAGTTAAACAGAAGAAAAACTGTAGCTCGTTTAGTGATTTTAGTTCGGGACGGGGAGGGTTGAGACAGGAACACAGTGTCCTCAGTCTTTCTTGGTTGTAATGGTTTCGAGATTTGGCACCAACGTTATGTTCATCGGCGAATAGTTACTCACTGTCGGCTGAAGAATTAGCAGATTGCGGGCCGCAGGTTCAGTACCTTTATCCTCAGCATGAGGCCTGGCATGGTTTAAAGTCCACGAACGCCATTATAGCGAAAAAGAGATTCCACAGATTCAGCACACAAAATTCGTGAAAGTTGTCCTGAATGTAGAAAGCTATTGATAGCTCTATTAAACTAAGGTAAGGTTTGCTGAGTTTTAATACTTCTGGGCAGTTGATTCTAGACTGCTGTAGCATTTACTGCAAAAATTACCGTATTTAGCTGTCCATTCCATAGGAAGAAGTATAAAGGCATCTTAATGACTGGCGCGCCGAGAGTGGTCGAACCACTGTTTAAACGCTTAAACAGTAAAAAAAGTCCCTTGTGCAGTTTGCAAAACCACAAGGGATCGAGGTTAATAAGTTCACAATGTTTTTGGTAGCATAACGTACGGTCTTCTGAAGAGAAATCTCCTTTAGTGAAGAAATGCTGCACTGATTCTATTTTCTTCCGTTCAATAGTGCTCAGAAGGCTAAATAGGAGCGAATATAATTCGAAACTAGGTCTCACGTACATACTACAGTAGTCACCGGTTATTAAGCCCACCTCGAGCTCAGACCAAATTGGGCTTAATAGGCGGCAGGCGCACTAAACGGAGAGTCCTAGTTCTTGATTAGCAAACGCAGTATAGGCAATATACACTACATACGTACTGTATTGTGTGTAGAGCTTGGGTTATGCACAAGAAAAGAATGCTGTTTGTCTGTATTTTACGACACATGATAATGGCTTTCGTTTGGCCATGGTGCAAAGCCTGTGAATGGAATCAACTTTTAATTTTTCGAGACCTATGGAGGTTAGTCAGACGACCTTGGTATGCTTTGGGGTCACGCCTGTCGGTTTCGCCTAGCAAGGACCTGAACGCGTTGTTTCCTGTGTGTGTGTGTGTGTGTGTGTCCTCAGCGCTTCGGTTCGGGTGCGTTAGCCTGTTGGGCGTGCGGCTTTCTCGTGTTGGGGATTTGTCCTCCTGACCACTCCTGTCTGCTGCCGTCCAAACAGCGTATCGCAAAATTTAACTCAAAAAATGAAAACTAATCACATCCGGTATCTTGTTTTGCATAAGACTGGCTAAAATTATGCAACCAGTTGCGCACGCAGAGAGATGAGAATCGCACTCTATCCTGTCGGTAGACTGGGTTTTGTAGCCGACGAATGGGCTTATTAGCCGGCGGATTTTGCTATGTAAACTCCGTCCCAAGCTGATTGGGGCTTAATATGCGGCTGGGCCTATTAACCGTGGGCTCAATAACTGGCGAATACTGCATAAATATGTCAATGAATGCGTTAAAAATAGTCGTATCATCTGAGGCAACAGTACATAAGGTTAACGGGTTGTTCCCCGCCACAACTGCAAGTCCCGTAGGAGCTAAATGTTCACCGTGCAACTGTCAGTAAGAAAAAAAATATCAGAGTCAGCGTCAGGCCAATAATTGACATCGGTGGTGCAATTACGGCAATAACTAGCGTGGATGCTAAGAGCGTTATTTGCTATTGCCACCAGTGAATGTGTGGAGTCAATAAATTGGATAGACATGCCGTACTATATCAAATGTAGCGAGTATAAACATAGGCAGAAATACATTCTGACAAAGACAAGGGGCAATAGAATGGTCGTGTCTGGTCTATTAGCCACCACCCAGATGTTTTAACATCCAGGGCTCCAAAATGCAAACTTCTGGTTAGAGGCTCAACGATATAGCAATTGCGCCGTGGGCTTGTTGCCTTGCCTAGGGTGTCGTCACAGAGGGAGTTGGGTATGGCTACCTGATGACGGTCAATGAGCCAGAAATGGTCATTTCAGTATCCCCTGCCTTTTTCGGCAATATCAGGTTTGAAGCATTTGTTCCTCGGTACGAAGTCACAAGCGTAAATAGCAGAATTTATTCGATCCATCAAATTTAACGATGTTTTTGCAATTGCAATCCGCCGTTGCATGAATCAGAAAACGGTAGGAAGCATATAGCAGACCAACATTTCGCGGAGTGCTGACGTATAACAGCAAGGGTCAGTGTTCAGGGTAAATAAGTATCAAATGAAAGGCAGTACCTTAAATCAGCCTATAGGGAGACAGGGGGTGGGAGAAACGAATTTGGCGCAAACCAAGTCGTGATTGAAACTAGCTGCCCAATCTCCAAGGTAATTGGAGATTGACCATGTGGTCTAAATGCTGGCACAGACCAGGTTTCTACCGCCGTATTTAGGCCACATTCAAGAAGCGCAGAGTTCCATTTCTTCGTGACCGAACAAGTACTCGGAATATAATGTTTTTCTATAATAGTTTAACGACGAAGCGACTGCTGCCAGGGCTGGAGAGCGAACCCCAAGGCAAACGGGGACGAGCGATCGATCAATAGGCACTTGTGGTCCTGCTTCTTGCACTGTATCCAGAGGCCTCTGCAGGTTGCCAGCAGAGTCACGCAGCGGTTGATGGAGGTGATTGTAGTATGCCTTCAAGCGTCTCTCTGACTGTTTGGTTGCTTTCTCGTCCTGGAAATGCAATGTCGTGAATGGCGAAGCTGCGCGATGTTCTGCAACAAGCGAGAGTTTATCTTGTCTTCGCGCTGCTCCTTTGTGTTCATGTAGGCGAACCCCCAATCTGTTATCGGGTTCCCCAAAGCAGTTTAATTCACAGAGACAAGGGGAGCGTATGTTTTCTCACCAAGCGATGCCGTCGCGCAATGTTTGCAGGAGCCGAACAATCACTTCGGACACGTTCGTGATGTATAGTAGCGTCTGCCAAACATTTGGTTCGTTAGCAGTTGACTTTCTGGTTTGATTTGATCTCTACTCTGGTCTATAACGCTTCAAGGGTATTCGTTGGTAGCGAACCTCTGGCATGGATAGGGAATTTTGGTATCTTTGTCGGCTACTTTGCTACATCGAGCCCCAATTTTGCATGGAGATGGTACCCATTAAGTTTTTACAGGAAATTGATGGATGAGTGGACTTCCGAGATAAAGGGGTTCAAACGTCCGAAAATCCATTTGGCCTAGTTAAATGTCAGTGCATCACTCAATGAAACTTACTTACTTGTTACGGCTGTGATCATGCCTGATCTAGCCGGCCTCAATGATGTCACGAACGGTATCTCTCAATGCGTGGCGATTGGTGGCAGCAGATCTGGAAAGCTTTACCTAGTCTCTCTTCCAGCAACGGAGACCGAAGATAGAAGGTCCAAGAACTGTTTACATGTCTTGACGGACGGTGTCGAGCCAAGTCTCCAGTTGCCCTCCTCTTCGACGTTTCCAGGTGGGCTGCGGTGCTGGGTTGAGGGCAGCGTAGGTAATCTCGTAAAGTGGACGACGGAGAACGTGTCCAAACTGTCTCAGTTGCCTTTCTTGAATGGCCTGAGATATCCTCGTGATACGATCGCAGCGGATGCGGACTGTCTCATTTGAGATGAAGTCGCTATACTTAACTCGAAGGATCGTACTCAGTCACCAGTGGTCAAACACCTCCAGCCTTTGCTCATCTTCAGCGCGCACAGCCCAGCATTCACATCCATAGAGCAGGACTGACCGGATGGATGCACGGTATAGACGAATCTTCGTGGCGATGGAGATATCACGTCGGATACATAGGCGCTTTTGGAGGATTGAGAACAACCCAGCGAGCAGCATCGATACGGGATACAATGTCATCCTTGCTCTGTCCATTCGGTAGCAGCCTCGCCTCGAGGTATTTAAAGCTGCCTACTTCGTCAAGTTGATGTCAATTTATACCCAGGGGTGCCTTCTCCTGGTCAGGGATGCTGCTGGAGACCAACTTCGTCTTTCCGGAATTTATAGACATGTCTACCGACGTAGCGATCTCATTAAACTGCGACACTATCGACTGTTAACCACCAAAGCTTGAGGCTAACAGCACAAAATCATCGGCATAGTCGAGATCAGTTAGCCGGCGTCCGAGTGCAAGTTCAACATCGTCCTCTTCATGTAGGGCCTTGCCGAGAATCCAGTCAATGAGGTAGTTAAACAGAATAAGCAAAAGGACGCAGCCCTGTCGGACACCAGACCGGATATCAAACGACTGAGCGAGATTGTTGTGGACCAGGACTCGTGCGGTGGTAGACCTATAGTAGGCCTTTATCATGACAATGAGTTTGGTCGGCACTCCATCCAGTTCCATTATTCGCCACAGGGACTCACGATGGATGGAATTGAATGCGGCGGCAAATTCGACGAAGCAACCGGCCGTTGGTTGCTGGTAGCTATGGCGGAATTCTAGAGTGCGCCTCAGTGAGAATATCTGATCCGCATATCCACGCCCAGATCAGAATCTGGCTTGGTTGGGTCGTGTCCTGGAGCCACGTACAGACTGGAAGTGCCCGAGAAGAACAACAGTGAAGATATTTGCAGCAACATCGATAAGACTTATGCCACGGTAGTTCTCGCATCTTGTCTAATCTTCCTTCTTGTAGACAGGTACAAGGATACCTGAGCCCCAGTCATCGGGAACGGCCTCTTCTCGCCACGCCTGTACGATCACCTCATGGAGCCGAGGAGCCAGGGTGTCGACACAGGACTTGTAGATTTCTGCAGGAATGCCGTCCTTTCCGCCCGCATTGTTGTTGCCTAGCCCCTGCATTGCATTGGTAACTTCGTCTTCGGAAGGGAGGTCACACGACACTGCGTAGGCAGCATAGGATTGAAAACTCGCTGTGGAGGAGGGGGAGGGTGTGATGGGTTGTTCGTCAAAGTTGACGAGGCGCTCGAAGTGTTCACGCCAGCGATCGACCTTGGCCGATTTGTCATCAATAAAACCTCCATTCACATCGCGAACAGAATCACAGAATGTTGGGGGCTTACCACTAACCTGGCGGATGATTTGGTACAGTTTTCGAGTGTCATGAACATTTGAGCCATGCTCCATAGAAGTCGCCGTTTTGGACCAGTACTTCTGCCGGTCATTTCTAGCCGACTTTGCTGTCAGCTTTCGAATTTGGCGGAAGGAGGCATCGTGGCGAGACCTGGCTTGAGTCGACTTGGCCGACAGCTGCAGGGTTCTTCCGCTTTTCCAGTCACTGCGGCGCCGCTGAGAGAATCCGAGAATTTGCTAAGCTGCCCCATAGATGGATGTCTTCAGTGATGGCCACTTGCTACTGCCCTCGTTTTCAGCCTGAGTCGCAAGAAGGTACCGGATTTCTGTGCTTAGAGCCTCCGTAGTGTTGGTTTGCCGGAGCTTTGCGACATCAAGGCGTCTCGCACGTGGCAGTTGGGGCACAGACGATAGGTGAACCTTCAAGCGCGTGCGAACGAGAGCATGATCAGACCCGTGGACGTTACCAGTTTCGGCACCTCGCATTCACCTGCTATCGTGGACCCAGCTGCGAAACTGTAAACCAACTCGAATATAATCTATCTGACTGGCGGTACGGCCATCGTTCGAATACCAAGTCAGTAGATGTTTGTGACGATGCTGAAAGCATGTGCTGGTAACAAAAGTAGGTTCTTTTCGGCAAACTGCAGCATCCTCTCACCATTGTCCGTTCGAGAGCCAAGCCCAAAACGACCAAGAAGGTGGCTGTTTGTCGGTTCAGCGGGCCCAGTCCGGCCATTCCAGTCCCCGGCAACAATTAGCAGATCTCGGCGAAGGGGTCGTTCGGCTAGCTTTTGCAGCTGCGAGTACAAATTGTCTTTCTCTTGCTGTTCAGCCGCCGACGAAGGTGCATACACAGATACGACCGAGATGTTCGTAAAATGGCCTTATAGTCGAACATAGGCCATTTGGTCGTTGACTGGTTCCCATGACAGTAGTGCACGGTTGGCTTGTTCCGAGAGGGCAATAGCCACACAGTGTCTACCAGACGAGTCACTCGGAGATACAAGGTGAGATGGGAATCGACTCCTCGGATTTTGATTTCTCGGGCGCCTAAATCGGGAAGTCGGACTTCTGACAGGCAACAAACATCCATGTGATATTCATGGAGACTGTGCGCGGTCAGACTTTAAGTACCAGGTTCAAGAAATGTTCGCACATTCCAGCATCCAATACCAAGAGTCCGTTTTTGTTTAGCAGTCCAGCTTGCATATTATTCACCTGCACCACCGGACAAGGGTTGCGGAGCGCGCTGATTCCCGCGGACGCCGTTGCATTGGTCGAAGTAGGGTAAGTGGACATAACGGGAGGTTTCTTGGGAATTTTGAATACAGGCGGGTCCCCAACGGCCGCTTTGAAACAATGGGACTAATTGGAGCACCATCCTGGTAAACTTTGGGCAGACCGCAGAGCCTTGCTGTACGTTCTGTGGCCAATTCTTCTGCACTAGTCATCGCATCATTATTCTGTAGTACGGTGAGCGTTGTGTGTGGCGTGTGTGTGGCGGCACCGGCTTCTTCATCAAGTCTCCTTTACTCTTAAAGTAGGCTTGAAGGTCCGCAAACAGTTCGATGGCCTTTCGGCGTCAGTCAGCTTTGTCTAGTATAACTCTGGAACGGCCTTCGTATGGTGGTAGTATATCGATGGTCTAGTGCCCATAAATTAACTCAGGAGAGTGATGAGAAGACATAAGTAGCTTTTTGATTTGATGATGAGAATTTTTTTTATGATAATATCAAATTTTCAGAAAAAAATGGCTCCATTCAAGGAGAGCAAGAACTAAAGTAATTTAAGGGGTCCAAAAACTCAAGAGTTAACGGTCAAAGATCACAAAAAACGCAAAGTAAGAAGTCGACACGGTTACCACATCAGTTATGGAGTCAGGTCAGCCTTCAGCTTCTTAATTTCCGTTTCTTCACATGTAAGGAAGCGTGCTAGGAAGAGGATATCAAGTTCTGGTAGGACAATGTACGACATGCCCTGTGTTGGAAGTTTCGCCACGTCGTACGAGAAAACTTCGCAGCCATTAGTTCGGAGTGGAAAGGGTGAGCCTCCTCACTAAGAATACGGTCCACGAAATTATTGACCGATTTGAAATGTCGCTGAATTATAAGGTCAGCTAAAAAAGCAAAGGAATAGCCGGCAGCTAAAGAGAACATGCGGAAAATACGTTTAATAATAATAAAGTTTTTTTAAGTAGTGCTGGAAAGGTAACTGGAGAGCAGTAAAGAATGAGAGGGAGGATACAAGCGTCTATAAAACGCCAGATGAGGGCATGCGGGGTGCGATAAGAAAGCAAGCGGCGGATTTAAGATAAAAGTTTGCGAATTTTAATAAAAATGTCTTCAAGATGAAGAGTAAATGCGAGGTTGGAAGCTATTGTTACACCAAGGTATCGGAAGGAGGATACCTTGTTGGGCAAAAAGTCGATGATTTCAGGACTGGAGGGGGGTCGCAGCCTGAAGATACACTGGTCCAGTCCATCCTTCAGTGCTTGGAGATGGGTCTGGTTTTTGAGAGGATGGCCAAAAACCATGTCATCAGCGTATTTAACAAAACACATGCGTTTGGAGATCGTAGGTCATCAGTATGGAGGGAAAAAAGATGAGGGGATAATATAGACCCCTGCTGAACTCCACAATTATTGGCAAGGATCGTGGATTTTCACTTTCCGCTCTGAACGAATTGGGTGCAGAAAGTAAAATAGTCCCCAAGACAAGAGACGGCCCAGCCAGGAGAGCCGCATGCAGAGGTTTTATTAAGAAGAAGATTTCGTGGGATCGTGTTGAAGGCTGAGGAGTAGTCGAGAAAGGCACATGCGTATGAACGACATCCCTTGTCCAAGTCTTTAAGAGTAGAGCGGACTACCAGAGCAACAGCATCTAGTGTACTACGCCTAGCCTTATACGCAAACTGCAAGGGATCAGAAAAATTGGATGAAAATGGCTTAATGATGTCCAAAGCTGCTCGTTCTGTAAGTTTGAGGAGTGCAGAAGAGCAGGCAATCGGGCGAAAGGATTTGGGACCCGTTGAAGTGGGTTTTTTTTCGGAAAAGGTGTGATTTTGACCGAATGCCAGCCGTCAGGAATCTTGAACTCCATGAAAGATAAATTAATAAGATGTGCCAAGACAGGAGCTAATTGAAAAGAGCAAGATTTAAGGAGAAATGGGGAGACGCTATCTGGTCCGGCAGCTGTTGTACCTTTAACCTTCTTTAGGTGTTTTATGACTGTTGCCACGGACACTGCAGAAAAATCACTTGGTGGTAAAGAAATATCATTTGTCGGGAGGTAAGAGTCAGTGGGAGTGTGGATGAAGTTTGAGTTTAAGCTATCTAGGTCAGCATCAGCGCCAGTGTATTGCGTTGAACAGTGAGACGTTTGAGACTCTTCCATATTTCGGAGGAAGTGAGAGGAGCGGAAGATGTAGAAGAAGTAAAAAGCTGACTAAGAAAATAGTCATTCAGCCTGGAAATCTCACGCTTTATCTGGACGTTCAGATCCTTTAGTCTATCTCGCAGACCTAGTTTATAGAACAACTCCTTTTGACGCCTCAAAGTTTTAAGGTGGGGAGAAGCTATTCTGTCAGGTCTAACCATGACAGTGTCAAGAGGACAGCAGACGTTTAAAATGTTGTTTCAAGAAGTAGTAAAATGACTACAGCATGAGTTGACATCCGAGTACTCGAGAAGGGTAGAACTATTGCCAGATATGACGGTCTGGAGCAAAGAAACATTATGCGGGAAGGTGTTTCGAACCCTAAGTTTCCTCTCGGAATTTACTAACAGCCCTTTGTTAGAGCTACAATAGATGGTTGGAAAGCCCAATAACACAGAATGATCTGAGCCTGTCAACGGTGCTCTATTTTTGACGACAAAAAGTTTGGGATGGTTGGTTAATATGCGATCCAGAGGGGTGTCGGCACGAGTGTTGAAGGAAACTAAGTCATCAAAACCTAACAGTGTAAGGGGACGAAGATTTACACGGTTAAATCCCCGCTTAAAATCACACCATGCTCGCAAGACAGTGCAGCAAGTTTTTGGGAAAGAAAATCAAAAAAGGTACCTAAAGCACGTTGGCATGTAGAGGGAGGAATGTAAATACTGAAAAAATGATGCATTTGGAATTGCTTAAAAATCTAGGCTTGCATACTGCAGCAATGGCGTGTATTAGGTCGTCTGAATAAAAAAATAAGGACTTTCACTTTTTGCATCATTGCTGGTTTACAAAGATAGCCACTCCACCACCTCTGCCGCTGGTTAAGGATTTTCTGTCCAAATGATAGGCGTAAAAAATATTGTGGGGTGATGAGTTCTGACTCTATGTCACTGTTGAGCCAAGTTTCTTGCAGACAGATGACTGCAGAGTTCTTATGTTCTCTTTTCAACATGAGTTCCGATAATTCGACACTCTTGTCAAACAGGGATCTGCAGTTTGTTGACATACAACCTGGAAGTGACAATTCCTGTAGAAGCTTACGTTTGTTTCCTTGTTGCCAACCTGATCTGTGTGTTCTTTTCCGTGTGGTGCGGAGAATTGTCGAAGACATTGAATTGCAAATGCGACAGATTGGCCTCATTTGACAAATATTGGGATGTTGATGTGTTGTAGATAAATAACTTCTTTCCGTGCATTGAAAAAGGTGGCAGTGTACTGTAGATATGACCTCATGATCACAAATGCAGAGGATTTGAGAGGATGGTATAGGATAATAAAGCCCCGCGTGAATGGAGAGCAAAAAAATTGGTGGCTCAAATTTGAAAGCCGCTGGTGAAAGAACAATGCACAATTCCAATAGAATCTTCCATAAACCGACCAAGCAAACGGTTGCTGTGGTGGTCTGGCAACAAACCAGGTGTGCACGACGTATGGCAGGACTGCGCACATCGGCGAGTGAAGCCTTTTACAGTTGATTGATGGGCGGGGGGTGGGGTGGTCTCGATGCACGCAGGCGGTTGCGACTTCCCACGCCCTGCACGTGAGCCATCGGGACCCAAACGGGCGCCTTGGCGGAGGAGACCCCCACAACTGCGCAAATAGCTGTTCCTGCTACAGGTGATAATGTCATCAAAACGGCTGCGGGCGCGCGCGAAACTGTACACCACCCCGCCTCCGCCTACCCTCAGACCCCTTACGACCCCCCCCCCCCCCGCGCCTCTGCGTGCTCCACTGCCGTGGTGTTGGCGCCCTCCCCCGTCCCGAGCAGGCGTGAACACAGCGAGGAGGAAGGCTGTCCATGTCCTCTAGGATCACCTCGAGCATGGATTAGCGGTCTTGCAGAAAAAAATGGATTTATTTGTCCCACCATCGTCCAATGGACTTGGTCTTTTTCATATGCGCGCCTGTGTCGTGGCGACCCAGCACTGCGCTCCCTCCCCTCAGTCTTTTGTATAGCTGCGACGGTTAAACAGTGTCAACGATGTTCGACCTTCGTTCGCCTTATTTCGCATGTAAACTTTCCTTTATACATGTCGGTTGGCCTACTTCGTCCATTATAAACCGATATTCTTCCTCTTTGTTAATTTTAAGTACAACGAGCTCATGGGGGCATACGGTCGTAAAGCTAACGCTGTTTTAGGAGCAGTCCAATTTGGCCTATATTTGACGACTTTTCCCTTTATCCATGATGTCGAAAATTGCAGTCATTTGCGAGTATGGATTATTCAGAAGTCTAGGTTGGCAAGTATACGTGCATTTTCGACAAATTCTCGTCAGTTATCTGGAATCTGGGTGCAATTTCAAACCTGTTCGTCGTTTCGGACAAGTGAGTCATGGGAATGGGGGTGGGGTCGATAAGCGAATGCGGGTTGCGAGGGTAGGGTTTGATGGAGCAGTCTAGGGGGAGGGGGAAACGGGGGAACGGAGGAACGGGGGGAGGGAGAAAAACATAGCGTTGTGAGTTTGTGTGCTTAATTTTATTCTTTTAGAATAGCAAATGCTTTATTCTGACAATTTTGGAATTTTTTTAAAGCGAAATCTATCTCTCACTTTGCATATGTGACTTAAAAATCATACCACTCTCAAGGGACCCAGTATTCCTTTGGGGGGGGGGAGATGGATGTGCTTGACTAAATTAAATATAGAAATGGGGCGTATGGCACTGACCAACTCTTTGAAGAAACTGCAGTTCTGGAAAGGGGGAGCGACCTAGCCGTCAGGAGGACGATCGAAACTTCAACACTACAACGATATCAATCAACTGCTGTGTGACTCTACCGGTAGCCTACCGAGTTCTAGGTGTACACTACAAGAAGTAGGACCGCGAGCGGGGATGTCAAAGCAGGCGGACGCGAGTACACACTGGGAACAAATGACATGAACGGGGATTGCCAGCCCGATGACAACCGCAAAATAAACCCTGAGGTGACAACTATCGCTCTCTCGTTTGCAGGTGGGGTGTGAACGCAGCATGATGATGAGATACCCAGAGGGTGAACATAAACGACGGACAATCGAAACGCGATCAGTGGCCATTGTCATCACATTGCCGCCACGGCCCTGACAAGAAAAGGGAAAGATCTTCCGCGCTAATGTCAACCATCACCGAATCAGCGGTGCAGCGTAGATAGGCAACCCTGACATCGGCAACGCCTATGAACACCGTGAACGTCAGTGCGTCAATCGCCTCCAAGGATGAGAGCTTTGGAAGCGTCAGAACAATAAATGCGTGGCTACCGTGACCACCATACCATATATACATATTCAAAGAGAAGAGTCGTCGGAAAGGAATGACTTAATCGTGTAGATTTTTAAGCAGTTAACACCGGCTCGTCATCAGAAAAATATAAAGGGAAAGGTGAGTTTGTTACATTGGAGTTTAAGGATGCAGAGAGAGGGATCGCCAGACGACCCATGTTTAAATTCTGGAAAAAAAGAAAACCATAATGCTGCCGGTAATCGGGGTAGTCATTTGAAATTGGTGAAAAAATGCTGGAGGAAATGTTATGAGTTAAGTGACTCGTAATTTATACGCTTATATCAGCTGCAATAGGAGGATGTGGTCTTCGTACTTGTAACCCTTTGATGCAGCAATCAATCTTTTTTCGGAATACGGTTTATCGTGAAGACGTGAGTTTGTGTTAAGATGTTGAACGTGAAGAAAAGATGTGCTCTTTGGGATATATAGGTAAATTCTTGAGACTGGTTCCCCTGGTTCTCTTCGGTTAATCTATTTTCTTGAAATAAAATTTCTTAGGATGCATGATTTCCAATTAATACGGAGGTTGACAGTATCTGTTTTAGCAATAAGTACCCTCAACAAAACTGTTTTACGTTCAAGGAGAAAAGGAAGCTGTACATCTGATACGTGACGTGGTTAAAATTTATTCGAGCTATGCAATATAGGCTCAGAGGGATTTCATCGATTAACTTCAGGAATTTCCGTATGATATGTTTTCGCTGTCTGCTCTTTTTGCTTTTGTACCAACACACTACCACATATCATCTGGCATCACCAATAAACTGAGCTACAATTCCTGGATTTACAACTGTACAAGTTTGCCCCTCCCCCCTAAACATTTTGTGTGATTATTTCGTTCCGTCTATCTGGAAATATGTGCCACATTTCCTTGTATTTAATTTTGCATCTGCAAAGGTTTTTATAACTACGGGCGTGCAAACAAATAGAGAGCTCAGTTACGCACGTAAATTTCCCTCAACAAACTGAATTATACTGAATAGCCCGTGGTAGTGGTGGTCTGAAACCCCGCCGCGTATTGGACCCGGGTACTGCACGCACGTCTGTCTGCTAGCGTGATGTGACCGTGAATGCGTAAAAGTTATGCGAGATGGAGTCAATGGCCGCTTGGCCAACTGCTTACCCAATAGCAATGTATGAACCGGTGATGGGCTGTCCCAGATACAGCTAGAGAAGAGCAACCACATGAGGGCTTGCGGGCTTGGTGCCGGTGGTGGACGATGCTACAAGTAAACCCAACGATTTTTAATTTTTGCAATATTGGCACAGAATTCAGTCGAGACTAAATTGATAATTTTAAATTGAAAAACATGCGTTTATGCACAAAAAATATTAAACAGAGATCTGCCATCCAATCTGGTTCTTTATCATTCAGATGTGAAATTCCTGTACAATTGGAAGCCGCCTCAGGGTCTTCAGACCAAGTCACTGTTAGAGAGATTTGGCAACCCGGATTGGCAGCCACTGTTGCGCACGTACAAGCAGTCGCGAGAGGCGAGACATTGAACGTTGCAATCGGAGTTGGCTCCATGCAAACTCATTAATTTAACCTCAGTCTACTTACTGATGCCCTAAAGAAACTTGGGCAAAAGTAGCTTATGTAGCCCCACACATATACCCCTAGTCCCAGCATTTCATCCTGCAATAACGGTGATTTAAGAGTTTTTGGGGGTAGGAAACTAGGATAAGCAGAGAAGGAAATTTTCAGAAGTAAGTATAAAGTGAAAAACTACAGTCGAATTTGCTTCCCGCGGCGGCTGGAAGCAGGTTATTCCGCATGTAATTTGAAGGTGTGCGCAGTGCTTCGTGCCGCGGACTATACTAATCTTACTCCAGAACGGTAAGTTGGACGACAGGTAAGTTGAAGTAGATGACCTCCTAACCAGCATTTCAATTTTTTGTGAAATTCAAGTAACCAGCAATTTGAAAATAGGAATTTTCCACAATACGTTAACGATAACATAGATTCGAAAAATTTACAGATATAAACCAACAACACTTCTAAAACAGTTAAATAAAAATGCATTTAGCATTTATGTAAGTATATTCCACTGCGTGTCCTAAGTCAACACCCATCAAACCTTATAACCACCGTTTTCGTAGGAAAACCTGCAGGGAGTAGGGATTAATGAGTAGGGCTACATAAGCTATTGTTGCCGAAACTTGTAAATGCAGCTACTATAACAAATAAATGGCTTTGCAAAGCTAGTCTCTCAAAAGGTCCCCTGGTTTTTTATCCCGAGAAACTGTGCTTAAGACGGGGATTGTTACTTCGCAGCGCGTGTGTTGGCGTTAAACCAAATCTCAGTTTTTACGTGGCAAAATTACCAATCAGAGAATTCAGAAGGGTGGTTCGAGGACACACGCTTGCTTTTGATAAATCGTCAATGGGCTAGTAAATTTATACGGGAACAGGGTACAAGTTAAAACAGGCTCGGCTTTTCGTACAAGTGAATCGCTAGTTTTGTGGCGGAGATTATTTTGTGGAGCCGGCCCAGGGGAGGGGGGGGAGGTTTGAGACAGCGTGGACGAATTAAGCGACCATTGGCTAAGCCAGGGCAGAGCTACGGGAGGTTCCTTTGTGCACTCAAGACCGGCTCTCGCCAACTGATAGCGGTCACTTCTGCTGTGGCTAGCAGGCGCTGACCCAGGAACTTTAGATAGTTTTGTGGGGCATTATAAATCATCCGTAAGGCTTCATTGGGGTGCACACGATGTCCGGAATCAACCGTGGGGGCTAGAATGGAGCTGCGTATGCTCCTGACTTACGCCTTGCTTAGCCGTACTGGGAGGTGTTCCTCCTTCTTTTGAATAAACTCCGACTCGTGCGACCAATAACACCTGCATGACGAAGGGTCGTCTAACTGCATGCACTCGTCTGTGCTCTTTTTCTCACCCTCCCCCTCCCTCCCCCTGGACTGCCTCCACCAAACCCTCACTGCCGGCCTTCGCTTGTCGACCCCCCCTACTCTCACGATGCACTTGCATGATTAGATGAACATGTTCTCACTTGTATCCCGTTCTCGTATGCATGCACTGGCCAGATTAGAATGCCCTTAAATCTTACGTAAGCACACCAGCTGCCGCTCTGAAATCTCCCTTTGATAAACTGGAACACTATGTGGACATCGAAAAGGATTCAGTTAGACGTTTTTGTCTTTTAAAGTACAAATTCAAAGAGAGAATCAAAAAGAGTTGAAGTAGGGAGTGGGGAACAGGGAATTATAGCTGATAATATACGAATATATTGGGTTGGCATAGGTATTATGTCGGTATCATGCGCCATGGCTGTTCACATAGACGCGACCAGTTCGTTTAGCGGATGACTGACGAAACTTCCATCACACCAGCATGCTTGTTTGCCCATGAAAACATCGGCAGTGTTTAGGACGACGGGAGTAACAAACAGCCCTGCGAAGGCGCACCCCAGATACCTGTCTTTCTGTTTGTGCATACACTTATTGATCCAAGTTGGAAACGTAGGTGATGGCGGCACATTCTTCCAGTCCACTGGATGGAATCTACATGAAATTAGGCAGAAAAACACGTTTATAACGTGCGTAAATCTATGCAGGTCCAAATTGGACAGCCAATGAGCGGGTTAAGACTTTGAAAAGGCTCTGTAAGCAGCTTTGCGGCAAAGGCCCACAAATTCAATTCAGCGTAAACAACATGCCAGCATAGATTGCACTGCCCCTTAACCATAATATGAAACCCATCCCCACTAATATAGGTGGGCTTGTCCCAAACTCCAGGCAGAGTAAATATTTCCTCTATTTTACCGTGAATCTTGACGTTAACCTTAACCCTACAAACCCAGTGGACTTAAGCTTCTCCCCTATTCCAGGGAATTGATGCTAATTTCCAGGGGAGAGGGGGGTCGGGTGACGTATAGAGTCGTCGCTAGACTATGACACATAACATCTTGACACCTCCCAACAAGATGTGAGACAGGTACGACGGGGCGACGTGAAATAGTTGTCGAGGTCCCCTTCCTACCTCGTCCTCTCTGGTCTCTAATTATGACTATAATCCGACATTTTGAGCCCTTAACTCCTCTCCTCCTAATTATTAAAGATTGGTTACTTAAACTTTCGTTAACTATGCCCTTCCTTATATAACCGTAGTAACCCGGTGATAAACAATCAAACGTTCAGCGATGATACCTATGTAAGCATTAAAGAAGTTAAGTTAAGCGAACGAACGTTTTCGATTAATTAATCATCAGGCAATACAGCAAAACATGAATTTCTACAGTTTTCCGCCACTACGTAAGAAACGAGGCCTAGTCCGCTGCCTCACGAACTGAGCTAGGAGACTTTGTTCTCCAGAGACACTGGAGAACGAACTCGCAATCGTTAAAAATACCTTAAAAGAGAATTGTTTCCCTGCTACATTTATCAGTAAGTTTATGGAAGAACGTCTGCCTAGACCGGAAGTGCCGACAGTGGAGAAGAAAACCATATT
Source organism: Ligula intestinalis (assembly GCA_036362985.1). NCBI lineage: Eukaryota > Metazoa > Platyhelminthes > Cestoda > Diphyllobothriidea > Diphyllobothriidae > Ligula > Ligula intestinalis. The sequence goes on along the minus strand of JAYGXS010000003.1, from coordinate 24,516,620 downwards.
TCTTACCTTGCCTTTTCAAGGTGACCCAGCAAGCGAACTTCTACAGCTTTGTCTGAAAGCCGCAATCGCGCGTACGTATCCAGCAGCAAAGTTAAGATTATTGTTCTCAAGCGCTCCACTTCTTCGCCTTGAAGGCAAGGATAGACTTCCATTCCAGACCACATCAATGTGTATTTACAAATTTACATGCTCCTCTGGGGCACGTAACATTGGTCAAACGATTAGGCGTCTATCCAAATGCATGCGAGAGTATTACCCTACGTGGCTAAACAGAAGCGAAACTAAGTCGATATCAAGCGCAATTCTGGCTCACTTGGTAGACATCGGTCATCGGGTAGACGTCGACCAAGCATTTAGAGTCGTCTATAAAGTTCCGGCTAAACACTCGAAGTTCCTGCATCAGCGGATACTTGCGACGGTAGTAGCAGTCGCCATTCTCCTCACAAAGCCAATTTTATGTGCGCAGAAAGCATTTGTAGCGGCCCTAAGTCTCCCCTGGCCAAAGACCATTTCAACATCCGCACTCACGCCTCTTACTACGCCACGAAATAATGAGACATCGGCATCAAGCCTCCAAAGGCCACTGACACCTTCTCAAGACGTTGACACCTTGCGTCCTCACACCTCCAATTAAAACCCAAGACGAGGACCACGGGATGACATTAACTAATTGTCTGACTCCTTCCCCTTCCCCTCTCCCCCCACCTTCATTTCTCTGGTCCCGAATTAATACTAGAATCTGATCCCCTTGATCCCTTTACACTTACTCCTTCCTATTCCCCTTTGTTACTACTTTTTGGTTTGCCTAACACTTTCGTTAACTGTACCCTCCCTTAAATTACTGTATCGCTTGATGATGAATTAATCAAAAGTTCGTTAGCCTTGCTTGATCTCTTGAATGCTTACATGGGTATCATCGCTGAACTTAACACTCTTATGTTCAATAAATCTAACCCTATGATGCTGGATCCAAAATTGCCAACGTGTGCTAATTACATCTAGGCGGCTATCCAAGCACATGCCGGAACACCCTCCTGCTTGGCTAAGCAGATAAATTGTATAAAGTGCCATCAAAACATTCCGAGGGCCTGCGTCAGCGGATACTTGCGACGACAGAGGCAATCACCATACGCCTCACTAACTCGATCCTATGTGAGCAGAAGGCGTCTATAGCGGTCCTTAGGCTCCCGTGTATGAAGACCAACTAAACATCCATTCCCGAGCTTCCTACCTTGCTGCGAAACGGTGACGAGACAGCATACATCCCCATGCCGCCCACGCCGTCAGGAAACAATGACATCCTGCGTCCTCACGCCTCCCAACAAAACGCAAGACAAGGACGACGGGGCGACATGAACTAGTTGTAGGACTCCTTCCCCTTTTTCCTACCTGATTGCTTATTGAGACTAGAATATGACTCCATTGATCCCTTAAAACCTCTTCCACCTAATTACTACTGTTTGGTCGCTTAAACTGTTGTTAACTCTACCCTTCCTTATATTATTGTATTTGCCCGATGATTAATTAATCGAAAACGTTCTTTCGCTTAACTTGACTTTCTGATTACAACTGCCTTTTAACCGACTAATCATGTGTCCACTAGTCATAATTATGACTAAATAGGTAAGAAAATGAAGCTTACAATTGAGCAGGCTTAAACGAAATATTTAGTTTTATTTAAACGTGATTTCCTGCGGATGGGCAGAATCAGAGTTTCTATAGTTCCGGAAATATGGATGCAATTTTACTTTTTTTAAATCAGGATTATTTAACCAGCCGTCTTCCGCTGCGCATTTGAGACATGTCTTCCTGCGTAGAATACAGATTTCATCAAAAGGTTGGGGAATGTTTTCGTCAAAACTGAGTAGCTCCCTGTTTTGTAGACTTCTTCTGTAGTGCTAGTTAGGTAGGAAGCCAGTGATGCCCGTCTGAGAAGATGAGAGCGGATCATCAATTTACCATTAGTGCAACACACCCAAAATTCCAACCAACGTACAAAAGTAAAAGTGAAGCATATTTTTACATTGAACCGTTAAGCTTTCCATTTACTTGGTAATTTTGTCACTTTATGGGGACTTAGAGCGTTCACATGCAGTAAGTACCAGTCCACCACGAACTTCGTACATCGGCGGATGGTACACTTGCCCCGTCCTGCATATTCCCTTTGTTTAAAATTGCATTCTGCTTAACGCTAATCGAGCAAACAGCAGATCGACTGTACGAAACGCCAACAAAAGAAATACTTTAATATCACTTATTTAGCATTCTAACATGATAGCAAGTATGCCATAACTCAATTCGACGGAAACATGAATTTTAAAACCAAGGGTCGATCTGCAACTTCAGGCGTTTGAATGAAACTCGAAAATAATTTTTTTCTTAAACTTAGTATTTGCGAATATCTTTCTTATTGAAGGTTCTGTTGTGAACACTGTTACATAGTTTTAAACGGCTGAATTTTTGAAATAAATTTTTCCGATCTTAATAAAAGTGCTTAAATTGCGGTAACCACCTAATAACTTTCGTAAATAACAAGACCTTAGAAGTTTTAACCCACAAACGGAAAATAAGGATGTTTAAAGCTTTAAAAACAAAAGAATAACGGAAGCTAGAAGTGTGCAGATGTTCAAAAAATAATCGTATTACGCAATGGGTTAATTGGCTGACTATCTGACTGCCGACCGTAATAAAACAAAAAGTGACCATTTAAAATTTTATCATCCCAATGGGAGCATTCGGGTATAAACAGCAACGCAGAAGCCACGTTTACTTGCGCAAAATACCTCACAAGACGTTGTGTTCACATTGCCCCTCGTCACAAACTCACAGATGACACGAAGCCTTCGCTCGGTACACGAACGTCTTCTGGGTAAAGCCCTCTATTACTAGACCTCCCGATCTTTTGAAGTTCAGAAGAAATCTTCCAGCGTTCTTTTCCGCGGCTTAACATGAACCGAACCTTCTGTAAAGAAACAGTAATCACGCGCTGTTTGAATGTTCACTCGTGAGGTTGTAAACCTTGCAGTCAAATAGGTGAAGCCGAACGAAGGTTCAGGCGCTGCCGGAAAAATGAAAGCTTTGCTGTATGCGCGTTGGGAGTAATAAGGTCAGATTGCCGACCAAAATGCAATGTTATTGTAACCCACAGGGAGTTCGAAGGCAGTCGCATGCACTTCTCTTAGTAGAAAAGAACTGAAACGAAGGGCGTGCCATTATGCTATCGAACCAACAGATCAGAGTATAGGAAACAAATAAGAGAGTCTGAATGCTTGGCCTCAACGTGGAACTAGGTAAATGGGTGAATCGAATTTCCACTGCATGTCATGCTAAATAACAATGCATCATGATACGAGAATCTGGATAGTGATTACCCTGAAAATATTTGTAAAAATCCTCTACTTGACTCTGCAATTTGCACATTTTCTATTAGTAAATAATTACTTTTCTGAGTTCTGATGTCGACCGAGTTTATCTGTGTGAAAATTTAAACGGCAAAAACACAAGTAATGACCGTCAACTGTGTCACTGTAAGGAGACCTTCAGAATCTAAGCCTACCTCATTGTAAGTGTTTTTAAGCAGAGTACCACAAAACCTTCTCTCACTAAAGCTTTGAAGTACGATGACTGGTAGTTTACGCAGCTCATCTCGGTTAATGAGAATAGGTTGCATTTAGCAGCTGAGTTGCATTTAATGTCTGCACAACATGAAGCGAAAGAAGAACGTTTGCCGATAATTGTTGTACATAGATGGTTGATTAAGAATCCTCGAGGGCAGTAGCATAGTGACAATTATAATAGCCGAACCAATTAATCAAACGATTAACAAGATATTCCTCAAAACGCAAAATCACCTCAAAGTGTTCCAAAAGTTAGGTGACAACACTTTTAAGAAGAAGGTGCAGTACAGTTCCTCGTCTAGCCTGTTCTAAAGTGTTACTTATTGTTTTTTAACGGAAAGCCAGCACTTTAGATGACCACTACAACAGAGCGTAATTAAAGAAGTTTTACTTTGAAGTTACTTAGTGAAGAGAGGTACATAAAAGAGAAAATAATGGAAAGTAATAACAAGCGAAAGAACTCTGTGCTTCGGCGATCGTCCGTTTATATCTAAAATCTGCCAGGCATGGAAAAAGTGAGACTGACCCCGGATTATTTGCCCGATGTGATTATGCAGTAAAAAATCATCTTTACTTATATCAAAAAAGTTTGCATTATAGTCATTTAAGGAGCACTGGTATCTCAATAAGACTACATATAATTGTCGATACTGATAATTAATTCCTTAAAATCGATGAAGCTTCCAAAGATATTAATCACAATTTCGATTAGTACAATGCACGAAGAGCTTTTTAATATACTCAGCCTCGTTATTGATTGAAGTACTGCGGGGTGTTTTTGGATAAAACAATACAACCAGTTTGCCCAGGTGATTAACAAACTACCTTGCACACGCAAACGGAGGTGATGTGATGGGAGCAGTTATTTATATAACGGAATATAGTTCAAATAGGTAGTCTTCATAAAATAAGGTAAAATACTTCTTTGGCAGATTCTAAAGCAGACATACTTTTGACAAAGGCCAGGATATTATGAAGTTTAAAGCTTCATGCTTATAATTTGGGCAGTTTTATTTTCTAAAGGATACTATACTAATGCCTGGGTAAAAAAATAGCAGTTAAAGTGTAACCGCAAGATAAAAATCACACCTCTGCCAATGCAAATTAGGGTATAAAGTAGGTTTGGTTTAGGCGAATGAACTTTATGTCAGACAGATGAGTAGCGGGTATCATTTGGCTACAAAAACTGCTGCTTTGTGCAGTTATTGTAATATAACACTAAACATATTTACAAAAGAGAGAGAAGGCGGTGCTAGAGTAAATGCTACAACGACATTTGATTCACCACAGATAGAATATCAAAAGCAGTTATGTAACTTTCTGCAGAATGTTCCATATAGTCCCATTGTCCTTCAAAAGCTTCTACCTGCAAAGAAGCAAAATTATCAAGAGCTTCTTTGTTAAAGCGCTTTCATAGCGGGCTTGCTTTGAGATTTCATTCACTTTCGAAAATTAACGCAAAACTTCAACTGCAAAAAACACCACTGTGTACAACCATCATGGCGGGCATCAGAAAGCTTCATACTTTGACCCTTGTGAATTAAATGCATCTTTAATGTCAGAGAATCCAGAAAACTGTCTACTTTTGGATTGGCAAATGGTAAGAAGGTTCAGGGTTGTTCATGGTTGGTCATTTGGGATTTTTTTTTAACTCAAAGATAGTCAAAAACGTTACTGAAGCATTTTTGTTCATTTGTTTGCTTTGGTTCCCCTAAGGTTTTCTTTTCAGCACCATAATTGAAAGCGTTTGATGGATTTGTTTTCTTTATATATATTTTACGGATATATTTTTTCACACCCTTAATGAACTGAAAAGCAAAATATCAACAATATACCTCTTAATACCTAACATTTCAGTCTACCTTTTTTCATCATCATCATCATCATCATCATCATCATCATCATCATCATCATCATCATCATCATCATCATCATCATCATCATCATCATCATCATCATCATCGTCGTCGTCGTCGTCGTCGTCGTCGTATTCTTCACAGCTTCATGTTAAGCCCTCTATTTGATAGATTTTTTACACGTTATCGTCGTTTGAATGAAATGTATACTTGCGAGGCAGCTTCAGTATAATGAAGTTCACCAACCACCTAACTCAAATAATCATTGCTTGTTATCGAATAGTGCACATTCGCATGGTTGTCGGAGACTGGGAAAAACCTATTGTAAATATATTTTTCAAACCCCTTGACCGATCCTTCTTTCAAGTCCCCGGAATACGATATTTGCTGAAACCCAAGTGATTTAAAGATCCGCCTTAATCCTGTGCAAGTCAACCTCTGAAAGCACAAAGAATCTGCGCATTAGTTTTATTTATCGACAATTTGAATTTAAACAACGTGAATTCTATAAATTCCGATGTATATATTTACGCTTGTTCCCCAGAAAAATTTTTTTGCCTTTTTTAGTCTTAAAATTTCCGCAAATTTACAATAAATACGGCTGCTTAGTAAAAAGATGGCAGTCTTGCAGTTAGCAATTCACTGTTTAGTCTGTTGCAATATGTAAACGCTGGATTGCTAAGAAGCGTGCTGCTGTAAAGCGCAAGTAAAAAGAACTGAAAAATCACCCTGCTCTCCAGCGTTTTCTTGTGCATTTTGAATAAATATAAATGTTATTCTCAATATTAAGTCATTTTTTTTACGTCAAATCCTTATGTGTGGACGACAAAAGAAGACAAATGTTAAAGTGTCCGGTTGGACTGCTGATAATTCAAGCGGAAAGACCTTACTTTCGCTGACCTGCTTTACAGCTCGCGTGCACAGATTATTCCAAAATGGACAAAGCTGGCTTAGAATAAACAAGAAGACCAGTGCCAATGCAATATTTCCGACAGGGTTAGCTTATTGTCGGCAGAAAACACATGCAAGCACGAAGATAATACTTAAGAAGTACAAAAATATCCAAAATAATCAACTATAAGATTTATTCTGTAAAGATTGGTGACCATAAATTCAAGCAAAATGTAGGGAAAGAATTTTTGCAGCGGATTTAATAAATAGATCGTTAATAAGCCAGAAATATTCATTCCGGTCTCCTACCTCCTTGGTCGGTAATGGATTCATGCCTATAATAAAACTAGCTGTGTCGCGGTTGTCGGCGGGGCTCAAGGGGGAATCACAAAGCAGAACGGGACGAGTGAAGTTAATGAGCGATATGTGGATGCCCGTTTAGCTTTGGGTATATGCCCGATTGGGTAAAGTCCTACTTTGTGTCCCAGATCAGCACGCAAAAGTCCCATCCTTCTGTACTAAAAAACTGGGTGCAATAAAGAGTATACATTTTCGGCAGTACAAAAGAAATGAAATATAAATGAAATATCAAGTTAATATAATAGAAAAACTGGAATAATTATTTTAATAGTTAAGGGTCTTTCACCAAACAAATTGCCATAATTAAAATTTGCAATTATGCAAACATTCGGAAGTAGCTTATTTAAAAACGATAACTAACTAAAACGCAAATAAACTAACGAGAAAATGTTAACTAAGTCTGTGTTAACTCACTTAAGTAAAAATAATCTATGTCAAAAAAATAAACCTAGTAGTGAACTTCAAACTAATGTAAAAGTGAATTTACGTACATAAAAGTTGAAGAAACCAAAACTACACTCACAGTAAGTTGTTGCACATTTAAATCAGGGGAAGTGCGTGGCACTTCGCACCCCGCTCTGTATTAATCTAACATCAGAACGGTAATTTGGTCCTCAGGTAAATTAAAGTAGAGGACCTTCTTACCATGTGTTTGTTCAGATCCAAAATCATTAGACAATTTAAACAATTTCTGGTACCCAAATCGGGATTCCACACCCGATCGAAACCGGCAAGGCAACAAGCCCGTGTTGCCGTGATTCAAAAATTGAATTAGGGTTAAGTATGGCTGGCCGTTGGCGGGCTCAAGCCAGAAATGGCCATTCCAGTCTGCCTCGTCTTTGTTGGTAATGCATTGCTATCTGAAGCTAAAACAAATAAATGCACTCAAATAAATATTCAACCATTGCGATTGAAGATTTGTACCATTGGTCTGAGCAGAGACTTGTGACTGAAGTAGGGTGTTGTGCTGGCCAAAGTGCGCAATGACTACCACCCTGGTGTCAGGACAGGTCTCAATGACTGATACAGGAAGTAATGGCCGTTGATACATATAACATGTGACTGTGGAATTCCATTCGTGTGAGAGAATGCCTTATATGAAATGATACATTTGGATAATTCATTTGACTAACAGTATACCAGAACTGCTTTTGAGGTCAGAGTTATCCGGTTCGCTGGCAAGTTTCTGCACCCCATTGAATTAATTTTGAATGCCGTCGAAATTTTAATTAATTAGGCCTCTGCTGACGTAACCTCGGCAGAGGAGCAGAGATGTTGTGTGTAGGTGGAGTCAGTAAGACGTAAACCATGGAACCTGTTTATATAAACTTCGGCTTGCCATAATTAGGAGGTAGTAACAATCCAATCCGGTGGCAAACTTGGCCTTCCACCTTAAAGGTAGGTATAAATATATCCTCACGAACAACGTTGGCAACAAAGGATATAATTTGGAAAGCCCTGTTGTATTTCCTATTATTCAAAATAAAATTTTTCGATCGTCGTTATTACCAGCAAACAAGGTTTGAAGTATTTCTAGTGGTGGGAGGAAGTTATTCAGGAGAACCTTACCATTGAAAAAGCACATGCCGATTGCCTCAACAGTGCATTTTCTTTTCGCCTGACGATATCCGCAAACTTCAACCATCTTCCCAATGGATACATTTGGATCTTCCGCGTAACCAAGACTTGGGTTGCAATTGAGTAAGGCTTTGTTCCACACTTGAGCATTTATGGAAGAAACCAACGGGCCAGAGTTACCAAATTGTATGTGCCTCCGTTGCTCACTGGAGTTTCCAGCATCGGTTGGGCATTGATCCGCTCTCTGGGATCCTTGCATAGCCAGACGTTGACTTGTACGTCTGCGTTATTCGTTTTGCCGACGTTGCGAATATCTTAACTCTCTCCTTCGAGGGCTGTTGGTTGGTTGGTAGCCCTTGTTGGATCGAGGGTTCCCGCCGGAGTCAAACTGAATCTGGTTGGGAGACGGAAAGAAAGCCGTGACCTCGTTTTCGCCTTGGGCTACCTTACATGTTGTTGTCCCTTATGTAGGTACACCGCATATGAGAACCTCTTAAAATAATTATGTTCAGTTCAGTTTTATTAGTAAAATATAGGTAAATACCTCTGAACTCCCTCTTTGTGATGCAGAACATGTGGCGTTGCCAGTAATGGAACTACGTTAAGGGGGTCGAACCTTTGTTGATATAATTGCAGACGTACTTGATGGACTTCGCGGAGTTGCAAAATTTAACATTGATGTGGCCATTGAATACTTTTGACTGTAGGGGACAATACGGCATAATCCAACGGTTATCAATTACCACCCCACTTGTTCACCTTTCATTGATAACTGCTTCGAGTCCGCCAATCTCAGGTTGTCACCTTCTGTAGAGAAGGTAACTATCGCCATAAGTCTGAGTTGCACCTAGGAATCGCTTGGGATGTATCCTGGTACATTTACCATCCTTCATGCAAGGACTTTTGAGATTTATCTGACCACATGAATCATGCAACATTTGAGTTTTGATCGTTTCAAGCAGAACAGGGTCAATGGACCGGTCAGGCAACTCTGCGCATATGAATTTGTCGACATCAGAAGAGTGCAATTTTTTTAGCCAGACCAAAATGTGAGCGTGGGGCAGTCCTCTTTTTTGCCACTCTACAGTGTATGTATGACACTGAATGTCACCGAAAATTTTGAGTTTTGTGTTGTGTTTCATCATTGTTTTCAACTTAAGCTGAAATATCCGCGCGGACAAATCATAGCGATCCTCTGGTGGACTTGAAACTGTTAACGTAGCTGTTGCATTGGTGTCACATGTCTTGAAGGGACAATATTATGTGATGCTTCAAGTCTGGGTACACTCAGGATCAGCTTTGAGCCTGCAGGTTGATGTATTTTACGATGTTT
>JAYGXS010000003.1:24484948-24497494 GCA_036362985.1 Ligula intestinalis | reverse complement strand
CTGTGAGTTTGTGTGTTTGCTGCATTCAAGCCTTGACCGCCGGCTGTGGAAGAGTAATCAATCGTCTGCCGCCAATCAGACGAGGCGGAATTATCGATTACCTATGAGTGTGTGCGCATAGGAAGCGGCGCGCGGATCGATGACATGCAGAATGGATGACTAAACATGGATGTAAGCCCTGGCAGGTCGAAAGCAGTGTCAGTGCGGCAAGTTTCCACAACTCCAACACTTTACTATCAAGATTATTTTTTTTGCGCTATTTCATCAACTTCTGCACACATTTAACGGTCCATGCACTGCAGATGGGCCAAGCACAGAAAAGAATGCTAGAGTGAGGCCATTTTAAGCGCTTCTTAAAGGATCGTTGGGCTTTTGGTTTCTTCCTCCTCAATTGCTCTTTTAGATAAGCAGAGGCACAGATTATGGGTATAGTTAAGTATTCGAATAATTCTGCTCATCGTTTGTAAGACTGCTCATTAACTTAGGTCGTTTTTTTCTAACGACTTATATGAGACGCATCGCAGCAGAGTGTCCGAGTCTATGCACATGTGAAGAAAATTCATCTGAGCTTACATTGAAGCTCGGCAACATGAGACCGATTTGCACCGACGTGCTATTTTGAGGGCTGAGTGCGCAAATGTACTCCGCACAAAATTGGGCAAACATGAGTTGCCGTTATTGCACATCCCGCGTCCCCATCAGGCGGAACTTTGACTTTGAACGAGTGAGAATCTTAGGGCATTCGCAGCAAAGGATTTTGCGCCTACTGCAGAACCTCTTACATCCGACAGCGAACTCTATCAATAGATGCACCGATTTGCCAGCTGCTTATCAAACACATGCGTTGGGTTGTACAATTTTCTTCTGCCTGGTCGATACGTTTGCGTGCGCAATCGAAACTTCTTACTTATAAATTATTTTTACCAAGAACTGCCTCTTTGATTTCTATTATTCAATTTACCGGGCTTCTCCTATATTCTGCCAAGCAAAGAACCTACATACGCAACTTTATTCACCTGAAAATGCAGGCATTTCAAAGAGCGTCTATTAGTCCCTTCGCCTAGAGTCTATCATCTTATACCACATACTTCAGATAGATAGATTACTTATATTGATTTTCGGTACCATCAAATATTTAAATGTATTCCATATTTGTTCGTTTTTATACTTGTTCTAACAGATATTTTATTAGCAAGATATGCATTCTTAAGATGTGGAAATTAAAGGGAGAGAATATTTTGTTTATAAGAATCTTCCAAGACGCCGAATAATGTTGAAGCTTACCAGTCGTTAGCTTTGAACTCAAGGTTTGGTAACTATGTTCTTTATATAGTAAGTCAAAGGAAATGTCCCTATTTTCCTGTGGTATGAGAAACAATTCACACAATAATCATATAATTTTGCAATCAACGTGAGCCATATTATGCAATTTATCGGCAACAGTACTGAATTAAACATATAAATTATTATGAATGAACACCCTATTAGCTTAAAGGTCTCGTGGTTGGAACATGTTTGAAATCAAAAGATGGATAAAGAAGAAGACTTGTCGAACACACGATTAATTAGTTTATTGTCCTAAGCTTCCTAAATCCACAATAAAACACCTGCAGAGATATGAATCAGCGACAAAAAGGAAAGTACTTATCTTAGTAATAGCCCAGTCACCTGTCAGTGATAATCATTTCATCAATAGGTAGGAAATTGCAACCAAAAAAGGGTGGGAGGGGACAATTGTAGTGGTATACGCTTATTAATATCAGTGGAGCTAGTGTCGTTCAGGGGTTTTAAATAGCAATTAGTATAGCTCTTTGTCCTCTGGTAAGCTTGCCTTACATTTCACTCGGTTCGTCGTGGGGTCTTCTTCGCTTGCACTTACTTACCTTACGTTTGACCTCTTTTTGTCTTTAAAAAATTGGCGTGATGCTTTGAAGATCGCGGGAAGGTCTGTTGATGAAGTTGGCATCTCAGTACTAAGCCTCAAGCGTCAGCCTCTCGGCTTTTTATTATAAAGGCTTTTTATCATCATTTTAATCATAATTAATTGTAAAAATTAGGATAACATTTGAAGAGAACGTACTTCGCAACACAATGAGTGTAAGACGGTCTGTCATTTTTACGATAATTAATGTTACAACCTTCCATTTCCAATATAAGATACAGTCTAGAATCTTGGTTGACATTTCATGAGGTCAGAGATCTGCTGTATGCGCCTGCAATTTTCTTCGGCCCACTAGTTGTTTGCACATATCAAGCGCACGTTTTGAGGCAGCTATAGAGATTTTTTGGTGCAGTTTTAAAAGGATGTAAACTCAAATCAAAAGTGTGTGCGCCCCTCCGTCTCAAATTGGACAGTCAGCTCGGAAGGGGCGTTTCCCATTTAAATCTTAGTCCTCAACTGGCCGTCCTCAGTGCCGTGCACTGTAATTTCCTTTACTTGTCAGCCAGAAGCAGACACGGTCAACCACAAAAACTCTACCGGAATCAGGAAATTGACAACTGATAGGAAGGGAGAATTGCGTGCTATGTATATAGAGAAATAACTGGGACGTAATCGCAAAAAAGTTAAATTTTTAAAAACATGCGTCGTTCGTGATAATTGAGGCATGATATTTTATGCACTTACATATAACTAAATAACTGTCTATAAAGTTGTCCAGAGGTGCGACGTCACCAACAATGCCCTCTACATAATATTGGTAAGGTTGGCTAGATTTTTAAAACACACAACATTACGAAGGGATGCGAGAATTCACCTATGAAGGGTTCAGTGGGTAAAGGAGAAGAGAAATCCAGCAATGGAATAGTTTGTTTATTATTCTGACATTTTGAACTTGAAAAGGAATTTATCACCAGAGACATTTGCATGGAAGGGGAAATTTATGGGGAGAAGTCAGTCAATGACTAATGATGTCGGGAGGTGATTCTGCAGTTGTCTGTACGCCAGCACCAGATCAGGTCATTGATTGATTAAGTTCCCACCCAGGTAGCAGGTTTCCCGTCTTGTTGTGTTTTCAGTGTGGACGATTACGTTGACGGCTGAGGAGTTCATCTCTGTATGATCCGAACATGCGTTCAGTTTGGCCAGTTTAGTTACAAAAGCAGTTGAGGCATAGAATGCAATGTAAACCCCAGATTACGCAACACTTTATTGCTGTGTGCAAACGGGTTAGAGCTGCCTATTATCCTGCAGTATCATTAAAAATCCATAGTCTTTGAACCCTGTATTTGTTGATCTTGTTTTAAAGCTGTAAAAGGCATATGGAGACAGTGGTGAAGAAGGTTGTTCGGACAAACCTGGCCACCTTGTCCGTCGTCATTAGTTTAAAGGGGATGGGTAAATGGTTCATCCTGAAGGCTTTTGTGAATATCCGAATCGAGAAAGCTGGGCCTAGACAAGCTCTATCTCTTGATTTCTTGTTGATTCCATCACCCAGTCATGGGTCAACTGCGTTTTGATTAGTGAAAAATAAATGCTTTTGTTAAAGTAACAGTGGAGATGAATACATTTCTGATACAAGCAACTGATTGGGACTGTCACAAATGGCACAGTTCTGAGGCCAAATGCAACCAAGTATCAGTAACAAACGGCCGATATATAACGTTTTTAATCTCCGGCGCCATTTTCCCAAGCGAGCACGGGGTAACACTTCTCGGCCTGCCTCTGAAAAAGTTGATCAGTGGTGCCACAAACTGCTATTAGCCTAGCAACTGACACCCTCGCATGATGTTTAGACGTTAAGTTCTTCCTCACAGACGTGCCTGAAGTCCCAAGCGTGCAATCCATTTTGTCAGACGAACAAAAGTTTGGCATGACAGAAAAGGATAAAGATCGCACGGATGAGGTTGAAACCCAGCTACCTGATTGTCTGAAAATACTTCAAAAGGACGGCGTCATAAGCGAATGTGACCTAGAGCGCCTTCCTTCCGTTGGCACGCACATACCTCGACTATACGGGCTGCCTAAGATTCACAAAGATGGCGTGCCCGTTTGTCACATCCTAGATATGAGAATCTCGCTATACCATGCGACAGCAAAATGGCTAGCAGACAAGCTGAAACCTATGCAGAGTCAAATAGCACCTCACAGCCTCCGAGACACCGTCGATTTCGTGGATGGCGTGAAAGATCTTGACCTGAACGGAACGATGATGCCCTCACTGGATGTCTCGTCCCTATTCATGAACGTGCTGGTAACAGAAACCGTAGACTACATCTGTGAATTTATTACCTTGACTCAGCAGAACATAGGAATGCCGTTTACTGCACTGGGGGAATAATTGCCTCAATGCACCTTGAATGTACAGTTCCTATTTGAAAATAACCTGTACAGACAATTGGACGAAGTAGCTATGGGCTCACCCCTGGGTCCACTTCTAGCAAATATATTCATGGGCAAGCTATAAACTACGCAACTCAGCCACCAGATAAATAATCTTACGTACTATAAACAGTACGTAGACGACAGTTCCATCCGATCAAACCAACTTATCGACTCTAATGCATACAGTGAATCGTGCGCTCAAATCAATAAAATTTACCCTAGAAGAAGAGCAATCTGGATCGCTTCCATTCCTTGATGTGCTACTGAGTAAAAGAGCCGGTGAGAGCATTCAACGTAGGGTATATAGCAAGAAGACGTGGTCCGGGCAATATATCAATTTCGCTAGTTTCGTACCGTTGAATTTCAAACGCAATTTAGTACGGTGTTTGACGCAAAGGGCGAAGAGGATTTGCTCGACTGATAGCATTGAAAAGGAGCTTAAGATTGTTGAAGGCGTGTTTCGAAAAGTGGGTATCCTTGTCGATTTATCACTAAAAACATGTCTGAAAAGCCACCAAAGCCCTCAGTATTAACACTGGAGAAGAAGCGAATCTTCATCAGAGTCCCATTTCAAAACGGATCAAGCGAACTACTAAGGAGGTACCTGAGTCAAGCCATAGCAACTACCTTCCCAGCAGCCAACGCCCATGTATTGTGCTCGACTACTCCCATCCTATACGGAGAGATTAAGGATAAACTGCCAGCCCAATGTTCATATATTCATTTACCTGTTCCTGTGGGGCAGGATATATTGGTCGCACGAGCCGGCGCTTGTCCAAAAGAGTAAGGGAACTCATACCCGCATGGTTAGGGAAGGGCCAACTTAAAGGTGTAAACAGTTCAATCTTAGCGCACCTAGTTGACTCGAACCATCGCGTGGATGCCAAAGAGGCCTTCCGAGTGATTTAAAAGGTGCCTTCAAGCTACTCAAAACTCCTCGGACAGCGTCTGCTGGCAACGGCAGAGGCGGCCGCCATCAGGCTACGCAGACCACTGCTATGTGCCCAAGAGAATTTCGTCGCGGCACCCAAGCTGCCATGGGCGAAACTAGGTAACACGGCCACCCACAGCGGACCACTGGCCTCGGAAACGGGCCACCGCAGAGACGACCAAGACCCAAGTCCAGCCACGCACACCTTATCGGCGGTCCTGGAAGCAAGGCAATCTAGACATTGACACTCTCATCTCAACTCCCCCAACTCCCCCCCAACCCCTTCCTCCCCCCTCCTCCCCGCCGTGACAATGAAAACACTTCATCTGTCTACCAACCACCATAGTTTGTTCATGCTACATAAATGTAAAGGCCTGACGCGAATTTATCGAAAACAAACGTATGTTCACCAACTTATCTTCTGAAATTTTCAATGGGAATATTCGCAAAGTTAGAACATAGGTTTGTTTTCGATAATTCTCCTCAGGCGCGCATATTTTATTTGCTTAAATACCACATAAATTTAAAGGCCTAATGAGAATTTTAAAGCAACGTTTCCATGGTGCAACTTTAAATATGGCAATAGCAGCAAAATGTTTGATTGAATCCATATCATTTTGAGGAAGCTCGTCAGATGCCGCCTCTCATTACTTAACTGGAATCACAAAAGAGAAGATACACAATGAATTCGTACAGAAAAATCGATATAAACACAAGGTCATAAGGAGTGGCCAAGTGGCTAATCAATAACATGAGAAGTTCAAATGCTATGGTCAGCAAAAATAACAGGGAAAAACACCTGAGGTAACAGCTTAGGAGGAAAAATGTATATGCAGGGAGCCAATGTCACCAAGGCAAAGTTAGGTTCACTACATGCTCCAACTGTTTACATAGGTCGGGTTTGACCCGCCGTATGTAGGCTGCCTCCAGGTAGCGTTAAGTGCGAGCTGTTCATGCTCGAGCAAGTACTCGAAAGGACGTTTTGGGGTCAACAGAATGGCCCGAGTCTAACAGAAGTTCACTAATTGAGGATCGGGCAATTTTGTTTTATTGCTTCATTAGCCAGCTAGGTAAATATTCTTTAGCTCTGGCGGCCAATTGCCTCTGCGTCAGCCCTATGTACTTGCATCCGCAAGTACATGTAAATTCATAAATGCAGTTTGAAGTGGCGTGCAACGACATGGCATCCTTCGCATGAGGAACTGGTAAAGGCTTTGTCGGATTGCAAATTATCAGATCAGCAGCATAGTACGTCCTTTCAATGGCATTGAGAAGGCGTCTTGTGATGGTGTTTAGTATGTTGTCGCCACTTGGCCACTCCTTATGACATTGTGTTTATATCAATTTTTCCTTATGAATTCATTGTGTATCTTCTCTTTTGTGATTCACGTTAAGTAATGAGAGGCGGCAACTGACGAGCTCTCTCGAAATAATATGGATCCAATAAATAATTATGCTGCCATTGCCATATCTATTAAGAATAATCGAAAATAAACGGATGCTCGCCAATTCATCTTCTGAAGTTTACAATTATTGAAAATGTGTATACATTTTTGGATCACATTTTTAGCGTGAACAAAATGAAATTGAAACTTATGTCGAAAATTTCCTTTAAATATTATTAAAAATGCAAACTGTCTCGTTCAACGGCACGGTTTTTTAAGTGGTAAATTAGGAAGTTCCACAGCATAGTTTAAAGTTTCCTCACCTATGATAAGCCGGTCATTTTACAGCCTCGAGTTGACCTCGCTTTATCCACCAATGCCAGACTATATTTTCTCATTGCAAGTCGCGCCTCAGAAAATAGTGCGCTTAGGGGAGTTTACTGTGTCAGTTGACGCTACTGGAGCCTAGAGCGTGGAGACCGAACTCCAGTCCTAATTCCAAATTGTCCATCAGAGAGCCTAGTCATGTCTTCGAGTTTGGAGGAGCAACTAACTCAGGTCACTAGTCCTACTCCAAAGTCCTGGCTTTCTGACTTTGCCGCACGCGGCCGCAAGTCAAACATCCGCATAGAATTTAGTGACCGTCATCTAGACTATACAGTGAAGTGCGCCCAACTGATTGAAAACCAATCAAAATGGCAGGCGATGATGAAGCAGACACAGAAAGGAGGGATAGCCCGGCTACTTCTGGCGCAGACAGATTTTTTCCTCAGAAGGTGCTGCGGCAGTAGCCGTAGGTTCCAGCATTTCAAGTCGCTAAACGCTCATATGTATATTTGAACAAGGCAAATACCATGATATTAGCGTGATTTATTGACGTCATATAATTTTTCGACCTCCTATTCAAATGCAACTGGTCATTGCCTATTAATAAGATAAATTAACTGTCCAAATAATTGTCGACCTATAAGGCTAAAACTTGATAGGCAAAGAGTACAGAAGTTATTAGTCTTAGACCTGGGCGCATGGGGAGGGGGTGGCTGAGGGGTAAGGTAGTTGTCACAGTATGGCAGTTCACGCTACTTCCTGTTCATGAAAGCCTGCGAGATGTGGTTAACGGGGTGGGGTGGGGTGGACAGAGGATAGGGCAGCTGTCAGTCTTAAGGTGGGAGAGTAGGCGAGAGAGGGAATGAGTTTATCGATCTTTACCATGGTAATGCGAGGTATATCACATAATCCATCTGCTCACACAGTACTGGGTTTCTTCTTCGTATTGCAGCGTCCTTCGCAGATCGTAGGAGTCGCCCGGTCGTCGCCCGAGATACGACCTTAAATGTAGTCTTTTGGTCGACCATATGATCACTAGGCGCTTCGTGATTGAGCTGTTAGGCTTATTATTCTCCACCCTGAGCAGCCATTTCAACATATGTTCAGCTGACCACGTTGCAAATTGCCTCTGTGTGCACCTAATGCATTTGCATCTGCAAGTACATGTAAACTCGTAAACGCAGTAAAGGCAGTCGCTTTAGTCGATCTAACTGAAATAGCTGTTGTTTTGCTTCAAAACAATAATTAAGAGGCGGAGTTAGTTATTTAATTCGTACATCGAAGCTCTCGTTTTATTACGTTCGATACATAATCATCTTTGAAAGGGAGGAAAATGCTCACTGGCTTTTTGACACTGATATTTTTTAGAAGAATTTTTATATTTGTAGCTACGAAACGTATCAATGAATTTCTTCGGATAGCCGTTTCCAAGGAACACTTGCTTGAGAAAACTCATCTCTTCATCGATCCTATCCGAAGCACAGATTTCAGCGGCTAATAGCTTCTTCTCTTATTCTCTCTTTACCTATCAAGGTTCACCCTTCTTCGTCGACACCTAATTTGACACTTACTCTATCTTTTTAATAGGCAATGACCATTTGCAGTTAAATAAGAGGTCACGAAATTATATGCCGTCAATATATCACGCTAATACGTTTGCTTTGAAGATTATGGTTGGGCACAACCGACCGATGCCCCGACAACGGTCGCACTAGGACTAGTTCTTATTGAGGTATGAGTCCTCAGTAGCCGCCAATAGATGTTATTGGATCAACTTTCCCAGTTCTAAGCTATTACAATTCGTGTGACCTGGGGAAGCAATAATTACTCACCTGCATAGCGTTCACCTGGTTAAAATAACTCAGACCACCTCCGGCCTATGGGAAATTTATCCATTCTGCGCCCTGTCCTTGCGTTTCTATTCATGGCCGTCGGAAATATTTGGGTGGTAGGAGTTCTTCAAGTGAACAAAATATTGGTGTTTCAAAGTTGGTGTCCAAACTGTGCTAAGACGCTTTATTCGATTTGGTCCACACCTGCCGATTGGTCAGGCGATATAGTCAAGAATTTTGATGAAGACTGAAAACAATTAGTATCTACTACTTTTAACAGTCCGTTTAAGGCAATGGGCCATATCAAAATAATCTAGCTTATGTCTATGTGAAAAACTGCCAGAACGCTTTTACAATTTTTTGCTCATCGCTTTGACTTGTCACCTTTGAAAGTCTTTAGGACACCTATGACACTGACAGGGTTCCACTGAACCACCAGCTTCGAGCTGTGGGTAGCCTCTGAGGCTGGTTGCTTGTTAGCTTCCCTGTCAGCTTTGCTACTCTCTTCGGTCCTCTTTTGCGTCCATAGCACACCGTTTGTCTGACTGAAATGACGCTCGAGCCAATAAGCTGGACTGGTCACCATGACGGCCGTTTCAGATGACACCCGTAAATAGGACCCTCAGTGACATAGCAAGGTCACAAGACAGACAAAACAGACATGGCTAGCATTACTAGACATGTAGAGCTTGATTCACATTATAAAGTAGTCGCCGGTTATTAGGCCCATGTTAATAGGCCCAGCGGCACATCAAGCCCAAATCAGCTTGGGATGGAATTTTACATAGTAAAATCCGCCGGCTAATAAACCCAGTCGCTGGGTACACAGCCCAGTTTGCCAACAGGATAGAGAGATTCATTCAGAAAGAAGAAGTGAACAATGGAGGAGAAACAGATGAGGAAGTTGTTGATGATGACTTTAAGGATGAAGAGCCAGATCCCATGGCTACACATATGAGAGCTGCACTCTACACCCTGCAGCGTGGTCTATGGGCATGATATTTTACAAAATTCGACCATTTCTGGTGCCTAGAAAAGTACATCAAAGAGCAATTGCCATTGAAGTTTCCACAAAACAACTGACACAAGACCGCTTTTTTTAAACGTGTCGGAAAAAATTTTTTGTGCTTTTGTTATTTCGTAAAATACAGCCACACAACATTATTTTCTTGTACATAACCCAGCTTTACACATAATACAGTACGTATGTAATATGTAACGCCTATCCTGCGTTTGCTAATCAAGTATTAGGACTCTCCGGTTAGTGCGCCTTCCGCTTATTAAGCCCGATTTGGTCTGGGCCCGAGGTGGGCTTAAAAACTGGTGTCTACTGTACCGGTTTTCACGCTGGGTTGGCTAACCTGCGCTCAGCCTGAAACAGCAGCGGGCCGTCCATGCACGGTCAAGTTGAATTTCACTGACTCTGAACAACCCCCCTCCCCCAAACACGTGGCCCACAATCCAAACGTTAACACCACCCTCCCCCCACTAGCACAACCTAGCGCCGCAGGAATCACGTCAGCATTAACCTCCCGCCCAATCCTACCCGTCTGCCTCAACATCTGCCTCCGAAACCTCTTGTGTGACATTCCCAGCCCTCAGTTATCATAAAGTCTGACGACGGACAGATGAAACCTGTTCGAAAATTCACCAGTACAACTCGATCTTCCGAAAATCTTCTTTATTTTCATCATATCATCTCGGAATGCAACTTACTTCACTTCAAAACTTCTCATAAGAGAATTCAAAAGAGAAGTTGGCGAGCAAACACAGGCTTTTGATAAATACTCATCGGATTATCACATTTATAGGGCAAGGGAATAACAGGTACAAGGTAAACATTTGGGTAATAACGTTCATAATTACAGGCAAAATAGTCATGGGAGGGGAGTTGGGAGCTGAGAGTAGACGGCTAGTCACACGGCAATGAGGGTTTTTTGAGGCTGGACAGGGTAAAGGAGGGTGGAGGGGGGAGAAATGGAGCAAACAAATACAGGCAGTTATGTGACCGCTGGCCGTGCAAAGGGCGGAGCTTGCAAAAGGTTTCGCTGCGCGCAAAAAACCGGCATCCTCAATCGGATAGCGGTTGCTTCTGCTGTTCTTAGCAAAGGCTGACCCGGACACTTTGTTTCGTTTGGTGGGACATCTTAAAGCACTTTGAGGGCTTCGTTAGGGTCCATATTATGTCCGCAGTCAGCTATGTGGTTGGTAATGACTTCCCCTTTGCGCAGCTATGCCGGATGGTGCTTCCGTATTCTTTCGGATAAGCGCACACTCATGCGACCGATATAAACATCACTGCCGCGTAACCAGCCGCATGCTATCTACCCCAAACCCACTTTCCCGATTCCCACGACTTAGTTACCTGTGATGATGTCGGTGCTTACCCGCATGTATACCTTGTACCGTTTACCCCCTTTTCCATATAACTGCAATGCCCCGATGCGAATTTATCGACAGCCTTTCGCGTTGCAGGCCTGCTTTTCAGATGTGCTTGACCAACACGAAACCCCGTGGTCGAAGTATGGCAGACTCGAGTTGGGTTAGGCTCATATTACAAATGCCGAACGTGAGCGGAGGCATGATGACACGCATGGGGGCAGCATCGGCCACGCCAGTCGCCTGCGCCCGATCTCGGCTCAGGATTTCTTTATTGTGTATAAACACCGGAAACATGTGGCTGAGAAAAGAGAGTGTGCTATAGATACTACGCAAATCTACTGTCACTTAAAACTGATCCACGAGTAAGTCACTGCCCCTGCTGTGAAATGCACAGTGAAAATCGTTTTAAACCAACGAGTGAACTGGTCTGTACGAATAGCAGCAAACGCAACTGGGACTGCTCTAGCAGAATTCTGATCTGGGTGCAGAAGCATGCTTCGAACATACAGTTATTGATGCAACTTACAAAAACATGATAAATGGACGTTTGACCATTTCAGGTAATCACGAACTCCTTTAATTTTCCTAATCAGTTACTCTGTCTAAGTAGGGCTCTTTAACGAACAGCAACATTGCCATATACGTGGTTCATTTACGTCGTTGTTACGTGTTTTAGAGCATCTGTATCTGTGCAACTTAATAAAAGTCTTGCCTCCATCTGTGTAGACATCCATTATCATTGGTGGATGGCATCTGTTTTTAAGTCGATCACAGAGTGTAGGCACACACACACG
This sequence comes from Ligula intestinalis, assembly GCA_036362985.1. Lineage (NCBI taxonomy): Eukaryota > Metazoa > Platyhelminthes > Cestoda > Diphyllobothriidea > Diphyllobothriidae > Ligula > Ligula intestinalis. The sequence goes on along the minus strand of JAYGXS010000003.1, from coordinate 24,485,519 downwards.
CACGCAAGCAGGGCAAGCGCTCCTTTAGAATATAAGTCTAGCGCGCCGCCCACCTTTTTTGCGCCTTTCGCGCGCCAGTCTGCACGTCGATCACAGAGTGTGTCACAGGCTGTGCTAGATTCACTGTGTCTGTGTTTGTCCCCTGTATCGTTGGTGGCAGGCAGCTGTTTCAGACTCGCGATTGACACACGCCGTGACAGGCGCCAGTGAATACGCCACGGGGGGGTGGGAAAGGGGTTTCATACTCAGCGACCTAAACCCCGTGACCTACTATCATTTGGACCCCCCTGTGCTTACGCGTATGTTGTCGCGGGCTACCTCACAGATCAGATTGAATGGCCTATCACATAAATCCCCACACTTTCACTCTTACCTTGACAACCTATCATTATGGACAACAGCGATGCCGTTAGAACTGTTCAGAACACCAAGAACTTGGCAAACGATGATATGCCGGTGACTGAAGGTAACGTTGTGAACTTACTTCTTTTCCACCCAATGTTATTTTGTCAGAATAATAACCTATTTTTAGGTTCTACCTCATTAGGTATAAAAGGAATTAGAGCAGCCG
>JAYGXS010000003.1:24403010-24481978 GCA_036362985.1 Ligula intestinalis | reverse complement strand
AGCCCGCGTGCCGTCCAACAAGCAGTCCACGTACAAGAAGGCAATAAAGACCTGAATATCCGAACACGCGGCTGCAGTGCGGCGAAATGATGCCAATTCTCAAGTTGCGGCTCATTTGACGAGACCTAACCACACTTTCAAATTTGATGATGCCAAAATTCTTGCAAGAGGTGACAATCGGTTGAGCCAATAACTACTTGTGTCATGGTTTGTGCTCGCATTACCTTTCTGCTACTCATGTCTCTGATGACGAATCCGCGAGGGATATCGAAGCGTCAGGTGAATAAAAATATTGTCCCAGCAACTGAGTCTTTTTCTTCTTCGCAGTTGTATTAGTCTGAGCTTTCGGTCTCACCCAAGAGGCCATCGTTAGATAAAATGTGAAAATAGCACGCATTTATAGTCTGTTCTAGTCCAGCTACGAGTAAATGGGAGTGAAGGAGGGGTTAGCATTCGTGATTGGTCTACGCTCACCCCATCTCAGCAACTGGTTCAGAAAAAGAGGGTGCGATAACTGGAACAAGAGTTTTATTTGCCTGACTTTTCTAATTCCCTCAGGAATACTTAATTATAGATAATGATAACATGGTTATGGTCGTGCGCAGATGAGGTAGAGACATGCACAAGTTGCACGGTATTTATAGTTCATAGTGGTTATCCATACATGTAGAAGAATTTTTCACCTCCCTGGCCACCGCTTGGGTCTTTATTGATACAAATTAGGAAAAATACATATATAAAGCTGCAACATTTCGTAATTCAATAAAAAACACAAATAGCAGTTATTAAAGTATATTCCACTGCCTATCGTTATTCCTCCCATGAAATTACTGTAAACACCGTTCTTATAGGACAAATGCTAAAACTAGGGTTAGATAAGATTGACTACCTAAACTTATTTTGCCAAAAAATTTACTTTATTTAAGTCTGATCGGCAAATGGATTTACAGGTGCATCCTTGTCAAGTACAAAGGTTTTTGTATCGACGTTAAGAGGCCGGAAATATTTAGGCCACATATTGTAATTCATTTATATACGAGATAGTCTGCTGCTCACATGTGTTGATAGAAACCTTATTGACTCGAAGAAAATATCACTCCATGGCTGAATTGTGTGACAGCTACGCGCTGGAAACATCAGTAGATGAATTGGTATAAACGCCTGTAGTCACCAATTCCGCTATGACTCAAAAACGCGCCATCAAACATGATGAAGGACACAAAATTTAAATTCGATAAACTGGTTTCTGCAAATTTGGAAGTGAACTGGGGTAGATAATAGTTCATCGTTACCTTCCTTCATCTAATTGCGATGATTTTTTACCCTGAGATTGTCACGGTGATATTATCTCCTTCCTTTTTAGTTACGCATTTTCACGGCGCATGAGAGATAGCTGCAGAAGTTACATGAGCATGCTCCATTGCCTCGTAGGAGGGTTTAACGGCCGAGATATCATGCATTAGAGCACAGTACGAAAAGAAGACATCGTTAATTGTAGCAGAGGTCAACGAAGCGTGCAGTGTTGTTCCAATGTCTATATAAATCACTAGCTTTGAAAAGAAAACTTACCTACCAGCGAGCCTAAAGCCATTAATGACATAGATAACTTAAACGTCTTTTGATTGCTGGGAAAAGTTTCTGAAGGACCAGGGCTTCAGCTTTTTTAAAAAGGAATAGCAAAGAGGCTTTTAAAAAGCATTTTCACTGAAATGTGGCATAAATTTTAAAGGCTCTCATAACATATGCATCACATATCAAGGTCTTCGTTTTTGTTATCACGTTTGATTCACTGTTAGATAACTTAGAGGCACCAGGCTCACTTTCGTTCAGCAGTTAGTCAAAACGGCTTTGGGAAGAAAACTGCTACGTGTCTTATCGCAAATAATCATGTATCTGATAATTATAAACTCATTAAATGCTACTTTGCTAAACGATTCCCAATAAACTGATGCCTTCTACAGAAAATCGCAACCAGAAATCTGTTATTAGAAACGCCTCCCTAATGAGCGATACAATCTTGCTATTTCCTGAAAAACACAAAAACGCCAATAATTTAAACAAATTTATAATTGGAGTGTAGGCTGGAATATATGTTTGTGGAATGATACGTTGATTTTAATTATAATTCGTGAAAACAATTTCCTTGACGAAGAATAAAATTGAGTGGTCCCCAATAATAAATATACGTACATATGCGAGCGTGTCTGGTAGATGCGATTACATGAATTTGCTTAAGCAACTAAATGCATATTCTATGAGTGTTCAAGGCAAAGTTATATATCATTATCTTGTAAACTTAACCTTCATTTTATTTTTAAATGTAGTAAAGTCCAGTTTTACGAATTTAAATTTCTTGTGGCAGCCGCGCCATTGCTACCTACTCCGTGAAGGGGGAGGTGGGGTTATCTTTCGTCATTCGGGATAAGAATCAGCCCACCTAACAATCATTAAATTAACTAACACTCCGCTAACCACCTTCTCTTTCTAGCCATTACATTTCAGACCACCTGGACAACAGTTTTATTTTCCATTGGGGCTTTTATCCGTGTATTTTTGTCAAAAGAACATATTCGCGGCAGTCCCTGCTTAAGTAGCAATCAATCAACAGCTCATCGCTTGCTCATGCGAGTAAATACATGTCAACACGCTTCAACAACACAGTCGCTGTTACATTGACCCACAACCAACTCAAGAAAAGCTGACCTGTCCACAGAATCAGTCGGCTTCCACTCCGCTCGGACTTCTGTAATCAGACGGAATGAAATTTTTTTGTAAGGCTTATGTTGGTTTCCCAACACTGACGGTCACAAACCATGATTTTGTGCAATTCTATTCACCGGAAACAAACTGGTATTTTATAACACAGTCTACTTAATTTGTCAGAAAAAATTGCTGCATTGAAACTTATCTTTTTATGGTAAGGCAAACGCGAAGAAACCACATTAAATTTTAGCATTAGTATGGCAGTAAATTCAGCAAAAATTATGGCAGATGTAATACCATTTGTCGCATAGAGGTGTGATTTACAATTTCATTTTCAAAGAATGTGACATTTTCACTTGAGCTGCCAGCCATACAAATATTTTTCTTGCGGAAACGAATGCTCAGCAGTGCCCAGCGGAAGGTAGGGCAGGGAGAGGAGAATTCCCAGGTGCGGCGCGACTGTTCATGTTGGGGATTTTGTTCAGAAAAAAATCAGCTATCAGGATTTGGTATCTAGGCTTCAGATCCCTTCCAAAAACCAATGGAAATTTTATTTGCGTATGTCGTGACCTACAACCACATCATTTTTCACGTAGATGATAGAACAAGATGGTCATAAAAAGAATGTTGTTGAAATTTATGATAGTTTAGTTGCCTAAGCTTCTCCTTTAAAGGCATTTTATCCTTTTTTTCTAAGTCTACCTGTGCAACATCTGTTTCTTCATATGTTGTGAAAGTATTTTTGTGTTTTTTCCTGTAAAATTAGCGAATGGGAAACGGCAAAATACTTAAAGCGAACTAAATATTTTCGGTAAAATCTGCGCTGTCATGGAAAGGGTCTCAAGGTTAGCACAAAGCCCATACGCCTCCCCTCCCCGGTCCAAACTCTGTGCAATCAAGCCAAATCTGTGAGCATTAATTCCACCTCCTAGACCAAGTCACGCACGCAATTCGGCCTTTCTAAGGGTTCTGAGCAGTCGTGTGAAAGCAGGCTGGCCGAGCGACTGAGCAAAATCGCTCGGACCACGACCAAATCCGAAACCTTAAAAATGAGAAAAAAACTAACTGCAAGACCATTTTGCATTACATGACGACGCCAACCAGCACTGAAGTTACAGAGTGTTTCAGGTAAATCAAGACTGGCCACTGCACACGACTGCCAACCGATTTGTTCTCTCAGGAAAATAAAGCGACATAATTAAATATGTTTTCCTTTAGAAAAGGCAACTTAGGTTGCGATAAGTCCTTAAATATCATGTCGTATGTCAGGGAAGTGCGGGTGCCCTTTTCTTAACGATTTGTCTACCGACCACATGTAAAAAACTAGAATTAGTAGTCAATGACTTCATACGTAGGCAATTTTTGCATAGGAAATTTATAAATCCTTTTAAAAATGCACGAAATTCATCCTTTGTATTCTTATGGAATAACACATTACACCTTAATATTATAGCCTTGAGAACGGATAACTTCAGTTTTTAAAACTTTTTTTAATAGCCTGTCTGTCTTGAACTTGATCCATCGTTATAATTTTATTTCTGTTTTCCAAAATATCTGATTTATCAGATCCGACAAGTAACCATATCTTTCGTCTTAGTCAAAAGGACAAACTCAAGAAAGCACTTGAAATGTTGCAAATGATATGAAGATTGATCTGTAGGTCATAAACAAGAGCAATACATAGACAGGCATGATGCACTGTTGATGTAGATTTAGCAATCTTATAAATCTTAATTGGACAATTTTATAAACTGAAAATGACTCCTATCGCATGTTAATTTCTTGAAAAGAGTCATTTTGTTAGTTTTCTGCCGAAAACAATTTATCTGAGAATTTCGCTTCATAATAATTAATATGACAACCTAACTATAGCACGCATTTTTGAAAATAAACCACGTTCTATATCTAGGCCTGATACGACGAGATACCAATTCTACTATATATATATATATATATCAAGGAAATAATCGCGGAAATTATTAGGTGCAAGACATGAAAGTAGGTGGATGGGACATGATTTTTAAGGGTCAGACCCTAGAGTTCGATAAACATGTTCGTCGAAGACAATCAACTGCCGTGGAATAAACATGGAAATGTCCATTCTACAAACGAGTAGCACTACAAGTAGTGTGAATTCTATATGAAAATGATTTTATACCACAGAAAAGGATGAACTGTTCATCTACAATAATTTCTGTGACATCAAGGAGTGGGAATACTTCGCTGATGATAGTTTTCGATTGCTGGTGACAGCTTATCCTTTCTGTTGGCCAACAATTGACGATGTTGTGGATTTTGTGATGCAGATACATCATCTAACGGCTGATGAATAAATAAGTGATTTTAAATTATCCCACGAATCCCCTCATCTAATGAGCAGAAGGGCTAACTTTGCCTAATGGCCAAAACATTATCTAGTAAATGGTAGATGTAATACTCGAAACAGTACATATCAAAAGCCTAAAATCCTAATTCGTCCGTCTGTTAACAAGCGCAAAGACATTATCTTCAGTGGTGACAAATATTGCCTACTCAAAATAATTTTTTCACTCTGAAGGCAGGTAAATGACCATTCTTTGTGATGGTGGTAGTGCCGGTGAGCCAAATAGGCCTGGAGCCCACATGGAGAGCAGAACTGTGTCAGATAGAAACTCGACTGTGCAGCCACCTATGACGAATGATGGAGCCGACAATCTGGTGAGGCATGCTGGCGCCTAGAAAAGACCAAAGCAACTACAAATGGTAACACCTGTGCAGCCACATAATTATTACATCCAAACCACGATTCATTCGGGATCTGCCATATTAATAGGCATGTAGAAGCTCACAACTCCATTCTATAAATACACAATGAGAGAGCCTCCATTTTCAACATATGATTTCAGCATTTTCCGAAAAATCGTTCTCCGTTCTTTAGGAATAAAATTAAATATACAAACTACTTAACACGAAAAAATCACCAAGGATGTATAATGACCTAACATTGCACTTGTTGACAGCATGACGACTTTTCACTCAATGATCTACAATATTTAGGTAAATTTGACTTCTTTGACTCGCTAGCATCGTGCGTCAATGAACACAACCTTGCATTCTGAATAAGCATAGAAGTTTAAAAACCAGTTTATTTACAGCAAAATAGTCCAAGCGATGCATGAATTTGTGTAAATAGAAGATGTGCATGCAAATGAATAGCAGAACAAAGGCCGCTTGGTCAGAATAGCCGACGGATATTTGTGTGCTTTACCATTTTCCAAGGTTACTCCAAAATAGACATTGAGATCTTGGTTTGGTTGTTCAGTTTCCCTGCTATCAAATGATGCTCTTTCTACTGAGAATGAATAAAATCGCATTTCGCATGAGACTGGAGAATCGTTAGTTCATGTGCTTACTGCTAGCTCCCATTTTGTGATCGTGAATGCCCCAGGTTGTGGTCAGAAGTATCCATGACTTTTTTTTGGAGTCAATCGTTTTTCAGGCTTATTTTATTGCTGGTTTGTTAAAAAAGTGATTCTTTAACCTCGCGCGCGCTTGCCTTTTATTCACAAAAGTTAGCTTTTCCAGTCTTGTGAAATTTTCCGTGTTTATATTACTTTAATTTTCCAGAAAAACCCAAAAACAAGAGATTTTGAGGATTAAGGAAGGTTGAGTATCGCATTAAGTTGTTTATTATTCTGATGATGGACTCCCGCAAGAGCCCGAAAGCTCAGAATAATAGACAACTTGATCCGGTGCTCGACCTTCTTCCTTCTCCAAGCATGCAAATACCTTGAACTCGAACGTTATCATCCATTCGACACGAGTTTTATTCGATCATAAAGCTGACCTAGAAAATGAATTGCATATATACGGATCTTCGAGGTAGCCCAAATCCTACCGATTTTCCTTCAATCATACAAGGTTTTGAGTGCGCTGTCCTTTAGATAAAGACCTTTTGAGTTTTGAATCCACACAACGAACAAAAATAACAAGAAAAGAAGGTACGCTGAATGCCCTTATCGGATTTCCGATGGGCATATACTACATATGAATCTGAAGGAATTTGCATCTCGATTATGAGGTTTATTTTTACACAAAACTGCAATTTCAGTACCGGTGGTGATATTGTGGACGGAGTTCTGGTAAGGAAACACTGCAATCCATTACAGGTTGGCATTATGTTTGAGTGGAGGTCTAATTCTGGCAACGGCTCACTTGATCACAAAGGGAAAAAACTCTCAATTTACCATAATTTTGTGGGGACACGCACCTGTTAATTTCTCGAAAGAGGAATGGTTGTTATAATTTTGCATTCAATCTATTTTAAACAAGAAAAATTCTGGAAACAATTCAATTATAACATGTGGTTTCCTTCAGAAAATATGTACGCAATCCGCTACCCTTATCGCAAGCCAATCAATATCAGCACTGCAGTGTAGCTGTCAACTTGCTTGAGAGTCGCAAAAGCACCAGTGAGCGCATGCACAATAATATCCCCGACGAAAAGTCCCTTCTGGCAACATTTGCCGTCTCGACGTCAGTAGCAAGCAAAAGAAAGAGTAATGTGACGCGATCAGCAAGCAAGCAGATTGACTAAAGCCGGACCCTCATGCTGAAACGACCGTAATTTGTGTGAAATGCTACTCGAAAGAACTCAGCAGTTGGAAAAACGTGTCTGCGCAGCCACACACAAATCCAGATTGAAGAAGCATAAGAAAAAATGGCAGCAGGGTCCAAGCGTAGGGACTCTGCAAAGGACAATGTCTGACAGAACACGAGTTAACTTTTCAAACTGACACCGCTTCGCAGTTCTGACTTCGCTCCATCAGTCAATCATGGTTTCATATTACTTTCAAAACGGACTTGTAACGTTATATGCAGCAACACTGACAAGTCCAAAATATCACCATTCTTAAAAATTAATTAATGTTTAATACTAAAAGAGGATAGATACAATGGTCGTGTTGAACAGCAAAAGCACGTTTTTGCGTAGCCAAAACAAATTGCAGGGAAAAGTGTACTTAGGAAAAAACCGCAAAGATATGTTAAACAAAAAAAACGGAAACAACACTTCTCACGGGATGCAGTTTAATTCCTTCTGTATCAGTCCTTGATTTAAGGATTGCGTGCACAGCAATTCGTAGTAATAGGTGCTCTGAAATACACTCATTGTGACAATGGACGCATAAATCAGCGTTAATCACAAGAAAGCCAGTTTCGCAGAAGAGGTTCTCATTTGCCCAGGTTTTTTGAATCCACTTCAGTCCGCTTGGATGGTATTTTTGCACATCTCTCTTGTGAGTCATCAAATGTTGGTTTTTGAACATAAAACAGTTGCATGCTGTTCGTTTTATTTCTGCAAATGCGTTATAAAATCACACTGCTGAACCTCTGCGAACTTACTAGTGATATTATTCCAAGCATTACACTATAATGCGGCGGAAAAGTTGTAGCAAATGCGGAAATTTGCGAAAGATCGAAAATTCCTCGCAAACTGGCATAAACATATGTACGGGAACTTCGAAATAATAAACAAATTTAAGCAAATTTCTTAATTAAAAGAAGTATAAAAAGTTTAAATTTTTTGTTGAGAATATTTTCTCGGAAATCCCCAAGCTCAAAGACGAACAAAATAACTTTAAATTAAAAAAAAATATATATTTAAATCTTCCATTAGGCTAAATAGATCATTGTATTGCTTTCTCTAGACAAATAAAACTTTTCACGCATCAACGTATTCCAAGCAAATTGCCATTGTTTAACTACTAGTACTTAGCTTCTGACGTTTAAGGCCCGATAACTTTTCGAGCGTTTTCAGTACTTACAAGCTTTTGTCTATCAATACAAACTATGTTCAATGTTTATAAAAAACCTTGAAATAAGATATCTGTTAAATGCATTTTCTGCAAAAGGTAGTTTTCGGATAAAATGTTTTATGAAGATGGTCATATGGACCATATTTAAAAATTCCTACAAACAGTTAAATATATTTCATAAAAAATAACATCCGCGACAGAAGTCTGATATTCTTATTTTAAAATATAAATAAAAAAAGCTTCTTTAATGGGTTACTTTTTTAAAAAGTGGTTTAATTATCTATAAAACTGTCGAATATCTGTGCATATTACCTATTTCTAAGGTAGTGTAAAAATTAATATGGTCATTTTTCAAAACTTTGTTTTATTTTAACTGAATGCAAATTCAAGAGGTTAAGTGGAAATTAAAGAATTCACTTTTCTCATCATATACAAATATTATGCGCCATATTCTGTTACTCTGAGGCAGTGTTCTAAGCTTGCGAATGCAAAAAAAGAGTTGAAAATGTCTACTAAGATATTGCAACAGTCATCGAATTTTGTCTGTTTCATTTCCAAATTACAAATAAGCGGAAATTATTGCGTAAAAGAGTATATTTCTATATGATTAAAATTTAATAAGATGTGATTTTACCTTAAATTTCACCACAATATTTTTGGTTATGTCCCAACATCTGGATGCAGTACAACAAAATGTGATCAATACTTTTAACTGCACTGTGAAGCAAAATACTTCACAGCTTTTTAAAACTGAAACTGCTCCCTGTTCTTCAAATTAACTACAATTCCTTAAAATTAGCTTCACTATCATTTCATCAACATTCGACTTAATCTTCTTGTCTGGAAAGTTATATATTTTAAATATTCCTTAATTATTTTGGGTTTCTCCGATAGCATAATGCATATTGATAAAAATTAGGTTGCGTTTTACTTAATACCATAGGAAACTTCTTTAATATGAGGTAGCACTCGATTTGTCCAAAGTTAATGCCTATTACCTTTAATATACTGAAATAAAAGTCCGTTTTCCTTACTAAAAAGGTTGACCAGGAGCAAATCCTTTCAGCGGATCAAAATACCTGAAAAAAATTATGCTTTTCTTCTTAGTCAAATTTCGTCACGACCTTTGCACGAATTCGTAGACATATGGTACATTTGTAGAGGAAGGCAGAAGGCACCTACACGGAATCCTGGGTTGCTCGCCCAGGCAGCAGTTGCCACTGGAGAAGTCACTGATAGTGTTGACTGCGTCCAGTTATGCCTGAGAATTAATGAGACAGTGGTGGCAGCTGCCTTTGTAGTTTTGTGGAGAAAATTTAAGTGGCTGTTGCCAGGTAGTGGCTCAGAGTGCAGTGAATGCAGCACGAATGTAAAATCGCTTAGAACAAATCCACCACCACCATCCTGCACCATCCTGTTCCGGAGCACATGGTGAACCGCGTCCAAATTGACGGTCGAACTGTCGGGTACGCACGGCTATCTGGACGCAGGTGTGTGCATGCCAGTTGAAGTACGTCAATTGTCTGCTGGCTACCGATACGCAAACGTCTCACTGCGAAATTGCATGGCTTGAGGCCTTGGGCCTCGAACAAGGATGCCAGACGCACCGATATTCATTGTCAGCCACAGGCCTCTGATGCATGCACCGAACAGTTTAGGTCGGCAGAGATTACGTACAAGAACTTATGGGAACTCTGTAAGGCTTTTTGCCGTCGATAAAAGTAATCTCATAAAATTTTGAGAGTTATTTTTTCAGGAGATAGTGTGAAATAAATTTATGCTTGTTAATTTTGTTTCAACTTTCACTGAAGAAAGTAGGCTGTTCACATAAGATGAGTTTATTTCAGATAGGCATACTGAACGAAAAGCAGGTTAGAATTGAGCAAAGTGCGATGTTTCGCAATGTCCAAGTATTTTTCTATACTAGTGAAAGGTTATAATAATTCACTCTTGTTTATGCTAATTTTTTCAGCTGTCATCGGAAAAAGCAAATGTTTTAGAATTAAATCTGCAAAGACAACGGACAATGTGGTTTTGCTCTTGTGGAAAGTAGGTAAATGCAGATATGAGGAATGACATTTGGAAAATTCAGCTCTTTTATAATATACGAGGCTTTGCGCCTGGCAACGCAGTAATTAACGTGTTCACTCGTAGCTTCTTTGATCAACCTTAAATCATTACCGTATGTGTTAACGTGGAGCTGGAAGTTAAGCAAAAGGCATGTTTACTTTCCAGCATGTAAAAAGATACTTCTGCAAGATATATTTTCCGCTAATGCGCAATTTATAAACTGAGCAGACGAAAAATAAACAGACTTCACGAAGTCAACCGATATATTAGACCACTACACAATTTACTTGCGGTCTTCGAATGGGACTTTAAACTGAACAAACATGGTTACGCGCATGAAAAAATGGTTTTCTCATCTTCAGGAGAAATTGTAGAGAAACCAAAGACTTGGTCAGGAATCCCATTTTCTACTTTGACTTTACCCCGCAAAGTGTTAGGTATGCAGAAATTCCGCAGCGAGAGAGTTAATTAAAACGCATTTAAGGTAACTTATTATTAAAAGGTTACGAATTAGTCTTAGGCATATTTTCTGCCGACGTCTGCTTGGGTCATTAGTTTTTCTGGGCAAGGAAATTTCATCTATGGTAATTTAAAAAAATAATACCACAACACCCATTTGCGTTAGAAAGAATATCAAAAATTTCACTCCTGTGGGAAAAAATGTTAATGAGTTTTTTAAAATATTTAAGAGCAATCTTTTCCTCGTTACTTATTGTTTGCTGGATGTTTACATTTTAGTCGATCTATTTCTACTGGGGAGTAATCTCAAACATCCAGAATGCTGCTATAAATATGACCACAGAAAAGACAGAACTGCATCTAATTTCGTGGACGAACGACTGAATACATTTAGGAATTTGCCATTTTCTCAACAAGGATCAGAAACACACTTTACTCAAACCCTCGAAATACTTGCAAAATAAATTGATGAATGGAAATTCTCATTGCAAACTATCGGCGCAATCAAGTACCAATATTTCTGACTTCGTAAAAAGCATTTTAGCCACGATCGAAATGGAATAAAAGGCAGTCATTGCGTATAAGATGACATTTTAACGTAAACCCGAAATGTAAGTTGTTTGTTAACGGCCATGCTTTAAATTAAACTTAATTTAAAAGAATATTTATGTGTAAAATTCACTAACATAATGCTTTCAAATGTTATTCATTTTGTTATGCTTTTGTTGGTTTCTTGCATGGACAGGTTTTTTGCATAGCTGAAAGTTACAGCCAATTCTTTTCACCGATTTTTCATGTTTTCCAAGCTTGAATACATTGGAGCATTCGCCATTTTCTCAACGAGGATCGGAAACGCACTTTACTCAAACCCTCGAACTACTTGCAAAACAAATTGATGAATGAAAATTCTCATTGCATGCGAAAGAGAATATGTTTATGATTACACAAGAAAAGGATGTTTAAATTAATTACTCACTAACAAGCCTGCCAACATGCGAAACATTGTAGTTTTAGGACGCCGCTATCGGCGCAATCAAGTTACAAAATTTCGGACTTTGTAAAAAGCCTTTCAGACACAATCGAAATGGAATAAAAGGCAACCAGTGCGTATAAGATTACATGTTAACGTGTACCCGAAATGTTGGCTGTTTTTGAACGGCCATGCTTTAAAGTCAACTTAATTTAGAAGAATATTAATGTTTTAAATTTACTGAAATAATGCTTTCAACCGTTATTTATTTTGTTGTGCTTTTGTTGGTTTCTTGCATGGACAGGTTTTTTGCATAGCTTAATGTTGCAGCCAATTCCTTGCACCAATTTTTCATGTTTTTCAAACTTATTTCTAAAAATATGGAAGTTTTAATTAACGCACTATTATTTTAAAAACAACCAGTGTTTTCAAGAACGGTCCTGGTTTTACGGTTGCAATACTTCTGAGAAGGCGGCCTGCCTGGATTATCTGTTACATAGATGTTCATGTCGAATTCATGAGGCTTTAATAAAAAGCAATCCCCTTAATGCTTTTTCGGTAAAACCGTCTTTTCTTCCTCCGTTAGGTCAAACTGTGCCCTTTGGCTAGAGATCGAGGAGTCTGGTGGTGTGCCCTTCCTTTGATTATTTTTTTCTCCAGCAAAACATGAAAAAATCTTTATTTCAAAATTCCTACAGACTATTAAGTTGTTCATGTTTTAGCGAACTTGGACCTCTGCCGAAGGCTGCAACACGTATCATACAAAAAACATCAGGGCTTTTATTCTGTCAAATTGGCATCGATTTTATTTGATTGAATTCTCAGAGACCTAAGATTAATTTGCAAAAAAAGTAGACTATAGAAGCTGGACAGCCTCGGAAGAACTTGATTTTTGATTATATCCGAATCGCCTAATTATATGTAAGGCAATCACTTAGGAGAACGATTAACCACAAAAAGCGTTTGGTTTCTTGATATTTGAGAAGAAGATTCAGTCACTGCGACAAGACTCCCATTCGCCCGACGTTTCGAAATTTGTCACGTATCTATAATCAGAGACTTTAGCAGTTGCGGATAATTCCCGCACAGGGATTAACAGTATCTATAGAATACAGTCACTATCCTTCTGCAAACTTACGACAACTAATGACCCCACTGTTAGGGCTGACTGTCCGCTTTTACGCTAAATGCTTGATGGCTGGCATACAGGTCGTAACTAGCTGACCATTCACAACACATTATTGAATTGGACATGGTGATTGCTCGGCCATCTGGCTCCCTGTTGACGTTATTAGACGATGCCTTTGCCTATGTTTTCCAGGAGTGACGACTTTTCTTGGCCAAATCGAGCCGAATATGGATTGAGCAGGTGGTTGCGCTTATTTATAGATTGGGAAATCGTGAATATTAACTGAAGGAAATCACCACTCACATGACCAATACAACGCAGGAGAATTTCGGCCTGACTGAATTCTAATATTTGGCCGGGTCTTGTCAAATGAACCATAACCTAAAAATTTGGCATCGTTTTGTCGCACATCTGCCACCTGTTCAGCAATTCGCGTCTTGAGAAGACTGCCAGGTTCTCCGACAAAGTTGCTTTGACTGCAACTGCACCAGATCCTGTAGATGACCCCAGATGTTTCTTGCCTTGGCAGTGGTCTTTCGGCTTCATTATCTGACGCCTTATGGTTGCCTCCGGCCTGTGTGCGACTCCAAATCCATGTGGTGCGAGATGGCGGCCGACGAACTCCGAGACGTAGAGAGATTTGGGCATGTCTGAGGCCATTCTTCTTCTCATCGTGTAATTTACATAGGAGTAGTTCAATGGCTTCGACTGCCAGATTCTGGGGGCGAAAAATGAAAATGGGAAGTGACATCACTTACGCGGTATGTTTCTACAATAATTGTGTTGATGAATTGACCATGAACGATCGGCACCTCATAATCACACTCTTGAAATAACTATAAAAATTTGAAGGAAATAAATTTCTTTCGGCGTACGAAAGATGACATACTTACACTAGCCCCTTACAAATAACTTAAGTTTGCCAATAGTGGAGAATAAGAGAATTCCAGAAAGCAGTTCAGAAGAGTGATCACATCCTCATCTTATTTCAGTTTATGAGTCACCGGAACCGTGAACTTGATGCACTTGGGTGGAGTTACCCACCCCCGGATAACTGTATTAAAACTATCCCCTTGCTATTCCGAGTGTGAATACCACCAAGGGGCCGAGTTTTTCATAGTGGAGTCAAATGATCTATCCATAATTGCCAATATTACATAGAACTGACTGCGTCTTCTTAGTTTTTAGTCATTCGTTCCTTCAGTGTTCTCAGCAAATTCAGGATAATGTGTGCATAGTTCTCACTGTATGTGTAATAAGACAACACGGCACTGCTGATAAAAGGTGACGTCAGGAGCATGACTAGCGCAAGTCTCGCGCACATTCTTGATTTCGCACATCACGTGGACTTTAATGAAGCCTTCCGGGTGATCCATAAGGTCCCACCAAACTATCCCAAGCGTCTGGTTTAACCTGTCTTTAAAGAAGTGGAAGTTGAGATATCTGGTCTTGTGTGCACAACAGAAGCCCCAAATTTTTAATTTCCCTAGAAATTCATTTCTTTTCGTGGGATAAATCAGTATATCGAAGGTTTATAGGCATAGACCGAAATGTGAAGTGCATATTTGGACTGGAACCCGTCAATCATTGTGTAAAAAACACCCGCTACCAATGGCAGACTGTAGTTGTACAGATTAATTTTCGTCACTTGCCATACTAATAGCCCAGGTACTAGCTTAATTGCCCCTACGCATGTTTCCCGGGTAATCTACAGCTGTTTGACACAGCTGTGGTGGGCCCAGTTCATCAGTGGCTCCCCCAGCTTTCCCTAATTGCTTTCTGCTTCATATACCGGCTTTGAAAGGGAAGGGCTTCAATTAAAATATACTGATGCACAATGCGAACAGAAATTAATTTCTAGACAAATTAAAAAGTTTAACTTTCAAAACCGGTATAAAAACTAGACAACAATCAGGGAAAGCTGTGGGACCCCTTGCAGCTGTGCCAAGCAGCGGCAAAATACCGGCAAAACATGGGTCTGTGGCGTTTAGCTAGTACCTGGGCTGTTAGTATGATAAGGTACAACATCAAAATAACGGCCTCCTGGCATGGCCAACCCTCGCCTAACTGCATGCATTCGCCCGCATCATTTCTCTTTGTCTCTCACCCCTCCCCCTAGATCGGCTCCACCAACCCCTTCCACCTCCCACCACCACATTACCAGCCTTCGCTCATCGAGCCCAAGTAGTACTTCAGCGCAATCGTGGAATTTGGCAGTGCCACTGAAGACTTTTTGCAGTTATGTTTTTTTCTAAATGCATACCGCGATCAAACTACTTCAAAGTGGTTACGGCAGAGCTAAAGAATGCACTGTCCTACAGCCATGAAAACTGCCGCCTGAAGGCAAAAGGTTCACCGGTTTCAAAATAAATTTCTAATCGATGGCACTGCTCCTTAGTTGAGAAGGAAGCTATTAAGAGTATATTTCTCCAGTTCGATTTATACGGTGATAAGGACCTATTTTCAAGCTCGCAGGACTTTCGCCAACAAATGACTGTGTGCTATTGAGCAAACCATCAAAATGCACTGGCTGGATAATTGTCAGCATTAAAACAAAAGGTGATTATTCGCCATGCCAGCAAAGTTAGAATTACATGTATTAGAAATAGTATTAGGATACATTGAACTTTGCATTTATGCTCTACTGATAGCACTGGATGAGGTATACCTAATTTTGGGATGGCAGCCTTCCAGGTTATAAAAATCATTTGAATATTTTTTAGTTTGTGCAATAAAAAGGCTATAGTAAATAGAGGTAGCATCAGATGTTTTATCGGTAGATGGTTCCCTACCACAGCGCACCGATTTTATGATTCAGGTTATAGCTTACATGACGCCAGGCACGGAATCAAGTTCATTTGAAATATTTGCTGATAAAAAATCCGACAAAGGCTATTTATGATTCATTCAAAACACTTCCTTGCGTGTGTTTTACTTTTAAGAGCAGTGACCTCTTATTTATCCAATCTTTAGGACAAAACGGTTGGAATGGTCTACGATAATCAGCGTGTGGCCTTCCTTAGGAGACACAAACGGTACTTTGTATCGCATCAATAATGCCACCGCACACTGGGTACTATACAGCAAAATCCAAAAACATGCCATGTCTGTCATTATTTAAACGTTTGAAAACTCATTTTGCTAAACTTTGAAAAAGAACGGTGTTTTTCTTATTGCTTTCATCATAATAAAAATATTACTTACAAAACGAAGAAAAGAGGTATCGAGAACATACAGTCCTGTAAGTCCTGCTAACAATTTGTCATTGAGAAATTTAACTTGGCAGTTAAGCGTGTATCTGGACAGATTAATTTTATCAACTGAGTAGATTTAACCATAACATCGACGAAACACGTGTCTGGGCTTTTAGCTAGTATCTATGCGGAAGTATGGTATAACATCATTGGCATATAGAATTCACACTACTTGTAGTGCTACTGGTGTGTAGAATGGACATTTCCGTGGTTATTCCGCAGCAGTTGATTGTCTTCGACGAAAATGTTAATCGAACTCTAGGGTCTGACCCTTAAAAGTCATGTCTTATCCACCTCCTTCCATGTCATGCACCTCATAATTTCCGCGATTATTTCCTTGATACATATATATATATATTCACTCAGAAATGCGCGAACATCGATCAAATAGGCTTCCAAACTAAACAAATTTCATGTGGTGGTCAGAGGTCCCCAACGGGTGACCGCCTGCCAGACCGATTCCGGCCAAGTCATAATAGCAGTAAGGGGTATATATATGTTCGCAGACGGGCCAAAGGCAAACACATGGCGTCAGATAATGAAACCGAAAGACCCACTACCAAGGCAGGAAACATCTGCGGTCGTCTCTTAGATCTGCTGCATTTGCGGAAAAAGCAACTGCGTCGGAGGAACTGGCAGACTCCAACAGACGTGAATTGACGGACATGCGGCAGCAGTGCGGCGAAATGATGCCAATTCTCAAGTTGTGGCACATTCGACGAGACCCGGCCCTACATTGAACTTTGATGAGGTCGAACTACTAGCAAGAGGTAACAATCATGTGATCTGAGAATTACTTGAGTTAATAATCATGGGCCCCAATCCTTAAACAGGTGTAACGAATTGCCCAATCCATTTTCAGTGCTGAGGCTCTATTTGGCCAAAGTAAGTGGCCACTTAGGAGATGCACAGGCCACCGCATCGTATTACACCAACAGCAGGAACCAGCAAGCATCACATGAAATTCCACCACGCGTGAGGCAAGTTCAGCAAGTCAGGGCAGTTCATACTGGTCATCATGCAATCCACACACAAACGGGAAATTATTGTTGATTTTCCTACATGTAACGCATTGACTATGTCCTATAAATTCTTTAACTTCCTGTGTATGTTTCACCCGTTTTTGCTCCTGCATTCTGCTCATGTTTCTGATGAGGAATCTGCGACGAATGGCCCTGCGAACAATCTACTTTTGAGACAATACTTCACAATAATCAGCATAACCACCCTGGCTGAGTATTCTGAGCTAGGCAATGGTATACCTCATAATTTTTGTTTTCATTTCATGACATCTGGCTTTGACCGTAAGCGTACATTCCTTATGGCGTGCGTGTATAGCTCTGCTCTGGTTAGATGACGTTTGTCAGAACGCACAAGACAAAAACCACTTACCAGGCCAAAAACTGACAATTAGGATAAAACAAACGAATGAAGATGGAGAGGTAAATATGTTAGAGAGCGACAGATTAGGGTCTGTCACGTCTTTATTTATTGGAACGATAAAAACGAGTGGGCGTAAGAATACAGCGGAGATTTTCCAAACACAGCGTCTTTCAAGTGGGTCATGTGCGCTTCATCATTGTCTCGCCACCTGTCAGGCCCTGCTCCAGAAGATTTGTTATGTTTTCTTATACGGGAATGAACGCTTCCGGGTCTACCAAGTGGATGATACAGATGACTGGCGGACTAGTGTCTGTCAGCCAAAATTTTGTAAAAATAGTACAATAGCATGAGATAGACAACACAAGACACAGGCGTTAACGTTAATCACCCCAGAATCTTTATCAGTGAATTATAACCGTATGTTTAACGATACCGGCAATAACACAAACCAAGGGGATGAGTGGAACATACTCGAGTCAAAAAGCAAATTTATTGAGGAGACAGAGTTTTTGAAACATGCCTGCACAAAAGCAAGTTATTTCATGTTCAGACACTTTTTTATTTAGTCAATCATCAAATTTTTCTCACAAACGGATATAAACGAAAGCGGGAAATATTCACGAGATATTTTTTTTCAAATCACAACTTACTTTGTTGTCCACAAAAAAGGCAAGGCAGTTTATGAAAAAGAACTGCATTTAAAGAGGAACTGAGATTTATTCATTTTTAATTGTATGCCATCAAAATCCGTCATATATCTCACAGGCAGTATTTCATTTTCAAAAATCCGTGCATGCATCAGTTTCCCGCAAGTAACCTTATGAAGCCCGAAGGCGATGCTGACGTTTTAATGTTATGCAACGGGTCAGATAGCCGTAATGCTGTCCTTTTAGAAACGAAGCGAAAAAAGAATTAAGTGGTTTATAGATATTCCGGCAACTACCCGGCAACTCTGTCCTGCATGTGTTTACTCAAAATGAAGCATTAAAAACAAATAAGTGGTATTAATGTCTCCTATAGATAGACGTAAGCTCCTTCGTTTTCGACAGGTAAACTCTACATACATGTTAAAAACGTGGATAAACAGAACACTTTCCAACATTTCCAACCTACAAAAAAGGTCGAACACATTGATATGTACAGGTTAAGCATCCAATGTAAACTTCTTTTTGATAAATAATGCATAAATCAAGATGTTCTAGGTTCACAACGATACATTCTTCAAATTAATTAATTTGATAGTCCTCCTCAGGCATTTGGTTTTAAATTATAAGTGAGTCCAAACCACCGTCTATAGAATGAAATTCCTGTTTAAAGGTAATCATTGAAATTTAATGTTCTTAGCTTTTGACAGTCAGTACACAAAGGGCAGTCATATCCGGAGGCTTTAAAAACTAGCACAGGGGGTTGACAACAGCATGACTATGGATACAGAGAAAAATCAATGCTTTTGAATTATTCTGTTTATTCTGGCTCAGATTCTTAATAAATGAGTCCTCACATGCAACTCTATTAAATTTTTGGTTGCATGGTTTTCCTGCCCACGAAATTAAGCGTAAACCTAGTGTTTTTGCCAATTTTATCCGTGTTATTGCGAACACTCTAAGTTCTTACTGCAGTACGTTGGCAGATATCGTCAAGCGGTAGGCTTTTGAAGGGTAGCCTACGCCCGCAAGTGACCTTATAACGACTGAAGACAACCCAATTTTGTAATTTTATACAACAGGTCAGATATAAGTGATGCTGTCATTTAGGAATCGGAGCAGAAAAGGATTTAAGCGTTTAAAATAGATTCCGATTGTTATTCAGAATTTTTTTCCTTCATGTGTTTACATAAAACGAAGCCTGAAAAATAAGTAATTGTTATGAATATGTTCTAAACATCTAGGCATTCTGATATATGAAAGGTCTACTCTACATATGTATTAAAAATGCAAATAAATAGCACACTTTTTATTATCTCCAACCTATAGAGCATGTCAAATACATTGATATTTACAGGTAAGTTATCCAAAGTAAACATAACTTCGAGAACTGATGCATTAATGAAAATGTTTGAGATACGCAACGAAATTTGAAAGCCTGTCATTAGGTTTATAGTTATAACTGAGACCAAGCCACCGCCTATAGAATCAAATTCCCATTATAAATGTTAACATAGGCAAAAATTAAGGTTTCTAGATTTTGACAGTCAGTAAAGAAAGGGCAGCCATTTCCGCGGACTGCCAAAACTAGCACAGTGGTTTAACAACAGCATGGCTATGGATACAGGGAAAGTCTACGCTAATAAATTATTCTATTTATTCTGACCCAGACTCTTATTAATTTAGTCCTTAAATGCATTTCAATGAAATGTTTGGTAGCACGGTTCTCCTGTTCACGAAATCAAGCGCAAACCTAGTGTTTTCTGCCAATATCATCCCTGTTACTGCGAACACTCTTAGTTCTTACTGGAGTAGGTTGGCGTACATCTTCAAATTGTAGACATTTGAAGGGTTGCCCATTTTTTGCTTCAATTCTTAAATGATATTGTATTCCTTAAAAAGGTTGGCTAAAAGTGCTTATAAAATGGGTTTTAACTCAGTTTGTCAGTTGTGTATACAGGGCACATGAATAACCCAGTTTCTGGCGTTTTCGATTTGCCTCGAGAGCATTTTTACTTCTGTTTAATGCAGTAACGAAAGTTTGTAATTTTTTGGCGTCCACATTAACCTTTATTTTACTTTTCATTGGCTACATATACAATTCGACCGATTTCCGGCTGAAAAGAGTGCCATTTTAAGTCAAAACATACTACGTGAGTTAAGTAATCAGTTAAACGTAAATGCAATACTTGTCCAATCTAAGCACGTTTACTCCAAAATTCTGAATTTTTCTGATTTAAAAATTGCCTGGTGCTGTTTAATAGTTTAATATTACGCAGCGTAATCTCAAAATAGCTCAATGCCGGAAGAATTTGGACATTTTTATTTATGTACCTCTAGATGTCTGCGGAAGATATGGTCGTAAAATGAGCCCTTTATCAGCATGGACGTTATCCCATTCATTTTCGATTCCACCGTGCATGACAATCAATATCGAGAACTAGCAAAATAGAAGCTTTTTCGTTTTAATTAAGGTGAAACTTGCATTTTTTTTTCAATATTCTTCTCACATATTTTAACGCAAACTTTTGAACTGGAATTGCTTTAACCTTCCACAGAGTGTTGATTAGTTTAATAGCGAGTACTTGCTGTAGATAGTAAATCACCTATTTCTCTAGCGTATTAGAAAAATTCTAGTTATATGCTAGTAATAAAGTGTTCCAAAGTATGTAAACTGTGTTGTTTACTAGAAGAATTAGAAGACTCGATCACTGGGACAATACGTTTATTCGCCTGATGTTTCGAAATCCGTCGCGGATTCATCATCAGAAACATTAGAAGGAAACAGTAGCAGATCCATTTCTATGTTGCTTACTTTATTAGCAGCATCAGTAAACAAACAATCATGGTGTTATATTATTAGCTACTCCAAGTTCTTAAACAAGCTCACAAATCTAAACTTTTAGGCAGAAAGGTACTGTTAATTCAAGCAATGATTGAAGGAAGCCTAATGCTTCGCAAGTTTCCTAACTCTATTTAAGTGATACTCTTTGGCATAAACCTATTAGTGGAAATTCTCTGAGTTCAGCAAATTGTCTAAATATGGTAAAATAAGACAACAGGTACATATAATTCCATTTGTCTATCGGATAAAGCTGCTACTGGAATCGAAGTTGACTGATAACGAAACCTTCCCAGATCATTCTGATAAATATTACCCTAGCTTCCATCTGGGAACTAGAAGCACAGGCATGAACAAGCGCAAACCAGATAATACACAGCAGATTTTCATGAATCAATTATTATATCATTCATCGAAGAATGATCACATCAAAAGTATAATAAAATCTAAACATCCTTTCATTGGCACTTAAACGTAAGTAGACTCAATATTTATTCCCAAACATATACAGATCGTAAAGATGTTGCAAGAGGAAGTTGGCTTGTGCAGTTTCTATTTTACATATGACGGTCTGGGTCCTATAGTTAGACTCCCTTAAATGCGAGCCATTAGCGTTGAAGCAATCGGAATTCACAATAAAGAACAGCAATTAATACTTCTCCTAAGCTTAAATTCTTCCTATCTTTATGGTGATTTAAAAACCACTTTTTTATTTTATTTTCCTGATGTTTGCGCAAGTTTTAAACCTTTCCAACAAAAAGAACAGCTCAACAAAGCATACAATTTTGTCTACTTATGGGTGTCTTTACTTGCATTGATGCTCAATTCTAGAACTGTGTTAATTCTTTAAAAAATGTTCGCACGAATCCAAAAACACAATGTTATATATATTTTAGGAAGAAGGAAGGTCGAGTGCCGGATCGACTTGTTCATTATTCTGAGCTTTCGGGCTCTTTCGGGAGTCCATCATCAGAGATAAAAGCGTCCACGAAAAGCAGGCGACAGTTTTAAGGGGTAGGAGCCAATCAAATGCCATAGAGGAGGGGGGTTAGAGGGAGGTAGAATGGACGGAGAAGGAGTGAAAGGGAGGGGGGAGGGGATGTCCACCATCAGGGATAATAGCTTCCCCGAAAACAAGCAACAGTTGTGGGGGGTAGGAGGCAGTAGGAGGGATAGGGGTAGGATCTACACAGGGCAAACTGGACGCATTCTAGGTTCGCGCATTAATGAACATAAGTGTGCTGTCAGGCGGAGTGATGCACTGTCGCAAGTGGCCTACCATACCTATGAGACGGGCCACAACTATAACTTCGCAACGATAATTGTTCACGCCGAAAGCAAGACCGAACGCGAGCTCATGGAAGCCTGGGCCACGGATGACCACTTAGTGAACAGATGTATTGAGTTGGCATCTGCATATATTGCTCTCCGCAGGAACATTCGCAAGGCGGATACTGCTGATTAATGAACTCCCCTTTTCAAACTCTCCTCCACCCTCCTCTGCCTGTATGATGATCGACTAGCTCCTAGCCCCCACAACTATTGCTTGTTGTGGTGGAATTTATTATCCCTGACGCTGAACTCTCCGTCCAGCCCCCTCCCTTCTCCCTCCCTCTAACCCCCCCTCCTCTATGGCGTTTGATTGGCTCCTACCCCCTAGTACTGTCGCTTGCTTTTCGTGGACTTTTTATCTCTGACGATGGACTCCCGCAAGAGCCCAAAAGCTCAGAATAATAAACAACTCGTTCCAGTGCTCGACCTTTCTTCTTCCTCAAGCATGCAAATACCTGGAACGTGAACTTTCTCATTCATTCATGAACTGTGTTATATGATAGTTCTTGCAGTTTCCTAACTCAATATTATCGGAAAGCGCAAAGCACAAACCAAACTTTGACATAAACCCAGATTTCATTTTATGAAATAGTTGCAAGTGCCTGGGAATCGCAAAACTATTTCAACAAAATAGCGCACACAAAGGTTGCTGCCGCGATAAGAGCTTGAAAGTAAATTTTTTTATAAATGGGTGTATTAAAACAGACCTTTTGTCTGAGATGAATGTAGTCTTCCCGCTTTTGTGTTTCCTTATTAACAGCGAATGAGTTAATTGATTTTAATTTGTCCAGGGTTGATTTGATAAATTATTGTCATCTAGGGAAGTGCCTCCCAGTAGAGCAAAGCACATAACTGCGCAGATATGATCACGGCCGTTGACAGCAGAGGATAATGGCTAGACAAAAAAGCAACGTTGATGTCTACTAAAACTGTTAACTTTTCCGGTTATGATATAATTTATCGATATACTCCGCTCTAGGAAAGCCCTCCATCCGGAACGTGATAAGCTGTCGCATAAAACGAATGACACTTCAAATACGCCAATTTGAGGGTTTTAGTCTGATCATCACGTTGATTAGATAAAATTTGATTTTGCAGTAAATTCAGCTACAACTTTTGCGCTTTTGATTAAGTAACAAAACTTTTTTCACCAAATGGCCAATATATAAGCTTACAGAGGGCAACGGTGATGAAATAGGAAGAAGTTCTTGACATCAAAGTTTGTTACATACACAGTTACATAACTTTTCGTGACATTTTATGACGTCAACTGAGTTTGCCTATTTTGTCGTCTTTGCCCTGTTCCTAATCACTCCGAGAAGAAGGTGCTTCTACTATAGAAGAATGCTTTTCAGCCCACTAAGTAGTTCCCTGCTGAAGCGCAATACATTTGCAAAAATAATTCAGTTCACTAGTCTACTAAACTGAAATTTGGCGATAGTGATTCCGATCCGAGACGAAACAGCCTCCTTTGAAGTTTATTACAGAAAGAATTTATGCTTGCGATAAAAGTGGGTTTATACTCCCGTTCTAGTTCTTCCTCAGGAAAAATTTCTTATCCAAGCACGTATAATAGATTTGAACCCATATCTTACCTCAAACATTAGCCCATCTTAACCACAAAACCTATCCCTTACCACAACCTTAATCATAATCTCCCTAACCTTCCGTAAATTGTTTGCGTATAACGGATGTTTTACTCGCTATCTTACCAATCTCTTTAGGTAAGAGTCCAAACGATTGTTAATGCTCTGTCTATGCAGTAATTATTAGGTTCCTGTCGTACTTATTTGCATGCGATTCAACCCACAGTATTATTTCACAACGAATGAAGATGTTTAATGTTCGATTTTATGTTTTACGATGCGCAGTTGGCCACACAATGTTTGTAAATGTGTGACGAATATTGGTGTCCTAAATAAAACAGAAAATATTTTAAGCTAGTATATCTAATTGCACTGCACTGCACATATTTTTACAGATAATCGTTTTTGTTTTCGAGAAGGGGTCTCTTTGTCTTGTCCGACAATAATGCTTTCCTCATAGTTTTGCTCATCTTATTCCAGTCAGCAGAAAAAATAAACGTACAAGTGTTAATGGTTCTTTCTAAATATGGTTCCTGTTCAAATAAATGATTTCAAATCAAATCATCGGTATAATCAATACCGAGTATTGCACCATATCTGTGTGGGTTCTCTTACATAACAGTCTTAAACAACCTTTCGCTCATCGATCTGATATGTATTTAGGCGGTCATGTTGTTCAATTACGCTATTGAATGGATGCTCGGGAAAGCCCTACAAGAAGACGATAATGCTTACGTTGCACCCCGATACCGGCCGATTGATTTCAACTAAGCTGAGGATATTGCCTCACTTGCTTCAAGCTCTGGTGATCTACAGTCTATGGTGTCGCGGTGGGGGCATAGTGGGGGAGAAAGTGTAGTCGACCCTCAGCGCGCTTCTCTCCTTAATAAAATAAATATGAAGGCGCTTGAATCTATCATGGTGCACTAATTACCCTGGCTTGGAGGGTTGGCCAACTGACGGGTAAACTCGAGCCACCTACGCTGCTGCTTCTCTTGTACGCGTGTGTTTGTGTGTGCGTATGCGAGGATATTGAATACTGAGGGTCAGGCTACAATGGCTCCCTCTTAAGGTGGCCTTTATGGCGCTCCTGCACATACGGGAACCTACATAAAGAGTTGGCTGAGTCGAGTGAGCGCGTGTTGAGTGTTGATCACGCCAACCATTTACATGCTCTCTCATCCCCGGTCTTATTGACTTTTTCTTTACACCGGAAACGGAGGTGAGAGCAGAGCGAGTGGGCAGATTCCCCGCAAGTCTGTTTTAACTCCTGTTTTCATTCGGGGTAGTTGGCTGCGTTGCTTTAGCTTGCTGTAGCCTTCGTGCAGATTTTCCAGCTTGCCTCAGGGTCAGCTTCGACTTGCTTCAGCATTTGCTGCGGCTTGTTGGAGCACGTGGCGCACATCGTCGAAATCGACGGAGTAAATGTCTGTATCGTGGTGAACGAGGGCGTTTAATTGGTCCGCTTTTGCATAAACGCTGGGAAGACCAAAATTTTTTCATGCTGCAGGCCTGACCAAGAGTAGGTTACCAATTTGATGACGTAATGAATTCACTGGTCACGGGGTACACGTCAAGCAATCGTTCGGAGACATTCAAAAAGTGCCAACTAAATATTCCCAAATTACCGTTTCACTAGATACTCGCGAAGATAGAGCCAGTTGCCATACAGTTAGCAAACCAGATCTTGCACCTGCAAAAGGTGTTTATAAAAAAACTTAGGCTCCTTTTGCCGAATGATAACTAGACTTGCATTGGCATAACTCCTATCATGTCACGCTACAGCGATTACGTAGCGGAATGAACTAGCTGTAGGTTTCCTTCTCTCCCCTGATAAAACTTGAATGGGATCCCTCTCCCCCTCGCTTACTGTTGATTGGATGTTTTAATTTGTATCACTCTGCCCTCCTTTATGTAATTTTGATTGCCTGGAGATGAATAATCGGAACCATACGTTCGTAAAATGTGACTCCTTGAATGCTTATATGGGTTCATCGCCAGTAACTCGCGGGGAGGTTGCTGCCGAATTGACAGAAGAGGGAGGACATTGTCTTACAACTAGATGCAGCTCATTGACGACAGCGAAAATAATCTTTGTGTTATTGCAAAACTCTCATTCAACACGGAGGAAGAAATTGCGGCAATTAGTGACTCGGACGCGGACTGTCAAGCCATTACGGCACCAATTATGACCCCCAGCGGTGGTCACTGAAGCTGATAATTATTGTGTGTAGGTGGTCGCGTGGCCACTGCGAACTATAAATACTGCGTGATCTGTGCATTTATCACTCTAATCTATACATTCCTCCTCCTATTTTAAGGTAACCTATTATAAAGTGCCCGAAACGTCAAGGGAATTACCTTCTTGCTCCAACGATCACATCTTCCGCTTGTGAATTTTTTCACGGGAGTCACATCTTCACTTCTATCAACCAAATGCTTTTAAATCTACCCATGTATTAGCAAGGACTGTAATGGCCATTTTGGGGTCGCTAGGGTGTCAAGCACCTAGGAACTGTCCTGCCATAGAAGAATAACACATTTTTAACCTTTATTATTGTTTTAACTTTGCGAAAATTCCCATTGAAAATTTCAGAAGATAAATTGGCAAACATACGTTTGTTTTCGATAAATTCTCGTCAGGCCTTTACATTTATATTGTATGAATAAACTATGGTGGTTGGTGGACAGATGAAGTGTTCTCGTTGTCACTGTGGGGAGGAGGGGGGAGAAAGGTCGCACGAGCCGGCGCTTGTCCAAAAGAGTAAGGGAACACATACTCGCATGGTTAGGGAAGGGCCAACTTAAAGGTGTAAAGAGTTCAATCTTAGCGCACCTAGTTGACTCGAACCATCGCGTGGATGCCAAAGAGGCCTTCCGAGTGATTTACAAGGTGCCTTCAAGCTACTCAAAACTCCTCGGACAGCGTCTGTTGGCGACGGCCGAGGCGGCTGCCATCAGGCTACGCAGACCACTGCTATGTGCCCAAAAGAATTTCGTCGCGACGCCCCAGTTGCCATGGGCAAAATTAGGTAACACGGCCACCCACAGCGGACCACAGGCCTCGGAAACGGGCCCCCGCAGAGATGACCAAGTCCCAAGTCCAGCAACGCACACCTTATCGGCGGTCCTGGACGCCGGGCCATCTAGGCATTGACACTGATCTCAACTCCCCCAACCTCCCCCCCACCCCCTTTTCTCTCCCCTCCTCCCCACAGTGACAACGAGAACACTTCATCTGTCCACCAACCACCATACTTTATTATTGTGTTCACTTTATTTGGTTTGCGAGGTTGATTGTTAACACTGATACTTTTTCCTCATTCCCGACGTGTCTGTGAGAATCAGCAATATGGCGTTGAACTGGCTTCTCTAAATCACAGTCAGCGTGATGTTTGTCCTAGGATTTTCTCTTAGTCGGAAAACGTTGGGATATTGCTTCCCTAACAGCCTAGCTTCACAGTAGCCCAGTAAAAAGGAAAAATACATTTGCAAATCCTTATTTCAGCTCAACATGAAGCTTTTACGTCACAGGTGGTGAATTAACACATCAACGGCATACAGTTTTTTCAGGTGACTTGCATGTCGAAGAACCTTATCACTTTGTCAAAGGACGAAAATGGTAGGCCATTAGTTCCTGGACACCCCATTCTTTTTCAAAATTAAAAGCAATTAATCCCCCACGTACATAAAGCATAAGAAAACAGCCACGACTTTCCCTGAATGCCACCAACTGACTTCTTCTGATTGACAAACGGAACATCTTAAATTCAGAATAGCTTTCAACGAAGTGTTAATTAGCTGACATAAACAACCAACTGGATCTTGCTTACTTGAAGTAGACCTTTCTCGGAAAATATGCCCAACCTAGCGCAAAATCAAAAAATAGTCAATTTTAACGACGAAGAAGAAGAAGCCAAACAAATAACACATCGAACCTGCATACATGAGAGTGTAAGCAATGTTAGTATTATTTGCCCGCGTATTATAAATAAACTTCCTAAGGAACATGGACATACTGAGAGTACAATTATCACTGTATACTGAGTAAAGACAAGTTTTAGATCTGAGTAAGATCTGTCCTTCCAAAGGATTGAGTGTATCGACAAGGTTGATCAAAAAAGTTTTTAAAAACTCCTCATTACGTGCAATGTTTAAAACATCAATTCTTCGGGAAGTCTTATTCATGGACAAGGCACTCTCTCCAACAGTTAAATTTAATTACTCCTCCAAGTAACCGAGTTAGAGAGAAGACGGCAGGACGCCATCTAGACAGTGCCCCCGATTCGGATTCTGTTTTATTTTCGAATGGCTTGCATAAGGAGGAAAACAGAAGACAACTGTAAGCAGCTAAATCGTGCATGCCTAAGTTAACGACAGCTTAATGCCTAGACTACGCTTACTCACCACATCACCAAGTGAATACTGAATGGTCTCGCTATTTAAAAGTTGAAAGAAAATTGGTGTGCCTAATTATCCTTTGATAAGTAAGCTCCCTACGAAACGCAGAAATCCTGAAAGCTCAAGAATCCTTGTCGAATGTGTATTTAGAGCCTTAAGATAAACAAGATGTTTTTTATTGCAAAGTGTTGCGAAAATCAAAAAGCATTATCTCAAAATTGCAGTTTTAAGGAAATATTATTGCGGAATTGGTACTATGTGACAACCGACATCTAGTAAAGTGCGGAAAGTAGACAGAATTAACTTAAAAGCCTTTCGTAAGCAACTGATGTCATTTTTTTCCGTTCAGACGGTTTGAAATGGAGCAGATTTAAACAAAATGAACTTCAAATTATTTCTTGAAGAAATTACTGTGTAAGAATGTTGCGTAGTAATGGATTGACCAGTGACTAATGTACTTTACTATTAGCAGCACAGGATGTTGTAAGCATAACATTTGTACAAACTGTTCTGTAAAGCCTCTTCAATTCCATTGTACGCTTTATTTTTCTACTTTTCTAATACAATTACCACGCGATCTTCAGTGGTATACCGTAAAACAAGCAACAAAGTAGTATTCTAATAAACGCCGCTCAAAGAAGCAAAGAAAAGCAACATAATTGACAACAAAAAATGTCACGACCACTGTTCACCTGCATGCAGTCACTTTTTCGATACAACACTGGCTATATAATTGTTCACGTTGATCCGAATAGTTGGTATGGTTATGCCAATGTAAGAGTTTAAAGGCGGGGAAAGAGTTTACTTTACAAAAAAGCCCGAAAACCATAGGATTATGAGTTTCCAACGCACCGCCAATTTACCCAAATGCTTGAAACTTATAATTACCACTAGAGTAACAAAAAACAGTTTAGTGTCACACAGGAACGGCAGTGATAGGCGTTATATGGGTGGGGGATACAAGGTGAAGGATGAGTGAAAAATATAAAGCGTAAAAATAGTTAATAGATGGCGCAATTAGTAAGAACGCTTAATGTATGGCACCAAAAATGCGAGATTATTAAAAAAGTACTACAAGGTAATTCTCAGGAACTCGGAGATAATTGAATAAACCACTGCGATAGGAATAAGAGCAGCTCAGGAGCCAATGGGCAGTACAAACATAAGGAAACAAAAACTGAGCGAATAATATTCACAACGTGGCCAAAATTAGTTGAGTGACTTGAAGGTAAACAGCGCTATCTGTGGGCTTATGCGATCAGTTGGTTTGCAAACAAAGAAACGTGATCGTTGCAATGGAGTCTAAATAAATGCGTTAAATTATAAAGGAGGGAAAGAAGGCCGTCTCTTTTTGAAAGTTGAATGGAGATACTGTTAATGAAATTTGCAACGAAATAAGTAGTTTCTTATGTATAATAAACAACGGGGAAGATTAAACGGGACGCCTGCCAAATACTTTTTTCTGTTGCAGGAGACAGGGACGTTTCCGTTTGTAGATATACAACTAAAAAAACATTGCTTTCCTATGTTTATATACGAGAAGGTAGGCGGTGGCAAATTTTGGGCCAGCAGTGTTTATGATCTAGGTAATGTCTTGGGATGTAATAATGAAATATATTTTGCTGCTACTTCGTCGTCGTTCTCCCTTTATGATTTTACTGAAATCTTACGAAACGAGTTATTCAGATAACTAAACATTTTAAGTCACCTCCGCCATGTCAATGTCACTTACGGGAGTTCGACCATCGGTTTCGACGATATCCACTAAGAGCTACTGTATGTTGAAGCACGTGTGGACTTCCACACGATATACAGCGAGGCAGACTTGCCCGCAACGGAACCGGTTGTCAAGACAGAGTCAAGAAGACCGGAAATGCGTTAAGGTACAGACGGCTGGCACGACAAACACTCAACAGACGTACCAAACAGCCCATCTCGCTAGGTAGGCTCCCGAATGGCAGCACCACAAAGGCTTAATCGGACTCTCAGCCCGCAGACAGCTTCTACGCACAATAATACACGCTAGACCGACCGCGGTGTCTAAGAATCGACCTCACGTTTTCCCCCCACAGCCAGCAACAGGCTCCCATCTAGCTGTGGTTGCCTGAGGTGGGATTGGCGCAGCGCTGAAACGAAAAACAGATCGGAGATGAGCATGGCAGAGCATACTGTGCAAGGGAAAAGGAAGAGAGGGGCAATGGGAGGAGAGAAAAAACAATAAAAGGAAAGCGAAAGGCAATAACCAGGACAGATAAGAAAGACGGTGAGAGGGAGAACGAGTAAAAGAACGAACTAGAAAACAAGAGAGGAGACTAAGAGAGCGAGTGACACTTAATAATTAAGTGTCGAAAGCAACCTTTCTCAAGGTGCAAATTTAAAGATTGCGATAGCAGCAAGATTTAATGGATCCATGAGTTTTCGAGAGAGGTCTTCAGTTGCTGCCTCTCATTGCGTAACGTGATCAGCCTCTTGGCCACTTCTTATGACCTTGTGTTACATCGATTTTTTTCTGAATGAATTCAATTACTATTTTCTTTTATGTGACTCACGTTACGCAATGAGAGGCATCAACTGAAGAGCCATCTCGATATGCCATGGATCGATTAAATCTTGCTATAATTGCAATCTTTAAATTAAGTGTCTAGTTGAATTTTATAAATCATCAGTGTTTATTTATTAATTTCACCTAAGTAAGCGATAATCATGTTGAAAACATTCAGACATTGTTTTTCCATCGTCCTATCCGTACAGTTGTCCAGTGAAAAGGCAGTGGACAGTTGAATTTGATTTTCAGCCCACTATGGAGCTTTTAACGTCAGCAGTGAGTTTTAGACGCATTAACCCATCTGCCACCTATTGCTTCCTCAATCAGACTAAATGTCAAATGGAATTCAACAGCTGACGGGTCGCATAGATCGTACTGGCCTATTTTTCTACACAGACCAGTGACTTGGAAAATTGAATTGAATTAATCCACCAAGTAACAGCATTAAAGGTAAAACGCCACCAGACATTTTAAGTCATGCTGCTTGTATCTCCTCTCTAGCATATGTCGGACACCACCCTAAATATTGTACCTGCCCACTATACGATATTTTGAGAGTTTTAATTAAAGCTTAAGTTCCTTAAGCATTCTTTTTAAGCGGTCTGTTTCTTCGGTTAATATTCACGACTCTTTTGAAGGACGTAATGTCAACGATGTGTAAAATGATCTTTTAAAACTCTATTTTGTAAAATATGCAAAATTCACATCTAACAAAACATTATTTCATAATTTTAGTGGAAAAGCTACCTGGCGAATGTGCAAGTACATCTTTTTTTCCAAAATGGTGAATAAAAAGTATGAAAATGTTTACCGACTCCCTAACTGGCCATAAATTCTAATGAGTTTCCTCTCGAAAACTACAAAACAACATTTGAAATATCTGGTTACCTTCAGCCAAGTTTTGAGCTGTGCAGGCTTGTAGCCAAAGAAAACTGCCATGTGTTTCCAACAGTTTGTTTTTATTCCTGTTTCGATGTAAGAATAGGTATTTTAAGTATCTAGATCCTAAAAATCACATGCTGATATATACTGAAAGGAATTGCATGGCTACTTCTTGGTACGTCTTCTCACGATTACTAATGGCACTTTTGCAAATAACAGAATAATTCACCATTTTCAAACCATTTTACTATTTGTTTGTTGTTTTTACCTTTCACTGTGAGTATACTCTTGTCATGAATGTCAATAAATTGGTAATGTTTTTCTTGGCTACTTCCGTGGTAGTAACTCTCAGTACCTGTTGATCGACCTGAATTTTACTTAATGTTGTTAGACTAAATTTTATGATATATTTTACCATAAGCCTGGCATAAACATACATATCAGCGTAGAACAGTTGCTTTTCCACCGATTTATTTATTGAATCATGAATTAAAATAAACCTGAAAATTTTAAAACGTGAATAAAGCTTGGTGAGCACAGTGTATCTCCTCGTAACTTTGATCCAAAGTGTGACAATGGTGAGACCTACTAAAAGGCAGCAAATTTATATTTAAAGATGTTGTCATACTTTTAACCCTGCTGTAGGGTTACGGATGCATGGATGCAGACATATAGATAAAATAAATACGAACATATTGCTCAACTGATAGCTATCTGCACGCTTCGTTACTTACTTAAGTTATGGCGCTCTCCATACCGCCAAAAAAGATGGGTAAAAATGTTAAACATGTACAATAGGTGGCTTAATTCATGCGAAGTTAAAATTGGAGTTGTGAGTTTCGCGTTCAGTTGTTCTTGTTATGTTTTGACCTGATGAGTGGAGCTGGTCCATAGATAACCTTGTAACAAAGAAAACTGCATGCAGAAAGCTGGCAAAATCGAAGGTTACCGCATATAGTAGTGCGCAAAACCAAACATTTCATTTTTTGGTGCGCTATAAAAGAACATAAGTATAAGGAAGCAGTTTTTGATACAGTCTTTTCAAACGCCAAATATCTACATCTTGTTTGATTTAAATCACCTTAGTGTGGGGAATCGCATTGTTTTCAGAAAACAGGAATACTTTCAGTTTTAAAGAAACGTTATTTTTGTCAAGATCGGAAGTTAATTCGACACAAGACGCAGCAAATTTTTTTGCCTAGTATATTTTTTATGGCATCAAATATATGGAACCATAAATAAAAT
Source organism: Ligula intestinalis (assembly GCA_036362985.1). Taxonomy (NCBI): domain Eukaryota; kingdom Metazoa; phylum Platyhelminthes; class Cestoda; order Diphyllobothriidea; family Diphyllobothriidae; genus Ligula; species Ligula intestinalis. The sequence goes on along the minus strand of JAYGXS010000003.1, from coordinate 24,448,738 downwards.
GCGGGTACTCCACCGTGTGCATTAGCAATGAAACCAACCGTGTTACATGTAAAACATGTGCAAGGTACTTTTTAAATGACAAAGGTTCCGCTGATGCGCAATGTGGAAACGGAACAATCGAGAGCTTAGTCGCTTTTTGTAAAATATTAGTATGTATTCAGCCACACTTTTCTGCATTCGAAATCTTAGAATGGGCTTAACAGTTATAATGTATGGTGACAACCGCTCCCATATATATGGAAACGTTCGTTCAGAAGAAGAGAATACGATTACTAGAACCACAGTCTTGATTGTCCTGAAGTTTCGGATTCCCTCGGGAATCCATAATCATAGGTAATGGTAGGTTAGTCTGAGCCCTGTGCAGGTAGAGCTTGAATATGCAGAGATAGCAGGGTATTTGTAGTTCATAGCGGTCATCCGCATGCGTACTTTAAGAACCCACTATTGTAGCCACCGCTTAGGTCTTGATTGGTGCGGTGACGGCTTGACACTTCACGTTCGACTAATTAATTGTCGCAATTTCCTTGTCCTTGCCGGATGCGCGCTTGGTAATTGTGTGACAATTAGGATTACTGTTGTCAGAGTTGTTGCTGGGCCCGGCCCATCCCGCGTAGCTGATTTCCTTGTTCAGGCACTGTCTCAGTAAGTGGTATGGAAACTCAAAATCGTTGCACTTGTTGATGTACTGAGGGCCTGAGAACCATGATTCAAGCAGCTCGCGACTCACGCGGTTGTCACCTCTTGCGAGGATTTTGGTCTCGTTAAACTTGAAAATATGGCCGAGTCCCGTCAAGTGAGCTGCAATCTGGGAATAAGCATCTTTCTTCCTCACCGCCGCTACATGCTCGGCAAGAGCTAAGGAGCATTTGCCTAGTCGGCTTTTCAAACAAGAAAATAGAACGCCTCGTTCCTCAATGACAGAACATTTGTTAGATACGGGCCATTCTGTGGACCCTAAACCTTACTTCCGAGTACTCGTTCGACCACGAACATTTCGTACCTTGCGCTACCTGGAGGCAGCCTATATACGGTGGTCAAAACCAGACCCATGTAAATAGTTGGAGCATGTGGTTAACTTGCCTTACCCTGGTAAAATCGGGCTCCCAAATGTACACAGTATTCTACCCAATTTTTTTCTGCATTGCACGTTTTTCCCCCATGTTTGCTGCCCACTATGTTTCAGCTTTCCTACCCTTATTGATTTTCCTCGTAGCCGCATCCTATGACCTTTTAGTTCTGTATAGATTTTTCTGTATGAATTCAATTTTGTATTTCTCTTACGTCATTCATGTTATGCAATGAGAGGTAGCAGATGGTGAGCGTTCCTGAAATTTATGGATCCAATAAATCCTGCTGCACTTGCAATTTGCATATTTGCTTTAAATTTCTGAAACGAAGATAATTATATACGCCGACAACAAGACCGAACGTGAACTCATTGAAGCCGGGGCCTCGGGTGACAACTCAATGAACAGATGTATTAAGCTGGCGCCCGCATACATCTCCCTCTGCAAGACTATCCGCACGACCGACACTGGTGATTAATTAGTGCCCTTTCCCTCTCCCAACCGACTTTAACTTACCCCTGTGATGTTTGATTGGCTCATACCCCCTATAACTGTTGCTTATTTTCGTAGAGGCTTTTGTCTATGATGGTGGACTTTCCCCCTTTCCCTACCCTCCTTCTGCCCTCTCCCCCTCTAACCCCCTCCCCCTATTACTTTCGATTGGATCCTACCTCCTCTAATTATTGCTTCTTTTTCGTGGAAACTTTTATCTCTGACGACGGACTCCCGCAAGAGTCCGAAAGCTCAGAATAATAAACAAATTGATCCGATGCTCGACAACCCTTCCTCCTCTTCCAAGCAAATGCCTGGAACGTTAAGGTTTTCATAATCAGTAACTCTCAACACTCTTGCCTTGAGCTGGAGTTCGAATATCTGATAAGAGTTTCTAATACGATGCCATCTTGATCAGTCGTAAAAATATTATTCGAAATTGAACCATATTTACTCCATGAGTTCCATGCGTATTTATAAACCATGCGTTCTGCATATCATGATGCTTCCGATTGGAAAAGAACGTGTATGTGCTCCCAACTATGGTTTAAAGGGCTGCAAGAGGATAAACTTTTGAAGGAAGGAACGCTGATTTCTATAAGTAAGTAAAAACAGCTGCATTTACGCAACTTGCCCGACTTATCGCAAAAAGGAAATGGCAAAGTAAACCGGCGTTTTTTGAATTCAACAATAGAAAAGCCTGCAATCTGAGGGAAATGGGAAATGTGAATGTGAAAAAAGGTCGACAGATTAACTGTTTTGTTAAAAGTCCGTCATTGAACTGTCCAGGTGATAAAGTTTGCTCCATTTTATCAACTTCTGTGTGATGTTGGCAGGTCATCTATCGTAAGCGGGCTAGGCACTAAAAAAATGCTACGTCATGGCTCATCAGCCAGCGGTTCTCCAAGGAACCTTCAGCCTTCGGTTTATTCTTTCTCGGTTGCCCCTTTGGACTTGTGCAGGCAGAAATGTTAATGAGAGATGAGTATCCGAATCATTCTGCGCTTGCGTTGATAGAATGTTCATCGCTAGTTTTTTACAATCGACTGGTAAGCGACGCACCTCGGCAGAATGCTTGCATCTAGGCGCCTATGAAGAAAATTCATTTGAGCGTATGCTTATCCAAGCCAACATTAGGAGCGTTTGCAAAGAAGTGCTAATTGGAGCGTATCGCGCCTGAACATAGTCCGCATGAGATTGTCGAACACAAGCCAGAACCTGAGATCCGCAAATATAAATTTTTCGCTGTTGCCGGACAAATGCCTCCGCCAGGGCACAGCTTTGACTTCGAGAGGGTGAGGATCGTGAGCCTGTGGTTACTAAGTCCACCTTGAGATTCCTGTAAATTAATGCTCAACGTCTTCTAAGAAAAATCCACGAACTCAAGCCATAAGTTTCATACCGAAAACCTGATAGTGTTGCCATAACAGAACCATGGCTCAGAACAGAAATCGCGGATTCCGAGATTGCAATATAAGGAAAACAGCTTTTCCGCAAGGACCGTCAAAATGATTAAGGCTCTGGGGCTGCTGTATACGCAAGAACAGGAACCTCCGTTGTCGAACGACAGCATACCCTAGTCCTTGATTCGAGCTGTTTTTAATACGTCTGGATTACGCTAAAGAAGGTTTCTTCACATAACGTAGAATAGCTGACGGTTTGCAGACCAACAACCATTCTGAAAGCAGTTGACGAGTCGATCCTTCGTCTGGTGTAGGAAACAGCTAGCCAGCGAGAGGCTCTTATTACTAGTGCTTTCAAAGCCCCTGCAATAGACTGGGAAAACATGAGAGTCGAGGGGACACCAACCTCCTGAGGTTTTAAGTTAACTGGAATAAGATGAAGCCTTCTGACATAGATCATAGCTTTTCACATGGAGCGATCGCAAGTTGTGTGCATCAGGGCCTCGAAGTCAACTAATATCCCTGTTTTAAGTGGTTTCCGCAAGGCTTAGTCTCAGAGCCGTTGCTCTTCTTTGTCTATATCAGCGATGCCGAACTTTGGAGAAGCATCGTGTTAGGAGTTTAGCCTGTTCAAATGCTAAAAACATTTGGAGGTTTTCCTTAGGCATCGAGCCTAGCCAAATGTAGTTTTTTTGTTCGCTCAAACCACTTACCTGTGACGATCTTAACCCCTGGAGAGGACACAGATGCATGCGTGTCTACTTATTGCAGTTATCCCAATGGGCCCAATCAGGCCACAGGCGAACACGCATGACCGTCAGTTATAAGCCACTGTCACCTCTCAGATAGTGGTGTTGCACAGGAGGACTGCAAGGACACCCCTATTCTGCTCCCAATACCGAGTCTTGCCCCCGAGGTGAGATAAAAAGCGCGCATGAGATCAATCAGTGGCAAATATCACCCGGGATTTGCACGCAATCAACCCTCCTCCGAGTAGATACCAAAGTTACGCCCTTCTCATTGTGTTCTTCCTTGGGGATTCCAAAGGGCGTAATTCGACGTTGACACACGTCAGATGTCAGCGTTATAACACATCAGTTTCAACCGGCTTAGCAGCAGGTCGACTCGTTGGCTATTAAATTGCAACGGTAACAAGTGTGTACTTTAAGGACTCTCTGCTAGATAGACAAATGAGGAGGATGATTTCTTCCAATACCTCTTCGAAGGGTAGCCCCTGTCAAATTTTGACGAACAGAAGGACCTCAGTGTTTTACTAAACTCCTCACAGTGTGCAAATGCAGCTAAACGCGCGGCACGGGTGCTGTTTGCGCTTAGACAGGGATTTGTTCACATCGACAAGGAACTCTTCAGAAGAACTTATGGAGCATTTTTTAGGTCCCACTTGGAGTATACCGTCCAGGCCTGGCGTCCATGGTTCAAGAAGGGTTATCTGCACCTGGAATATGGGCAGAGGAGAGCAACGAAGATGGTCAACAATCATGATCATCTGTCTTACAAAGACAGATTGGTTGAACTGTATTTTTGTTCCTCTCAATTACAGGCAGCTAGGCGGTGACCGCATTTAAACCTACCGAAGCTGTGAGTGTGCCTTTTGTGTGGTAATCCCTTTAAACGGCAGTGTAAGCTGGCACGTATGGACGTTTGACAAGACGTCATCTCGCAGAGGGCCATTGGAGCGTGAAGCGGACTCCCTGATGAGGTGATCCTATCAGAAACTGTTGTGACATTTAAATGCAAGCTCGATTTTCGTTTGCTTAGAAACTATTGTACATATAACGAACATTAATTAGGAAACGGCAGTTTGCGACTGGCTCACACATTTCATTGAGTTTAATACTCCAGTCTTCGTATGTACTGTTGTCAAAATTAAACTTTGTGTTATTTTCGGATATGAACAAAGAAATCAAGGGCCAAGGCGTTCTTACCTCAGTAATGGGATTATACGGGTGCCCAGGGTCAACCTGTGTGACCAGCAGACACGCAAGAGCAACCCGCGCACGGCATGCAATCAACACCATTTCATCAGCTTGAATTGTTTGTCTGCTATGTGGGTGTGCATAGCAAGAGGGAAGGAGAGGAATTATCTAAGCAAGCTAGGTTACATCTAAAAGTGATTAAAAGTGCAACGCGCAAGTCAGAAGTCAGTCATGTGAGGGTTATGAGAAGACGGGAGAGGAAATGCAGTAACGTCTATTATCGATTCTTATTACGGAAACGGTACGTTGATCACGTGATCCAGCTGCTTACATCCTTCGGGTTTTCTCTCCGTATTTCAACAGCCTCGCCCGAAGTGTGACCTTTAATGGAGTCATTGCGTTCACTGTATGCCCAGTGCACACCAGGTGATTTGTTTATATTTTTGCCGGCTTTAGCATTCACTTGGGCGTATTTTCAGCTGAACAAGTTGCCAGCAGCCTTTGCGTGCGTGCACTGTGTTTGCATCGGGGACTACCGCATAAAAATAGTTTGATGTGGCGTGCAAGGGCAGAATTTTTTTAATTGGCCTAGCCGAAATAGCCATTTTTGTGCTACTGATAAAAGAATTAGAGTTGGTTTATATTTGTTTAGTCACCTATCGAAGTCAGCGCTTGACCACGTTGGACACATTATCACCCTAGAACGGAAGTATAATGTTCATCAGCGATTTTAGCGTGGATATTTTGGGAATGGTTTCCTGTTTGTGATGGCAATACTTATCGATGAATTCCGCTGGATACCCATTTCCAATAAAAAAAACTTTCTTCGTGGATCCTATTTGAGGGTCATATTCTCATGGCTCTATTGAACAGGCAGAAAACAAGGGTTCATTTCTCTGGAATTGAAAGGAAGCTAAAGAAGGAATTTCACTGTCTTTTTCAAGTGGTTTACCGATAGATGGAGCTCTGAGTGAAATCATCTGCCCACCTCCATATAAAAAACATCTAAGAAGCCAGTGGGCCATTTTACTCCTTCCTCTTATGGGTTCGGTCATAAGATCGAAATACTTATTTCCACAGCAGGAAACGGCTGGAGTCGTTTACCGGATCTGGTGCAACTGTGGATAAGGCAACTTCGTTGGATAAACCAGGAGATTACTCCGAGCGCGAATGGCCGAGCATGCAGCGGTGGTGAGGAAGAACGACGCCAACTCTCAGGTTGCAGCTCACTCAACGGGACCCGGTCATATTTTCAAGTTTGACGAGGCCGACATCCTCGCGAAATGTGTCAACTGCGTGAACAATGACCTACTCGAGTTATGATTCTCAGGTCCCCAGTCCATCAACAAGCGCAACAATTTGACGCTCCCATATGGTGGACTAAGAAATTCCTTGAGCAACAGAATCAGTCACGTTGGGAGGACCGCGCGCAGCAGCAACTCTGACGACAGCGGGCATAATTGCCCCACAATTGTCAAGTCTGCATCTGACACTGACAAGCAAACTATGGCAATCAATGAGCCACCACCTCAACAATTAAGACATCACGGGGTGGCTGCAGGAACTGACAATGATAGTACGCATGCAGATGACCGCTAGGAACTATAAATACCGCGATACCTGTGCATTTATCACCTTTATCTGCGCATGCCTCAACTTTCCTACGATTACCTATGATTAAAGATGAACGACAGAATTCGAAAGGTCAGGAAAATAAAACTCTTGTTCCAGTGATCGCATCTTCTTCTTCGGAGTTAACATGAATTTACACATGCAAATCTATTGAGCGCAAGCGAAGGCAGTTGGAAACTTGGGGGGCTGAGCATATGCCGAAGTGGCCGCTTCGCGTTGAAGATAAGCTGCGCAAAAGTTCAATTACAAAGCACCTGTAAGATAATGACCATTGTGTGGATCCAAAAAAAGTGCATTTAAGGTTGTGCTTTGGGAGGCGACTGTGCGTAGCCAGCACTTTCCACAATCTATTGCAATCTGGAGAAGAAAACGAGAATTCTTTAACCAGTTGAATCGCATGATCAGCCTCGCACTGCCTTAAAGAGGATCAAAAATGGAGGTGATCCACTTTATATTCTCGTTTCCTCACTCTTTCCAGCATGTTAGTGTATTAATGCGACGGTCTACCTTCAATCTCGCACGCTAATAGTTTCAACAACACGTCTTCAAAATCTTCCTTAAGCCAATGCTTCTAGAATTCTAGACTTCTAGATGAGCATCAATGGAGGAACTGCGAGTTTCCTGTTGATGAAGGAAATATTCGTGGACGGTTCTTTCCATTTCATGAGATCGTTTTCAAATTCAGCGAAAATTCCCATTTCTACAATTGAAAAGTCGTGTTGGCCAACGCTCGTTTTCGGTCATTCATCGTCAGGCCAGTACATGACATGGGGAATAAAATTGGTCAATTAATTACAGCCTTTATATAATCTTCAGGTTAGGGAAGGAGGGAGGGGGAGGAAAATGTGAGGGTAATTAAGCAGCTGAGTTTTCCCTTGTCTCCTGGACACGGGCGCCTGCGCGGGTAGGACACTGGTTGCCATCCCCAGATGAGACAGGGGGAATGTTCTCGCGGTCAGTGGGTTGAGTTCTGTATGTCAGCCGCGCAGCTTGCGCTTGACTATTCTCGTAGCTTCGTCTTCTGTGGCTTCAGTAGGTGTAGAATTTCCACGTGCAGTCGGCCAAGGGAGGCCGATGGCTTGAACCAGCGACTTTTGACAGCATAGAGTGGGTTTTGCTGGCCGGATTGCCACTACTTCTGTTGTGGCTAACACCCGTTTGCGCAGGCCTTTGGAGTAATGGGTTGGCGTGCGGCATAAGACCCGAAAGGCTTCTCTCGCTTCCACTTGGTGGTTTGTATCAATTAGGTGGGTGAGAATTGAGCTTGAGGTCGGTCTATCCCCCCTCCTCCTCTGTGCTCGCGCATTTTCTTCTCCAGGCGTCGCGTTGTTCACAAAATATAACAACCAGCGTCCTACCCGCGCAGGCGCCCGCGTTCAGGAGACGAGGGAAAACGCAGCTGCTTAATTATCCTCACCCTTTTCCTCCCCCTCCCTCCTTCCCTAACCTGACGATTATATAAAGGCTGTAATTAATTGACCTATTTTATTCCCCATGTCATGTACTGGCCTGACGATGAATGACCGAAAACGATCGTTTGCCAACACGATCTTTTTCAAATTCAACGTGGCGTAGGTATGTCCTAAGTCGATGCCTTGACAACTAGCAGTTCTCCAAATCTAAAACCAGGACGACAGTTCTAGTAGTACAGTCCCTTTATCACAGGCAGAAGTGTCAAAGGTAGACGCAGCAATTATTCGTTGATGTTGTTGATGGTATTTTACAGATACTGATGCAGTACAGAGAAGAAAACCATAAATTTATAACCAGCTGAATCATGTGATCCACCTCGCATCGAAAATAGAGGTAATCCACTTCCCTCTCTCGTTTCCTCACACCCACCGGCACGAATGACTGCTCTACCGTGCATTGCAGTTTAAATCACGCTTGATGAGAATTCAATGTAAGTTGAACAGTCTGGCCTAGATAATCCCTTTCGCCTCACCGTGCACACAAAAATGAAACCCCCGTCGGTATCGGTTGAAGCAGAGTATAGACGACCCGGAGAAAGTTTCTGTGACATCAGCAGTTAGGTTGGTTAATAGATTCAGCTGCTGAGATGGGTTCCTGTCCGACAGGATGCAGACGAGCGAGAGCCAAATCGACTGTAGCGATTAGCTAAAAGGAACTGAGACAGACGAGTGCAATTAAAACAGAGTCAACGACATGAAACATTCAAAACAGAATACGCGTAGCCGAAATTCAAAGTTGGCTGTTCTGTTTATTTTGTTAGCGTATTGAGGAAAATGCTGAAAATATAGAAATTGCAAAAATACCTACAGTTCTCGACAGAGACACTGATATTGGATCTCCAATGGCTAAATTCTAAATCATTTGACCTTTATCCAGGCCGGTTCGATATTCAAAGCTTCCATCGCCATTGGCTTTATTGTAGTCAAAATGGGTATTAACTGAATTCCGAGACTGTGTTTGGTCAAATTCATTTGCGCCGTGCGATGCAAATGCGAGAATGTGGGCTGACTACTGGGTTCTCTGCTCCCCGCTACGTCTTCTATTGTACACTCCATGCTTAAAAATCAGCTATTCTGAAAGATAGGTACGCTATTATTCAGCTATAACTGATAACTTCTAGCCCATATACAGAATATCGAATCATAAATAATTGTAAATAGGCACTGACTGATTGGTTACGGTATAGCTATGTTCGATAGTGAGCTCCAAGGCACAACTGGACGAGAAGGTTCCATAAACGATTAGTGGGCTTATCGCAGAGGGTTAAACAAACGGTTTAAACCCTAGGATCTGTAATCTTAATGCCCGGTGCCTTAAGGAAGAAGAAGAAGAAGAAGTGGAAGGCTACAGTGGTAGGAACAGTTTTGTCTATAAAGAAGGCAAAGAGAATAGGTAGGAAGAAATGGACTCTCGTAAGATTGCAGTCCGGCGGCTAGAGAGCCGGGTCTGGAGTGGTGAGAGTGTAGACAGTCATCGCAGTCAGTTCCTTTGTAAGTCGGCCCTGAAAAAGGATTGGCCAGACAGACTGGGTCAGCCTACGAGTTAGTGCACGCGTGTTAATGGCCACCGCGAGAGGCAATTATTCGCAGTGGAGAATGTGGCTGTCCAAAGGATAGGTTGATTAATGCAGGGGCGTAGCCTTACTTCTGGCATGACGTGGAAGGTGGAGACACTACAAACGCCGACTTCCTGAACACAGATAATTGCTCAAAATTCCGTCAGCTTTTACGGCAGTACTACCATGGTGTCCATTCCATCTTCCGACAATCTTCTTCACCTTCTACAGGCATTGATGACAAAACTGGCATCCCAAATCACTGCATTTACAGTTGGAGACGGACAATCGCAAAGCCGATGTTCATCAAGAAATTGTAGACAATCTTTTTTGCGTTCCCGCGACCGCCGTCAACTGCTTCCAAGTAGCTGTTGCCGGTATCACCATCAGTTCGGAGCCAGAGCGCGACGATGTGTGCAGCCGTCTTCATTCATTTCATCTTCTGCGGCTTCGGTGAAACGATTCCACCGGGCAGTAGAGGCGACTGCTGCTGGGAGTGCTACCAACCTTCACACTCGCCGTTTGTTCCTCTGGGATCGTATCGCTGGTACCAAATTCGTCATTGATTCTGGTGCCGAGGTTAGCGTGATCCCACCAACACCGGCTGACCGCGAAAAACGCAGCACATTGCGTCTCACTGCTGCCAATAACTCCAGCATCTCTACCTCTGGTCAGCGCTCCATTACTCTTGACTTGGGCCTTCGACGGACTTTTCGGTGGGTTTTCATAATCGCTGACGTATCTGTCGCCCTCATCGGTGCTGATTTTCTAGCTCACTTCAACCTGCTAGTCGATCTTAAAAATCGCCGTCTCGTTGACGGCGTGACGCACCTCTGTGCCAGTTGCCAGTCCGATGCGAATCAGTGCCTCAGCCCTCTCACCTTCATGCCCATTTCTGACTGTCCATACAACTCCCTTCTTAGGCAGTTTCCCCACCTGACCAACCCCTCTTTCCGAGATGTAGATATAAGACACACCGTCACCCACCACATTTCCACCACTAGACCTCCCAAATCTTGCCGACCGGGTGGTCTTGCCACGGACCGTTTGAAGATTGCCAAGTCAGAGTTCGAACACATGCTTGAACTCGGCGTCATCCGACAGTCCGACATCTCCTGGGGATCACCCTTTCATCTTGTTCTCAAGAAGACGGCTGGCGATTGACGACCATGTGCCGATTACAGGGTCTTGAACTCAGTGGCCATTCCTGATCACAGTTCAACATTTCGTGCCCAGACTGCTGGCAATTTGACAGATACATGTGCAGTGGAGGGAGAGTCGTCTGAATGTTCGTTATCTGGCATCGTGATAGAGATGAAGGAAGGGCTGGCGGAGTATTCAACAATTTCGTGTGTTCAAAAAGTCGGAGGTCACCAATATGTAGCGGTCTAGTATGGAAGATCTACTACAACCACTGCACTAAGAGTATTCCGTGAGCGATAGGAGAAAGCAGTTGAAATGTTAGGACTAGTTTATTAGTACACAAGGCAAGTTGCCGTGAAGGGCTGTTTGCTTGCGAGCGATAAACGCATCCGTCTGGGAGCTTGTCAGAAGCGGTGTGTTTAATGTAACCGTTCTGTGTGCAAGGTCGCCATGGTGTCTTGTGGATGCATTTGCCACTGTTCATGTGAGGGTGCGGGCGTGCGTGTGTGGGATGTCTGATTGGTCAGTTCAAAGGCCCAGTCACGAGAACAATAACAATGGATGGAGAGGCAGACTGAGCCGGTGAGCGCAAGGTAAGCGCTGTCTGCAGAGGTGGCCTTGACTGTGCTGTTGCTGTTGTTGTGTCTGCTGGTTAACAAGCCCGTGAGGGCCGTTCGGACGGAAGGGGAAAAAGGAGACACTACAGCAGCCACTAGGCCAAACCTGGCGGGACAGTGAGACAGCTGCCGATCGAAACTGGCAAGGCAACGAGCCTTTGGCGTAGCGGTTAGAGCGTTGGACACCTAAACAACAGGCTGGCTCCTCGAGTCTCGAGGGTCCCCACGCCTGGGGTTGAGGTGTAACTGAGTAATTATGGCTAATGGGCCAGAAATGACCATTTCAGTGTCACTTACCTTTGTTACTGATGCCTTCTTCCTATCAAATTGTTGATAATATCATATCAAATATATTAAACCATGCATGATATATCATATCAAAATTATCACCAAAAAAGAGGAGGCCAACAATTTATTTCCGAGTAAGGTGTGAATCATAAAATTTGCACTGCCTTTATGTTGCTTGCAATTGTCTACTGTCTCCTGGTAGCTGTGATTACTAAAACTTCCGGACATGGCGCATCTGACCTAGGGCTTAATTTGGGGATTAAGAAGCGTTGGGTGGTTTTTATTAATAAAGGTGGTGCAAATGTTTAGGGTCTGACCTGCAGATGGGGTCTGGAGGTGTCTATTAAAGCAAGTGGTTTGCAGCGTGGACATCCTGGCAGGGTTTGGATACTGACCATGTTCACCCTCTTATAATGCTAACTGCATGCTTGGCGCTTCGCTTTTTTCCCTCATATTCAAATTGCCTAGGAGGTCATTACTGTAGCCTTTACAGCTACGTTACGTTCCTTGAACGTGAGCACCTGATCCCGTTCGATAACGACGAAGGTGTCATCCACATACCGAGCCCAGAATTTCGGTGAATACATCGGTGTACCCTTCTCCTGCTCGTAGATTGTTCCGTCAAACGTGAAGTACGTCCTGAGACAGAACTTCAGGAGCTGTTGGATTTCCGTGCGTCCCAGGCGATTCTCCTTCTCATCGTATTTGTTTCGTAGGAGCAGTTCGACCGTCTCGATTGGCAGATCCTGAGGGATAGGAGTAAAAAGAGACGTGACATCAAAGGAAACCATGATATCACTTGGCAAGAGACTTACCCCTTTAAGTTTCTCCAATAACATCCAATTTACGATGGAGGAAGAAGAGAACAACCAGCTGGCTTTTCTTGATGTCCTCGTTTGCCGAAAAGATTGTGGTGGTCTAAAGACTAAAGTATTCAGGAAAGCGACAAACACGATGCAAGTACTGAATTACAACAGCAACCATCCAATCAGCCACAAACGCAGTTGCGTAAAAACACTCTATCGGCGTGTTGAGACGCACTGCAGCGAAGAAGAAGACAAAGTTGGCGAGGTAGAATACCTCTGACGGGTGTTCAGAGAAAATGGCTACCCGCGCAACTTCGTCAACCGGTTCTTGCGCAAACGAGCTGGCCAACAAAAGCGCACCGACCCCAAGATTTGGCGTGCGATCCCGTATGTCAAAAACGTATCGGAAGCAGTCGGCCGTCTTCTCGCACCACTTAGAGTTGGAGTCGCACACAGGCCGGAGGCAACCATAAGGCGTCAGATAATGAAGCCGAAAGACCCACTGCCACGGCAAGAAACATCTGGGGTCGTCTACAGGATCTGGTGCAGTTGCGGTCAAAGCAACTATGTCGGAGAAACTGGCAGACTTCTCAGGACGCGAATTGCCGAACACGCGGCTGCAGTGCGGCGAAATGATGCCAATTCTCAAGTTGCGGCTCATTCAACGAGACCCGGCCACACCTTCAAATTTGATGAGGCCAAAATTCTCGCAAGAGGTGACAATCGGGTGAGCCGAGAACTACTTGAGTCATGGTTCACGGGCCCCCAATCCATCGACAAGTGCAACGATTTGCCCAATCCATATTCAATCCTGAGATTCAATGTGGCCAAAGCAAGCCGTCACTTGAGGAATGGGCAGGCCACCGCCTCATCGTACGCCAACACCGGGGAGCCAGACGGCCGAGCAATCATCATGCCCGAGCTCACCGCCCGTGAGGAAAGTTCAACAGGTCAGAGCCCGCGTGCCGTCCAACAAGCAGTCCACGCACAAGAAGGCAATTAACGTTAATTGTCGCGGTACGCTTGCAGTAATGACTGTGTCCTATAAATACTGCAAACGTCTGTGCATACTTAACCTTCTGCTACTAATGTCTCTGATGACGAATCCGCGGCGGATATCGAAACGTCAGGCGAATAAACATATTGTCCCAGCGATCGAGTCTTCTTCTTCTTCTCAATTGCTTCCTGGGACACGGATGTTCTCTTGTATTGTACACAGTTAATTAAACGATTAACCAATCTGCGAAGGGATATTTGGCTTTTGCACTTCATCCCACGTTTCCATATCCGGAGTTTACAGGATTTTTGATTAACACAAATGCAGCAACTGAGAGTTTCTAGTTAAGACGGTGATGAATTAGCTGCAGTTCTGTTCACTGTATGACCCTTTTACTAACTTGATGAGGCAAAAGTATGACCAAACACGATAACTTGACAGCAAACAGTTCCCCAAAGCAAAAGCCAGGAGGTTGGTTTTTATGCGGATAGTACCTCTTTACCACAGACTGAAGTGTCGAACAGCTTCAAATGTACTCACACCAATTGTTTATTGCTGTAAATTATGATGTTATTGTTGTTAATTATGATGATGCTGATGCTTTGAGCACGCTTGACAGGTATTCACTGTAATCTGTAATCCTCTCTTCTCTCCCTCCCCTTACTGTGCGCATCCGTATATCAGACACCTTGTGTTTCAGTCCCCTAGTTATATGTTTATTGAAACAGTTGATTATGTCTGATGGTATTTTCGTTGCCTCGCGTGGCAATCTTGAAGGATCAAACGGATCATTCTTTTGCCGTGTTGAAACATTGCGAGTCTCGCCACCTCCACATATAGCGGAAATTCGTAGCTAAAACTCTTCGGCAACATGTGATTGTCAAGCCACCTGTGCACGAAGGGTAAATGTTTCCCACCGTTGGGGCAATCGGAGCGTATCGTGCCCCAATAAATTGTCAATACAAGTGAGCATGCGAGTCCCTGGAATTGAGAGGAAGACGACTCGATCGCTGGGACAACACTTCATTAGGCGGATCTCCACATACCAGACAAATAAAAGTGTTCTCCCAGTGTTTTTTTCCAGTTTATTTTGTCGAGCAGAAAGGCAATAACTATACGCAGCTGAATAGGAAGTCAATTAATTCTGTGTGTTTCATCGTCTTTTCCTTCCTTAGATGTTGTGTCAAGCAGCCGTAGCTTTGATCTTACGCCCTAGTCCGATTCGGATATGGTCGATCAGCACGGACGCCACAGTGTCGCGAAGCCGAGAAGTTGAGTCATATGCGGCGTAGGCAGCCACCAGACTGTCGCAAGGTCATGTAGACCGAAATGTACACCAGCGTGGGCTGAAGACAAAATCGGAAATTTGAAAAGTCGATTTGGCAAACATGTTTTCAGTCATTCTTCATTAGGCCAGTACATTTGCAAGGTGGTAAAGACCGACTCCATTTGAAGGCCGCATCTATGTGCATTTATTCTTTCACTTGTTCTTCTGGAGCAGGATACATCGGCCGAACAACGGGGTACTCGGAAAAGGTGGTACCTGAGCACAACCCGGTGAAACTAGATCAATCTCGAGTTCTATTCTCGCACACCTTGTCCATACGAATCATGGAGTTGATAGTAATGAAGCCTTTCAGGTTTTCTACCGGACACCAGCTAATTCTTCCTAGGGCCAACCCCAACAGGTGCTTGCAACAGCTGAAGCAGTGGCTGTGCGTCGAGTGAATCCAGTGCTGTGTTGTCAGAAGAAGCTAACACATTTGATACCGTGGCCGACCCCGACGTCAGGGGCGATCGCATATCATCCCCAAGCCTAGTGACAGTCATTCGCTCCATGCAAATCACCGTAATTATCACTCCATATACCTGATACATGATCAATGTCCACAACCTAACCCAATTTCCTCTCCTCATCACAAGCACCTCTACACGCCGATCTCGCTATGCGAGCGGCGTGAAAACGGTGAGTTGTAATCAAAGTAGATTTATTAATCCTGTCCAACTTAAACATTTTCACTATGTCTGAAAATGTGCCGGCCTGATGAAGAGTTGCTGAAAGCATATGTCTGTGAAATCGATTTTTCATATAAAATAGTGGAACATTTGCAGAAAAGTGAAAATACAACCGGCAAGGCAGTATGCTGTCCTGAAATCAGGGTAGTTCGATAAATCGAGGTATTTAATATTTTATCCGGGGACTTGTGCACCTTGTATTCACCAGCAGAGCCGTGCTGAGCGGACAGTTCGATAGGCACTCGACTTCAAGAACAAAAACATAGTTCATAGGCCAACACATACAGTAGTTGAGATGTCTAATGCAAGGTTGGGAATTGGGGGATTTAACACAAACTTGAGGTCATTTATATGGTTCATTTGGTTGGCTTGGGGCGCAAAATGCTGTTTATTAGAATTGAATTCCATTCAGATCAGTAAACTTGGAGAAAATATAGACGGAAATGGGTGAAATCTAACGTTTGTTGATATCCAAGGAGTTTGTTATGCTATTAAGCGCTGCGGAGAAAAGGTTCATATTTGTGCATGCTGAAGTATAAAAATACATGCACAAAGAGCAGAAAATGTTCACAACAGAGAAAATTTTGTTTTGCATCAGTGAAGTTGAGGTTAGTGTACTTACGAGATACAGCACTAGAGTCGAGGAAAGGTTGATGAATTTAGTTAACAAATGTTTACTCTACAAATCTTATACGTTTTGTGTCCTAACGATAAGTAATACACTTACAAGAGGCAAAAACGTGTTTTAATACGCCGAAATGAGTAGGCCTATTTGACTTTAGATTAACTTTCTCGAAATCTCCTATGTTTTCTATGTTTGCTAACGATTGTCATGATTGAGAATATTGGAGGATATTTTGAGCTACTCTGTTGTGCAATCAAAATCAAACAACGGTGCCCTGAAGTAAAAGAACGTATTTAAAACTGTTCTGTTTTACGTAAAAATGTAATTTCTTTCATTTCCAGCAGAGTTTTTCCTTTTAGTTTTAGGGAAGTCAAAAACCGGTCAATATATTACATTTTCATCTTGACTTTGTTTTCGAAAAAGGTATCATACACAGATATTCCACTTCGAAATATCTAACTAAAGTGCTTTTAAGGAGGTAACTTGTTCTAGAAAGTTTTTAAAATAATCTTAGTCGTATTCATCCTCGGCTTTTGTTCAGGAAATTCATTTTTCTCGGCAGTGAGTTGACATTTTTGGGCGATTCTAAAGTCATGAACCACACAGGAAGCTATCAAATGCGGAATGTTTAAAAACTCATTATTTAGGTAAATGCTTTAAAGACATTTCATTTATCTAAATTTTCGGCAAATAGGTTGAACGAAATCGGTTTTTATGGACAAACAAAGCAAAACTGTGCTCAGCAGCATTTCCAAAACAGTTTCTTTCTCGTCACACTCAAGCTTTCGAAATATTTTTTTCTGAAATGTGATAAATAGAAATTTCTTTCAACATACATAAGATGGTATGAATTTGATTAAAAGTACAGCCGCAATCTAGCTTTTTAGTAAACAGCCAGCCTATCCGTGTTAGGCAGTCAATTTATTTTTATTCTACTCAACAGTCGGGATGTGATTTCCGTAGAAAATCTTCTTTGCAATTGTCAATAGAAATTGATACAAAGCATGCAAGAATCTTTTCGTGCATTAAAAACGGAAATTTGTCCGAAGTATATAAATTTGGAAATACATTTAGTGCAAGTATAAATGTTATCGGAAAACACTAAGTTTATAATAATTTTGTATTTGTACTTATTCTGTATAACCTTGCCATCCTTTTCCTTTCCCACCCCTTAAACACACTTTTATTTCACATGAGACTAGTAAATTTTCATATTGCCATTTGTTGCGTTTGCAGATGTTCTTGAAAATAACATTTTTCTATGCTCGTTAATAGTAATTTCTCAACCAAACTCTGACTTACTTTCACTTATCAATCTAAATTTACTGTTGGTATAGTTTTGGGCACGCCGCGTATGCTGACGTCCCGCAAAATGTTTTTCATTACGCTTTTCAACTTCTTTCATGAGACAGTACACTTCCTATAAATATATTGGGCCAATGAGTATTTATTGAATATTTACGTATGCTTACAAAATGCTCTTCTGAAAAGCACACATGCCTAATTTCCTACTCAATGGAGTATTGATCCTATTTCTGGGCTAAAGACACAAGGATCGATGTGGCCTACAGTGAATTCAAAACAGCTCTTTGTAGTGTTCTGCGTCACTAATTCCTATACAGGGATCGAGAAAATGGGATGAATTCGAACCTTTTGAGTTGTAAAGAGGAACTTTTTTATCGGACGCTTGCAGTCGTACGTTGGCAATAAGAAACCGATGCCAGTGTTAGCTTTGTGTGAAATACTGTTACAGAGCAGGAACCCCCATGCACCCACTGCCGTCGGTGAAATGAAAAAGTGAACTGGGCCATGCCCGTAGTCAAGCCGCCTACATTGGCTCTTTCCCGCACACAAGCCGTCCACGCCATGCCTCGAGCAAACATGACGACCGCTCACACATCGTAGGAGGTGACCGCAGTCTAGAAGGTTCCAGAATGCCCGCTCGCACACCATACGCCA
This sequence comes from Ligula intestinalis, assembly GCA_036362985.1. NCBI lineage: Eukaryota > Metazoa > Platyhelminthes > Cestoda > Diphyllobothriidea > Diphyllobothriidae > Ligula > Ligula intestinalis. The sequence goes on along the minus strand of JAYGXS010000003.1, from coordinate 24,430,728 downwards.
CGAATGTCCCCCAAAGACCAGAAACTTATATACATATATATATATATATATATATATATATATATATATATATACAGAGGGGGTGGAGAATCTAAAGAACCCCGCAAATCCCGCTATTTTTGTTTGGCGTTGAATAAAGCCATTACCATCAGTACCACTCTGCTGCCTTCTCCTGCCTAATAGTCGAGCTACAACAACTGGAGTTATAACATATAGATTAGGGCTCTGTCCTTGAACCATTGCTGATTTTAATTCACGTCAATCATCACGTGAATAAAGTGGCCTGAAAGGCAGTCGTGTTTGCAGATGACCTCGACGAACGGCGAGCAGTCAGATTCAGTAATAATTAACACACCCTACGTAAATGACTTAACAACCTTGCTAACAGGCAGGTGGTTGCTGAGGGGAAGTGTGGAGGTTAGAAAGAAGAAGCAGACGACGAAGAAGAAGGAGGAGGAAGCTACTCATCAATACCTTCTAAACGAAAGGTGTCTGTTAAATTTTACCAAACAAAGGACCCTCGTACCATCATGTTTTAATCCCTGAAGCCCTCCTCTCATTGCCTCAGGGCAGCAAAAAGAAATACCGGGTCCCGTTAGCCATAAAAATAACTCTCATACATATAATTAGGAGTTTTGACAGATTTGTTTAATTTCAGTTGACCCAATTGTGAAAAAAATCGAGGAGTTTGGCGGTATTTGAACCCGCATATATATATCACAAATGAAAGTGAATATGCGAGCTCCGGGATTTTGTTGCGAGGAAGATGAAGGCGCGATCACTTTCATTTTTCGTAGCGTGCAGCCTCGTAAAAGAGGTCATCTTCGCATTCAGTCAGCATGCAGCAAAAGCTGACGTGATTTTGTTGTTCATCTATGAGAAAAGAGGGGAGTGGGGTAGGGGGGGGTAGGGGGGAGGGAATTGCATTTGGGATAAGACTGAGTTCACGCCGTCTCGCAGAGTCGTCACGGCCTGCGTGGAAACTGAATCACCCCTCTTTGCCGCGCTAACCAATAGCTCAATAGAAGGGGGTATACCAACGTATAGACCGATACCCAGGCCTACAGTACTTCACGCCCCGTCTGATGACTGGTTCGCATCATTATCCGCGTACAGGTAATGTTAAATCCATGGACTTACTCAAGGATATGGACAGTGGTCTGAAACAGAAGTGGCCTCTACCCATTGTTTGTTTGTGTTAAATTATTCATGTCGTCCGGACTGCCCTATATAATGTCGAGCTTCTTGCACAGGCGTGCTTAGGAACTATTGTTGACAAATTTGAGTGTCGAAACCCTGTGTTAAAGAAGGTGAAGCAATGCGAAAATTGTAAGCAGGCAAAAATGTAATCTCTACAACAAAGTGAAGTCTTATTTACTTGCGTCAGCTTGCACGCGGTGTTGTCCATGACTTTTTAGTCGGACGCCGCCCACGTTTTGTGGCTAACGCGAGCGTGCACAGTCCGCGCACAGTTGGCCACGGTCACGCCTAGTTTTACGCCCCACGCCAAACCCTATGGTCATGCGTATGATCATTTCTGACAGATAACTCACGTGTGCTAGATGACGCCAAAGAGTTAGTCGCTCGTTCGTAAACGCTCCCCAATCTAGAGCCCCGCCAGCAGCCACACAGCGGCTAGCACAGCGGGCGTTGTCTACCGACTTCAGTGTAGTTGCAGGGTGTGTAACTACGTTGGAGAAACCGGCCGGCAACTTCAAACGCGAATGCACGATCATCAGCAGGCGGTAGATAGGCAAGACCCAAAGTCAAAGGTAGCCACCCATGCTGCAAAGGTCAGGTACGTCTTCGATTTTGACGCCGTCAAGATTGTGGGCCGAGGTGACGATCACACGTCAAAACAGATTAAAGAAGCTTGGATGTCGACCGACTATTCGGTTAACCGCCACATAAATTTGCCGGTCCCCTACGTTGTGTTAAGAAACTGGGAGACTGGAATGGCCATTTTTGGCTTATTAGCCATCATCAGTCAGTCATACTGAGGCCCAAGCGGTGGAGCACTTGAGACGTGAACACACTACCTGTCTTTTTGAAGTTTGACTCCCTAACAATTGAATCATGGCCATGTACAGTGGCAGTGGGTGCTTATTTTGTCCAGACATCTACCCTCCCTTCTGTCAGACGCAATCTCATACTGTTGTACTTGTCCCTCCAGTTCGTGGCAATAAACGTTGCTCTTTGGAAAAGTGCCCTTCAACCACCGCGCACGTGCATTATGTGGTGATATTGGAGGCTGCAAATTGATTTATTCACCTTGATATTAATGGCATCTTTTTAACTTCTCCCGTGTAAACTGAATGTATGGAAGAGGTTGTAAAACACTGGCTGCTAGCAATGGTACTGGAGCGCTAACCGATCGATTTATGAGGCATACTCGTCTCGTTGAGGCTTCGGTTTCCATCGCGAGCCGCTCGGTGGCTAGTTCATTAAAGGCAGTAGAGCATTACCGAAGACGACTTGTTGGCCACCAATAGCCAGTCATACACAATTCCAGGATATGCAGCACCCACAGTAGCGTAAGTGACTCCTTTATTTCCGAATAAATTAAAAGTTTCGCGTTCCAGGTATCTGCATGGATAAGGAAGAAGACTTGTCGAGCACTGGATCAATAGGTTGATTTGCGCCTTTACGTCATCAGAAAATAGTGCCCTTTTGACCCTAAAAAATTTTAGCGTCGTTGCTTCTTACCCAGGGCAGGTTGAAGTCGGCTCATTAAACAAATTTGTGTCAAAATTGTCCGGCTTGTAGGTGATTCCTTCTAACTTCGTGTTTATGACTTTGGCTGCATTGCTCATGACAATTTAGTCTGCATTTGTGCACTTTTTATTCTGGTTCCATTGTTTTCAGAGTGAATATTGTTCAATTGAAGCAAGAAACCGATTACGGGTGTGCCTCTTTGTCATCAGGAGCTCGGGGATATTGACGCACAGTGTGTTTAGCCGTGTCAGACACGTTGGCGCTCATCACTTATGAAGAATACTGACTGAAAATCACCTTTTTGTGAAAGGAACTTCATAAATACGAACTATAATTACTTGTTCATTTAAATGCCTGGGTGGTTTGTAATGCAACACAATTTTGGTCTCAAATTTCACTTTGACTACTTTTTTTCGCGGAATTCATGCCCTTTCCATCCTATCTGGTTCTTTTGCAGAGTGCACGTTGTCCGGTCGAAGGAAGCCACTACCTCTCTGATGATGGATACGCGACGGATTTAGAACCCTCAGATGTAGCAATTTCCACCTCCGGGGCCTGGCCATGCAGGTAGTCACGTGACTGAAGTTGTCGTCTTGATTCTGAAACAACTTATCACAGGTGTCACTAGCTGCTATTAGCCAAGCCACTGAGCTAGCGACAATTTACTCACTCTCCTCGCACGAACTCTAAGCATGAAGGGTAAGCCCACATCATGCTAGTGGCCCGACTACTAGCCTTCCGCGCGTCGGCACCTCCGATCTTCACTGTATTTTTGTACAGCATACACAAATCACATTGATCTATCTGCTTCTATTGCAGCACATTCCATCATGCACGTAATGTATTTTACAATCGAAGAATACGCCTTTCCACCTTTCTAGTTAAGCAGCATGGTCATGCCTAGTTGAACACCCCCGCCAAACTCTATTGCCATGTATATTTTTTTTATTTCTGACACATAACTCCCATGTGTCAGATGAAGCCAAAGTGTTGGTTGCTCGTTGATGAACGCTCACCGATCACTAAGCAATTGACTCCCCCTTCCCGGCTCTGCTTTGTGGCTTAATCTAGAGGGCCACCAGCAGCCACAAAGCGGCTAGCAAGGCAGGCAACTGAACATTGTCGAGAAAACAAGAGAGACTGGAATGGCCATTTCTGGCTTATTAACAAATGATAGTTAAAGGGGCCTTGTAGATTTTAGGTATTCTATAGAAACTACAAATATGGTTTCGTTTACTGCCATTCGTTTACCACGGTGACATTTTTGCGTTCGAGTCGGTAAAGCAATCATCTATTTGGTCCGTGGAACTGCTGATCGGTTATAAAGGCTTGTCGAAGTGATAAATTACAACGGCTTCTCTACCCCTGTCAGCAAGGAAGACTATTGTATCCTTGGCTCTTTTTTTCAAAATGAGTTCATTGTATTAAGCGAGAGTACGAGAGAATTTTGCTGTGCCTCTCCAGCATCAGGAGATATGTGTTTTTTGACGCTAAAAACTTTTAGTCCCCTAGGGAGGCGTTGCAGTCGGCTCACCAAACAAACTTTTGTGTCAAAAACTGCCTGCGTGGTAGGCGCTTCCTTCCAACTTCGTGCTTTTGGCTTCGGTGGTCTCCTGTCCAGGAAACTTTAGTCTATATGTATGCAATTTTATTCTGCTTCCATCTTTTGCGGAGTGAATATTTTTCAATCGATGCAAGAAACCGATTATGGGTGTGCCTCTTTGTCATCAGAACCTAGAGGATATTGGTGCACAACGTGTTTAACCAGGTCAGACACGTCAGCTCTTATCACTGATGGAGGATGCTGACTGAAAATCACCTTTGTGTGAAATGAACTTCATAAAAAAGCACTCTTTTTTCTTGTTCCTTTAAATGCCTGGTTGGTATGTTATGCACCGCAATTTCGGTCTCGAATTTCACTTTAATGACGTTTTCCTCGGACTTCATGCCTTTTGTTTCCTGTCTGGTTTTTTTGCAGAGTGCATTTTATTCGGTCAAAAGAAGGTATTATCTCGCTGATTATGGATACCCGACGGATTTAGAATCCTCAGATGTAGCAATTTCCACCTCCGGCGCCTGGCCACGCAAGTAGTCACGTGACTGAAGTTGTCGGCTTACCTCGTAGACGGCAAATCGCAGGTGTCACTGGCTGCTATTAGCCAAGCCACTGAGTAAACAGCCATTGACTCACTCTCGCATGACGTATAGATATTCCCGCCCACGCCGAGCAAACGGACGGACCACTTGATTGTTAGATCTCGGGGCGTCTGAGTACAACGGAGGTTCTGTACAGAATACACAACTCGTGTAAGTCTATCCTTCGCCCTACTGCAGCGAATTTCATCATGCACATAATGTAGCTCACAACTGAATAAAATGCCTTTCTAACTTTCTAGTTCAGCAACTTATTTTTTTGAAGAAATTACTTCTTTCAAGGATTCAGGGTGTCACGTTTGGATAACGTACATCTTCGATTATTCATAATCCGCTATTTGCAATAATTTCAATGATTATGAAAGCGCGATAACTGGAACAGCATTTTTGGTGTGTTTTCGTTCGTATAACAGACCATCTTCAAAGAAAATTAGCTTGCAGCCTACTTCTGTAGTTCAGCTATGAGAAAATCCGGCAGTCCTATTTGTGTAAGATTGAACCCACGCCGTCTCACCTCGTCGTCGTTAGCAGGTCCACCGTCCTCGGCTGAGAACTGGGCCGCGCTTCTTGGCCGCGCGAAGAGCGTGATAGCAGTGGGCGTTCGACCCCTCCATTTTCTTCGCACAGCTGGATTACAACTCACGCAAATTCTTGCTGTAGTCTGATTGTCCCTGAAGATAGCCTCAAACAGATAAGAGTGCTGGTTCACTGACTGCGCCTAAATTCTCTTCGCAGCAAGCATCTCGGGTTCACATATTCACTTCCATTTATAATAGTATAAGGGTCGGGGGGTTGGTAGACTAACAAAGGTTTAAATAGCCCATGAACAGTAAGAAAATTGGGGGGAAAGGTAGATGTTGTTCAACACTGAAGGGGTAAGAGGGGGATGGAGATGGGGCTAAGGTACGCGACAATTAGTTCAGGTCTTTGCGCAATCGCGAAGTGATAAGTAATGATACCCATGGTGAGATTTTCCTCGGCAAAAGGAGCCTTAGTGCCTATAGAAACGCAGTTGTGGGCACATGATCGAGTTAGTTGGCCGTATGGCGACAGCCTCTGCTGGCATTTCATAGACAATTCGTAATGAAAGGTTTACGTCTACCCGGAGACCACTGTCAGCCAAGTAAATCAAAATTGTACTATTGATGGATTTTAGCATACCGCGGATTAGTCAGGCATGAGAAGGTCCTCGCATCCGCTTGCAATCACATCCGCTTATTCGACCAATATAATGTGCTCCAAAGGTACAAGAGGACGTGTAGGTGCACGTTGAACGGGTCTGAAACGGGAGGCTATCCTTGCCTTCAAGGCGAAGAGGTAGAGTACCTGAGAATGTTCGTCTTATCTTAACAACTGGCTAAGTGCATGCGATAGAAAAGTTAAAGCGAATATGTAGAAGTCGGCTCGCTAGCTCCCCTCCAAAAGGCAATGTGAGAAACGCCTTTATTCACACCCATCAGTACGTTCGATTTTGGGGGAATTTCCCGCATACATTTACTGATGAACACCTCTGGAAAGACGTTTGCTCCCAGAATGTCTTCTATAAGATTATTTGTTTCTCCAGTTTATCTGGAGACATAGTCTCCTTCTTGGATTAGTGAGACAGTCGACAAGACTTCGTTTCTGACTTAGCGAGACAGAAAAGTATACACTTTTGTATTGTCCTTTCCATGTTTTCTTGCGAAATACATTTCTACGAATTGTTCGATTTGGTGTTTGCTAAGGACGAAGTCAGAAAAGGGGAGGCACATTCCTTTTTTCCCCAAAATGGAAGTTAACGTCGGCTGGATCTAATTCACTTTATCCAGGTGGCTGAACAGCTCAAGCTTTCCAGTTGCTACTGCAAAAAGCTCACCTGCATATCAAGCATAGAAAGAAAGATCCTCTTTAATTGGAGAGAGTTAATTGTCCCCTAGTTTTCCCATGAAGACATCAGCCAGTAGAGATTCGGGAGGTGATCCCCTCGCTACTCCATCGATTTAGCGATTAAGTTGTCTGTTAGGATGGCCCGACACGCTATTTATCACTCTGGCCGTCCTGAGGGTATGAGAACAAAGAAACTCACAGACCAATGGGTATGCACCCGTTGGTCTGTGACTTTCTTTGGGCCAAGAAGCGCGACCTTCAAGGATGAACACGCGTGGATACAAGGACAGCCGTCGGCCGGGTTCTGAGGTCACGCTTGACCCGGGGCCACGAAAAGCCACATGCACATGCGCGTGCACCCTGAGGTCAGCACATGATGCCTGCTGGCATGGGTTACTCGCAGAGGGACCAATCGTGAACAACGGGCATTGGTCCTTAAATACGCTACCACCGACAGGAGGCAACATTCTGCTGTTGGCGGCACGTGAATCTGCTGCTGGAGACACGGGACTCTTTTTGGCGAGACCGACGACAGAACACACGGTGCTGACGGACACAGGACAAGCTGCCGGACATGCAGAAGACAAAGCTGACGTACAAGCGCAACTAGTGACAGTAAACTGTTATCTGCTATCCTGTTTTGCCTTCTTTTCTTAACATACGACTGGGAGATATAACACTGTCCGTCAAAAGTTAATTGCACATATGACGTGTAGCAAAGGCACATTTCCGCGAGGTCTGCGCACAGCATGCCGATTGGGAAACTCGCTCTTTCAATTTCTTCCCATAAAATGCTATGGTTTATGTGAGGGAATGTAATTGAACAAAGACGCGACAGCCAAAGGGCAACATCGTTTCCCATCTTGAGTTTGTATTTCTCATGAACTTGGCAAACTCAAATGCGTCGTGTGCGCGATCTGGTTCTATTTGGATGATAGGGTGAATTTCACATGTCTGAAATGGGCCGCGGTGAAGGCTTAGTTTATACATCAATAGCAAACTATAAGGCCTTCGTAGATCGTGCCCGTGGGTTCTAGCATATCAACCTTCGGTTCATTAATGAAACTTTGGTCTTTCAGTTTCCGAATACATTTTGGGAGTTAAAATCCTATACCATCAGTCGACCCTTATTATTGCTCTTTCCTTTCAACTTTGAGTTATCAGCCAAAATTTATTCTATCTTGGAAACGCAAACAATTGAATCTATTGCAGTGAGACCAGAGCCTTCGTCCTCCAAGGATTGACTGGAAGACCTATTTAATTGACCATTCCTTAAACGTGTAGTTACCGTCGAAGTCAATTTAAACCAACGAAGCAAACAATCCTACTTATGCATGATTAATAAGGCTATTGTTATTTCCGGTTGAACAAGTTTGAAATTATCCACATACTTTCTCCAGAAAAAATCCTGCTCGACATACGTGTGATTGTTTACCTCTTAGGAAAGCTTTTCCCCCTCCTCTGAACTGCGTGCTCGTGCCCCCTATCCCCAAATATGCTGCCACCCTCCCCGTTAACCTTTTGCTTCCATTCAAATGCAAACTGGTGCCAGACCCCCCCCCCCCCCCCCGGCCAAAGTGTACTTGAATACTGTCCCCGCCTCCTGTTCGGCTTCCTTGCTTTTTAGCCCCTTCCTACCACAATTGGGTCTGACGCCCGCTGCCTCAAGATACAATTGTTTCGACTAGCCAAGGCAAAGACCCGTAAAGGGACTTTATGACGGAGAGCCAGCTGTCTGATCATTCCCCTTCTTGGCCCAATAAGTAACAGCTGCTCTCAGAACCACTACAACCATTACCCTCCCTTGCCTGCGCAGTAGTTCCTCTGTTCATGACCTCCCCTTTTTTGCGCTGACGTTTCAGACAAATCCTCATACCACATGAATTGCCTTCTGAAATCATATAAAAGCCGAGCAATGCCACATATCCCACCAACACACATACGCTCTCGAAAGACTGGTTTCGCCGTGCGTGGCAATGTTGTTGAACTTCCGTTGTCCCCTTGTATAGAGTCAGGCGATTTGGCCGACTCCTTTCGCTCTTGACTTTGTGTATCCGTTGTTGAGGTTCGTACATTGTTTATCATTTACTATTTTGCTTGATAGTACCACGCTGCCTTGATAGATGTTACCGCTAAGTTTGACGCACGCGTGACTGCTTGATATATAGTCGCAGGAGTTAAGAAATACGAAGCAAATATAATTAGATAACAACTCATTTGTGTAAAGGTACATAGATATCTTTGTCTGTCTAAACTCATCTTCGAAACAGGCAGTCTCTGTTGACGCAGCAGTACGATACCTTAAACGACTAAGCATCATAGTCCTTAGAGTAAATTCTGTTTAAAACGTTAGAATTCAGCAGCTGCATTGCCCAAGAACGTTGACTGCCAGACTTTTGATCGGTAAGTGTATTTTACACAATATATGTTCCCGAATTACTTTGCTTCCGGAAAACTGCAAAACTATCATTCGCCAACAAGCAGCAACCGAGGATGGGTTTTTATCTCAATCCAGGACTGCATTTGCGAAGGAAATCTCTCTCTCTCCTTGTGTATTATGTTTCGAGACACAAAATCTCCAACCGGAAGCAGCAATTCTGACGTAAGGCATTGATGGTTAATTATGCAGGCAAATGACTAGGAATCAGAGCAAGCAGAAGAAGAAGAAAAAGTAATCCTAATTAAGTCCTTTGGAGACCAACTTAAGCTTTGTTTTTTGCCTAGCTAAATCTGCGCAGCAAAAAAATGGTGCACGAAATCTAAACGCGCAAGCAAAAGTAAACAAAAAATGGCGGCGGTAGGCCTTTATTACGCATGACCTCAGTCCCTGTTCATCAACTCGGAATGCGCTTCCGGTTTGCGTTCAGGTCAGCGGGGTTAAATGACCTAATTTGCGGCAGTAATCTAGTAAGACCTCAACCTGGACAGAGGCAGATCCCGTATTCCTGCCTAACTGGTTTGCTACATAGTAGATGCTTGCTGGTTCGTGATCACTACCTATCAATTTCAAAGCCTATTTCCTCGGACATCTAATCGGCGCAGTATGCAACCATTTGTGTCTGCGAGGTTTTGGTGTACTTAATTTAATCATATTTTGTCTAGTATCGTTCCCGTAGTAGAGTCACATCCCATGCATAGCTGATTACCTGGTTTTGGATCGAAATGTTCCAGCAGTTGGTGGTGTAAAGAGGCCTGAAATGCACGCGGAAACAGAAACTGGAGGATTGAGATTTTAACCTTATTTTCCGAGCCATTTGTGCTACCTTGCCATAAGACTGTACTGAATATAAATGTATTCGATGTCTGTGACAAATTATTACCAGGTTTTGGGATACGAAGTAGTCTATCCAGGAGGTTTGAATAGATGTATCCTGATAATTACAAACTGGAACAAAGGCATTAGCAAGTAAAAGCAACGTGCTTATCTAGCGCCTTATTAAAAGTTGTGTCAAGTTAATTACAAAGCATATCTAACTGACGCATTCATTGAAAAATGCAGGCGAGGAGCCACACGAAGAAAGCCAATGGGACAGCCAGAACCGACACGCTGGCGAGCAATACTTTATACAGTAGTCGCCGGTTATTAAGCTCACGGCTAATAAGCCCAAGTCAGCTTGGGACGGAATTTTACTAATCAAAATCCGCCGGCTAATAAGCCCAGTCGCCGGCTACAAAGCCCAGTTTGTCAACATGATAGAGTGAAATTCTCTTCTCTCTGCATGCGCAAATGGTTACGTGTTGCAAATAATTTTTGTTTATTTTTGTTATTACGTCAAATACAGACAAACAACATTCTTTTCTTGTACATAACCAAGCTCTTCACGTAGTACAGTGCGTATGTAATGTATAGTGCCCATCCTGCGTTTGCTTATCAAGAACTAGGACTCTCCGCTTAATGCACCCGCCGCTTATTAAGCCCAATTTGGTCTGGGCCAAAGGTGGGCTTAAAAGCCGGCGACTACTGTATTGCTAGCTTATCTGAAGAATTCGCTCGACTGGTCAATGAAGTTAGGATTGGCGTCACCAACAGACCGGAAGCAACAATCCGCACGCAACTTATGCGGTGTAAGGGCCCAGTGCCCGTTAACAAAAAGTCCGGTTATTTACAGCATCGACTGTCCTTGTGGCCAAGCCAACTAGATTGGTGAAACCGGCAAATAGGTTCTCACGAGAATGCACCAGCATGAACTCGCCGTGCGACAAGCTTTCTCTGGTAGCCGCCCACGCATCCACGCCAGGGCTCGGCTTCGACTTCGAACGCGTGCGAATACTGGGTCAGTCAGACGACCGAAATTCACGCCTGCTGCAGGAAACATAGCATTCACGCGTCGATTAATTAACAGGCAGGTTGATCTTCCTGATGCCTACCTTACGTTGCGCGGTCAGATCGAAGGCAGAGGTCAAGGACAGAGGTCACCCCTGGCAGAACTGAGTTAAATAAGCAGTGAGCTGTAGATTTTTTTTCTTTCCTTGACAATGTGTTCGCGAGGGGATTAAAAGCGCCGGACAAATACAACACGGGTCCCAGAGAACGTTTTACCTTCTTATATTTAACCGAGCAAAACAGAAAGCTGTCTAATGTCACTAAAATACTCCCCCTCCTAGGAGAAGAGAGTTCGAAAATAAATTGGCAATAGGAAGAAAAGGGAGGAGTATAAAGAATAAGGTACAATATGCTTATGGTCGGGCAAATGGGTATGACGGCCACTGTGCGTAAGGAGAGGAGCATGTGGGGTAGGGGAATACACAATCCTAGCGGGTTTCAGTGGAGTCTGGGACATATAAAGTGGTGATATGACAGTTGGAGGTTTTTCGATAAGGTTAGTTGAAATAGGCTCCGTATAAGCCGCCTTCAAACAACCAAACGGCACCACGCCGTTGCGCTCGCGTTCAGATGACCATCAAGCACACATAATTAGAAGGGGGAGGCTGTGAATGCCTCGTAGCTCAGTTTGCTAGAACGCTGGCTGTACTAAAGCCTTCTTCTTGCTGGGATTGGCTCAAATCCTATCGGGGCAATCAAACTATTATGGCTAGTGAGGTTCAACGCTAACGGCTGCGATCTTCCAGGCCCGTTTCCTTAGGTGAGGAGAGAAGGTGGTGGGAAGGCCAGAGTGGTAGGAACAGAAGAGCTAGGGAGAAAGTTTGACTCGTGAACTAGTGCATCTGGGTCGGCTCTGGTTCGGAGTGTTGAGAGCGTCAGGAATCGCGCATGTCTTGTTCTGGCAACCGATCACGCGGCTAATGTCTCGCGGTAGCCACGGCCTTCAGGGCTGTCCAGACGGACTGAGGCCACGCAACTGTGGGTTTAAGCCAGAATGGGGGTGACATGGTGTGTGCATTCGGGCACGCGTCAGTTGCGTCTGACAGGAGTGACAACTACAGGGCTATTTAATTTTTCACATTTGTTTCAAAGAAGTTATTTGAACCTTGTGTTATAGGTAAACGTCTGAACTCAGTTATCGACATCAGCTTCTGTGTTTCCAATCCAAAAAGTACACGTTTTTACTTACTTGCTTGAAGACAGTGAACGCCATCAAACCACAAACAGCAGGGATGTTTTGGTGTCCAAAACCTACGTGGAGGTTAATACTATAAGTATTGTTCAAATTATGATGCAAATTACTTTGTGGCTGGGGATGCGGGATGTTGTACTGATCGTGTTCCAGCAGACATTTTGAGCAATTTGGAATAAGGATGTTAAGTTGGTGTTGACGATCGGCACAATGGCGCGCGGATTCTTTGAGATGGTAGGTATCTACAGTAGTTTGCCCATCTAATGAAATTTGAAGCGAAATTCTCAAATGTGTTTTAAATCCGAACAACTTCCTTGAGTAGAGCTTTAATATTGTTTATTACGCATTCTAATCTAAAGATATTTCAGTCACGATAGGATGTCGGCTTTTGAATGGCATCATGCTGAATGCCCACAACAATCAAACTCTGGAAAAATGACTACTTAGGCAATACGATTCATTTGACCCAATTGTGATAAATTCGCAACCTAGCGGCCAGCGAACATCTATGCCCTTATAAATTGAAATATATTTTAGGCAAAAGTAGCTGATGTAGGCCCACTCATTAATCCCTACTCCCTGCATGTTTTCCTCCAAAAACGATGGTTATGGGGTTTTATGTGTGGGGTAAGAGGACACGCAGTGGAATATACTTTAATAAATGCTAAATGCATTTCTATTTTACTATATTTAGAAGTGTGACATTGTAGTGTGACATTACCAGCCCTCACTTTTAATTTAGTCTGATGACGAACATTTGATACTTGTTCGAAAATTCACGAGTACAAATCGATTTTCCGAAGATCTTCTGTCTTTTCATCATATCATCTCGGAATGCAACTTACTTCACTCATCCAGAATTTAGAAGTGTTGTTGATTACTATCTGTAGATTTTCCTAATCTGTATTATTCTTTAACTTATAGCGGAAAAACCCGAGAATAAAATTGCAGGTTTCTTGAATTTCCCGGAAAATTGAACTGGTGGTTAGAAAGTCATCTACTTAAACTTACGTAAGGTCCAATTTACCGTTCTGGAGTTCGAGTAGTATCGTCCGCAGGGTAACTTACTCCCACTGGCCGTGGGAAGCAACTTCGGCTGCATTTTTTTCACTCAACACTTCCATCTAAAAAATTTCTTTTCGGCCAATCCTATTTCCCCACCCCCCAAAACTCTATATCCTCCGTTTTTGCAGGACAAAATGCTGTCATATTTTTAAGAGAAATTGGATGAGTAATCTCTTACCCGCATCAGATCTGACGTTCTTACGACAACACGAGCAGATTTTTGAAAAAAAGCATCTCCGGTGCTAGTCACAACCACGAGAGCTCACTTCATGGGAAGAAGTGCCTTATACGGAGGGAAACTGTGAAAACTCACAGCCGGCAGTTAACTTAATTTAATCTTTCTAATTCATATTAGTTAGCATCCTCACTACGCGCAAGGCCATTTCAAATTAATGATCCTATCCCAAAAGAGCCACGATCAAACGTAAGTTATCGCACCACCTACGCTCCTGTGCGTAGGTTGCACATTCGGGTCGACGCCAAGGTACTCGCAATGATGAACTTAATCCAGCTGCCTCCTCTTCCGCCCCTATCGCGCACGCTCTCGATTGCGACCAGCAATCTACTTGAGATGACGTTGCGGTCATCATCATGGTCATCACAAAACGAGCGGGAGAGATTTAGCAAGCGTCGTACTCAAATGTGGGCAGTATCAACCACCAAGTTGAACTGGACGTCCATTAGGTGTGTCTATCTTCACGGCCTACTGACGCGTACACCAATCACACATCGACGACCCCCTAATCCGGCCGCCCAAACGCTAGCCGATGCAACGTCCACCCCCCCCCCCCCCCCAGCACACGGGGCTGAAATTCTCCGTCCTCCCCCCCCGTCCCCCCGCCGGCTCAGAGGCCGACCCCGACGCTGTGGAAGCACCCCCCTCGTTCACACTCGTCAATGGGCAGTCTGTCCTATCGTGCCAGGTGTGACAGGTTCATTGTTTTCAATTCGTCCAAAGACTGATTGGTGCCCCTACCTCCAAAATTCACAAGTACACGTCCTCAGAATGTACTTTTAAAAGTATTAAACCCTGTTAAAGAATCTTAGGAAAAGCTTCAAGTAAACGTGGAGGACTCAAGTTTTTTTCAACGCCACCAAAAGCGTCCCGGTGATCATGCATAACAAAGAATGTGAGCTACAAAATAGCGACGAAATACGTGAACTTACGTCTACTTTTAATTTGCACTTGGTAGGCAATTTGCGCTTTTCATGAAGTAGCTGTTTAAGTAGAAAAAACAACCAGATAAATTTACTGCACACTTTATCACATTTAAAATATGGCAAGTCTTCATGCAGCGGATACAGACACTATTCATTTCAAATGACGCCTATAACAAAGAGCTTAAACAAGGAAACCGATATTGACTCGCTGTAGTCGCAGATGCTCCAGAAGGGATTGGGGCGTATCAACGTCTAGACAGGAAGCTGTGACGTAACCAAATAAATTTCACATAAAACATAACTTGCCTAATACTTCGGGTAGTGGAAGTTATTTAGACTACAGCAGCATTGTGTGCGCTGCAGTGGTCATTTGCATACATATGATGGTCAAACTCACGACGATTTCCTGATTCGTGCTTGCAAGCTGCTGACTTCTGACAGCTCAGCTTGTGTTGGAAATTTGATCGTCATACGGTACCTGGAAATGTGTAATTTATGGGTTTCAGGCAGTGTTTTCGACTAGTTGGCTGACAAGTATTTATCCAGAACTAGGTATTCTAGCCCTCCGCTTACATCGGTACTATATCTGCGATTACCTCTTATGATGGGTTCATGTGACATCCCAAAACATCAGGTCAATAAACATATTGGTTGTTCCAAAATTTGTCCTTCGTTGTATATCTATATGCATACATGCAGAATGACGCTTTAGACGAAACAAGACAGACTGTAGTGAAAACTGCTGTCCTTTTAAGCGTAATCAGCAAATATATCGAATTTCAGATTCAGTAGCAGATGAGCCTCTAATTCGCGCCGCTTCGGCTGTTATTCCATCACCCTTAATAATGTTCCATTGGCCCATAGTCCTGTCAGTCGCGATCGGATACGTGAACTATGGTAAGGGCTGCTCACGCATCGCATGACTATATGGTAGCGGGTAAGAAGTCAGACAGGGATATTTTATTCGCTCTTGTCTTCATCAGAAAGGTCAGCATGCTTAAACTTGATTCCCGTAACGCTCTCAGTGAACGCACTCTATCATATTTATAACCGAAGAGTGATATTTACCAATAAAAAATCACACACTCAAAGCTCTTTCGACGATTTTAAGCAACCAATAGCCTTCGCAAGCAAACAAGTTAACTACTAATAATGCATAAAGAACAGATATAGACCAGAGACACTGCTTAATTACTTTGTATTGCTACTGGGTTTCATCTGACACAGTGCCTAGATAACTTGGAATTTGAAGCCGAGTGCCTTGGTTATTGAACATCAATCCGAGAGGCTATCGGTACGCCAAATCTTCCCACGGACAAAAATAAGCAACTGACAGGATATAGGTCCACAGAGCGTAACATTCAATAATTAGTGAGTCCAGCTACGAATGCCAAAAGGTTCAACCCCGGAATTCAATGAGGATGATTAACGACGGCGTTGAACCACCTCGGGTGGATGAGTGCTCACCGATCTGACACGGGACTCATTCGTTCCATACTGCCTTGGCACTCAGTTTCAAACATTTCCAACAGCCATAGAGTAGCTGGTATATCGTAAGCAGAATGACATTGTCGGAAAAGACAAAGATGATTGCCATGGCCATGTTCGGCTTATTAGCCATCATCAGCCAGTCATAGCCAACTCAAGGAAGTACACCACCAGAGGCTCAAACACGCGATTTGTTGATTACATGTTGAAGACCTGCAATCGCAAGGCACTCGACAAAATTTAATTAGGCTAATGAATCAGAGATAAATAAAGCCTCTGTCCTGTTTTTTTGTAGCGGTTCAGTGCTACTTTTCTACAAGTTACCATTTAACGTTCAATGTCATAATTCATACCGGTTATATTGGTGGAATTTCACACATGAAGGCACATGCTTGCATTTCAGGTGCGTGTATAAATAAAGAAGAGGAAGAAGCTGTCTGTTCAATCAGTGGAAACGTTTCTTGATTCATCTGCTATTTCCTAACTCGTATAGGAGTCAAGCGTCAACGATAAAATTGTCAACAAAGCAAACAACAGCTATAGGGGCTAGCAGCCAATCAAACGTCAGGAAGACATCTTGGAGGTATTTTGATGCTGGTACCTGATCGATATATTGATGGACATCGGAGCTCTAGGTCTCAGTCCATTTGCGGCTTATGCTCCTTCTAACGTACGCGTTTATTTTAGAAGTCGTTAAGTTAACGTATTGATCCATTTGTAGGCGGCGACTGTCACTTGTGACAATGGACTACTGTACGAGTTTGAAAGCTCAGTTTAAAAAGGAGCAGTTCCGGGGACCCAACCACCTTCTTCGTCTTCTCATTCGTTTAATTTTTTTTCTTCTTCTTCCTCTTCCTCTGCTTCTTCTTCTTCTTCTTCTTCTTCTTCTTCTTCTTCTTCTTCTTCTTCTTCTTCTCCTTCTTCTTCCTCGTATTGTCCTACTCTTATGGCGTTATCGATCCGCACTGAAAATCAGAATTTTTTCAATGGAATGACGGTGAGCGGCAAAAATTAATCCAGCTGCGTAAAACCACTTCGAATGGTAAGACCACCGGATGAGAGTATTTTGGAGTTCCACGGAGGACCAGAGGTCGGGCTGTTCATTAATTTAGCCTTATGCCTATGAAAGCACAGCCATGCTAACATAGTACGCGTGTAATGGTTCGATCGTGCCAACCGACAACGGAACATGGGTAGTGCCTTTCAGTCGTTGACTGACTGGCTACCCCTCTCAGGAGGGTGTTGGCTCAGGCTTCATGCAGGGCTGCTCTCACCCTTCTGAGATCCAATGGTCTGTATGCACATGCAATGCCAGTCTTCAGCCAACTACGGTCCCTGCGGCCTGGAAGGCGCTGGCACTTTCTCTCACTTCTGATTCGAAGTTGGTGAATGCCCTCGCGCTCCCACTGGGTTTCAGGCCCCACTGCGGGTGCCCCAAAAGCTAGGTGGTCACTATGCGGTGGATGAGAGAGTGAGGTCGACCTCGGCGCGATTTTTCCCTCACTATAATAAATCTGAATGCATCTGAATATATCACGGTGCGCTAAAAGCCGTGGCTTGGAGGGTCTGCCAACTGACGGGAAAACTCGGGCCCCCATGTAGCTGCTCCTTCTGTACACGTGTGTCTGTGTGTGCGTAAGGGAGGAGAGGGAGGACTGAGAGTCAGGCTGCAATGGCTCCCTCTTAATGTGGCCTTCATGGCGCTCCCACGCAGTCGGGAGCATACCTAGCGAGATGGCTGTGTCAAGTGTGCGCGTGCCGAGTGTTTATCGCGCCAGCCATCGACACCCTCCCTCATCCCCGGTCATATTGACTTTGTCTTGACACCGGAAACGGAGGTGGGAGTGGCGGGCGAGTGGGTAGATTCTGCGCAAGTCTGCCTAAACTCCTGATTTCCCTCACGCCAGTTCTCTGCGTTGCTCCTGCTAGCTGTCGCTTACGTATTGCTTGCCCAGCTCGCCTTTGTGTCAGTTGCTGCAGCGTTTGCTGCGGCTTGTTGGAGCGTGTGGTGCCCATCGTCGAAATCGACGGGGGAACTGTCGTGTGTGTGTGTGTGTATGTGTGTGTGTGTGTGTTTTCTCTGCTGCAAGGTAAGTTGAGATTTTGCTCTCATTGTTTCTTCTATACTTAATTTCCTCCCCTCTCTCTCGGCCCGTCTGCGTACCCCCTTCCCCTACTCTCCCTATTTCCATACTTCAATTTCTTATTCTTTCTATCCCTCGTCCTATTTTTTCCCCCTCGTCCTTTCCACTCCTCCTTCCTTATTCTTTTTTCTTCTACTTCATCTTTCTCTACTCTTCTTCTTCCTCTTTTTCTGCACATCCACAATTGCGAAGTTCACCAATTGTCTCTTGCTCTCATTTCAGCCTCGCCCACGGACGCCGACCGGCAACGGAGCATGGGTAGTGCCTCTCAGTCGTTGACTGACTGGTTACCCCTCTCAGGAGGGTGTTGGCCCAGGCTTCATGCAGGGCTGCTCTCACCCTTCTGAGATCCAATGGTCTGTATGCACATGCAATGCCAGTCTTCAGCCAACCACGGTCCCTGCAGCCTGGAAGGCGCTGGCACTTTCTCTCACTTCTGATTCCCTGCTGGTGACTGCGCTCGCGCTCCCACTGGGTTTCAGGCCCCACTGCGGGTGCCCGAGAAGCTAGGCGGTCACTATGCGGTGGGGGAGAGAGTGAGGTCGACCTCGGCGCGATTTTTCCCTCACTATAATAAATCTGAATGCATCTGAATATATCACGGTGCGCTAAAAGCCGTGGCTTGGAGGGTCTGCCAACTGACGGGAAAACTCGGGCCCCCATGTAGCTGCTCCTTCTGTACACGTGTGTCTGTGTGTGCGTAAGGGAGGAGAGGGAGGACTGAGAGTCAGGCTGCAATGGCTCCCTCTTAATGTGGCCTTCATGGCGCTCCCACGCAGTCGGGAGCATACCTAGCGAGATGGCTGTGTCAAGTGTGCGCGTGCCGAGTGTTTATCGCGCCAGCCATCGACACCCTCCCTCATCCAGGGACGCACGCTGCCACCACCCAAGCCCTTTCAACGTGTCCGCGTTGTCAACGCACCTTCCGTGCACGCATTGGCCTGGTCGGTCACCTCCGGAAGCCGTGCAACCCTCCTCCGACAGCATCCACGTCGACTGCACCAAACACTCCGCCAGACCCCACTCCACCCTCCACGTCGACGGCAATCACCGACGCGAGCGATGCCTCGTTGTTCTCGTCCACCGACTCCAACTCACCCACAACTTCTTCCACTCCCTCTGACACATTACCGCCCGCAACAAATTCCTCACCTGAGCACCAAGGCACAGGCGAGACCGCCGACTTCACTGCCCACACTGCCCCCGATCATTCGCTCATCGCATGGGCCTACTAGGTCACATGCGCATTCACGACAGCGGCACTGACCGTGATGTTGGCACACCCAGCACCTCACACATCCCCACCACCAGCCTCAGCCCCACTCAGTAGTCGCCTCGCGTCACGATTGCGTCGTCAAGCTTGTCGGGAACCCAGGTGAGTGCCTCCTCCCTCAGGTAAGTGGAGGCTGTTCTTGCTGAATTTGTCGAACACTGTCTTGCCTTTTACTACCCCATAATAGCTGCGGTCTTGAATTAAATAGCTTGGTTTAGTGGCAGTATCGCTCCTCACAGGACATGCGTGTTGTCACCCAACTTAGTTTCGGACTCCTGGCACTAGCCGTACTGGGTACCGTGTGCTTTACTGAGGTAATCTCCTTTGTTCCGTACTCAACTGAGCCGCCAACTTAGCACTGGCATACTCGCGTTAAGTACAGCCGCTTGCTATCATATCCCAGGCGAATAAGCACGCTGTCGGACGCCCCCAACAGCTCGCCTCTCATATGACGGCATGGGAAATCAGATAATCGATTTTAATGAAGTTACATCGATAGCTCGCGCCAGGGGCTTATGAGATAGGGGGGGGAGGGCGGCTCAACATAGTGACTCATGGCACCCTCGTTCAGGGGTTAACGCCAACTGGACTGAATCGTACTGAAGCGCCCTTAGAGTGCCAGCGGACTGAAAAGATTAGCAACTTCACACGTCTCTACGTCGGCCGCATCAGTCAAATTAGCACAGGGCTTACTGACTCTATTTTTTTTGCTTCCCTTTGTCGCACTTCTACCATACTGTATTTATATAACTCGCTTCATTACCGCACCCACACTCATAATAGCTGCGCCTATAGTTCTCTTTAGCACAAACGAAAACCTCAGTAGTTACTGAAGACTCTCTGCTGCAAGGTAAGCTGAGATTTGCTGTCATTGTTCTTTTCTTTACCTGATTTCCTCCCCTCTCTCGGCCTGTCTGCGTTCCCCCCCCCCTCACCTCCTCTCCCTATCTCCCTCTTCACTCTCTTCTTCTTCCTACCCCTTTTTTCTACGCTTCTATTGCGTCTTTTGCCCTCCTTCTTCCTCCTCTTCTTCTTCGTCTTTTTCTTCTACCTCGTCTTCCTCTTCTTCTTCTTCTGCACGCCCACAAACGCAAAGTTCACCAATTGTCTCTTGCTCTCCTTTCAGCCTCGCCCACGGACGCCGACCGTCAACGGAGCATGGGTAGTGCCTCTCAGTCGTTGACTGACTGGTTACCCCTCTCAGGAGGGTGTTGGCCCAGGCTTCATGCAGGGCTGCTCTCACCCTTCTGAGATCCAATGGTCTGTATGCACATGCAACGCCAGTCTTCAGCCAACCACGGTCCCTGCGGCCTGGAAGGCGCTGGCACTTTCTCTCACTCCTGATTCCCTGTTGGTGACTGCGCTCGCGCTCCCACTGGGTTTCAGGCCCCACTGCGGGTGCCCGAAAAGCTAGACGGTCACTATGCGGTGGGGGAGAGAGTGAGGTCGACCTCGGCGCGATTCTTCCCTCACTATAATAAATCTGAATGCGTCTGAATCTATCACGGTGCGCTAAAAGCCGTGGCTTGGAGAGTCTGCCGACTGACGGGAAAACTCGGACCCCCTACGTTGCTGCTCCTTCTGCACGCTAGTGTCTGTGTGTGCGTACGGGAGGAGAGGGAGGACTGAGAGTCAGGCTGCAATGGCTCCCTCTTAATGTGGCCTTTATGGCGCTCCCGCGCAGTCGGGAGCATACCTAGCGAGATGGCTGTGTCAAGTGTGCACGTGCTGAGTGTTTATCGCGCCAGCCATCTACACCCTCCCTCATCCCTGGTCTTATTGACTTTGTCTTTACACCGGAAACGGAGGTGGGAGTGGCGAGCGAGTGGGTAGATTCTGCGCAAGTCTGCCTTAACTCCTGTTTTCTCTCGCGCAAGTTCTCTGCGTTGCTCCTGCTAGCTGTCGCTTACGTATTGCTTGCCCAGCTCGCCTCTGCGTCAGTTGCGGCTTGCTTCAGCGCTTGCAGCGGCTTGTTGGAGCGCGTGGTGCCCATCGTCGAAATCGACGGGGGAACTGTCGTCGTCGTCGTCGTCGTCGTCGTCGTCGTCGTCGTCGTGTGTGTGTGTGTGTGTGTGTGTGTGTGTGTGTGGGGGGGGTATGGGGTGTCCAGCTGGGGGTTGAACGTGAAGGTCGTGGCAGATCGCATCATCTTCCTCGCGTAGGTGGTGGCTACGCCTAGCGTCCCTAGCTGGCATCCAACTCTCACTTGTGGCTCCCCGGAGCTAGGCTTTGCCTGGCGGCCACCCCCCGGCTCCCCGCCTCGATCAGCGGGCTAAACCAAGTGAGGGTCTCCGGTGTGTGTGTCCCCACGCCCGGTATGTCCCCGGGTTGCAGCGGTAAGCATCCTAGTAGACGTAGTTGGTGAAAGGACGCTACTTTCTGTAAACGATACCTTGTCTGTTTGAACTTTACTGTTTACTTTCCTCGCTTGTTTACATTCTTGCTACACCTGCTACATCTAGTTTATCGTATTACTTTTCGGTTTTCCAGTTGTTATACGTTACTTTGCTTGATAATTCTAGTGTTGACTCTACAACCATGCCTATACCATTCCATCACCGTGCTCTTAAAGTGAGCCTACTCCATCGTAGCGATTCCTAGTCAAATAGTAGTCCTACCGCCATGACTAGCACTCTTAGTCCTCACAGAGTTTGCCTGCGCAGTAGCATCAATAACCCCTTACACGTAGCAGCAATTCTACCCTAAGTCAGATGCCGTAGCACTAGAACGCCTTTCCTTTATATGTAAGACATAGCCCCTTTCACCGCTACTGCTACTAAGATAATTACTGCTGCTCCCACCCCCTAATTCCCAAATGCTCCCCCCCCCCTAAAAGTCCTCAGCTAAGCTGAAGGCAGGCTCACAGCCAAGTGGTCGTTCGGCACCAAAACACTCGCGGCCCATGGTGCAGTTCGGCAGCAGTTGTGGGTGACCGGCAGTCCCTTTGTGGAGTAGCGCTGCCGCCCCTCGCGAGAGGGTTGATGGACCTAGAAAAGGTGGACTCCAAACACGCTGGGTTGCGACATCTGCCAGTTGACCGTGGCTGACAGTATGCAAACACGCGGTCGAAACACTACAAACGCAAATCAAAACTTCTCTCTTCCCCACTCTCCCTCTAACCCGATTCCTTCCCGCAGGACAGCTCCCAGAGCTCACAGGACGACAGCTCAGGGAGCTCAGGTAAGTCCTATCACCTTCGGCGCTTGGAATGTTCGTTCCCTTTTAGATAACCCGAGGAGCATCCGACCAGAACGGAGAACAGCGCTCATTGCCCGGGAACTGGCACGCTTCAAGGTGGACATCGCCGCACTCAGTGAAACCCGCTTCTCCGGTGAAGGTTCCATAGAAGAGGTGGGTGCCGTCTACACCTTCTTCTATGTGGGCCGTCCGACGGCAGAGCGACGCGAGGCCGGCGTCGCCTTTGCCATCCGGAAGGACATCGTGGGACGACTACCCTGTACGCCGCAGGGTATCAACGAACGCCTGATGAGTCTCCGCCTGCCTCTCTGGGGTGGCAAATTCGCCTTTATCGTTAGTGTCTACGCTCCTCCGATGACAGGTCTGAGGAGACAAAGAACAAGTTCTACGAGGATCTGCACGCCCTCCTGGCCTCTGTGCCGAAGGCGGACAAATTGATAGTCCTTGGTGACTTCAATGCCCGCGTCGGCACAGACCACGCCGCCTGGAGAGGAGTGCTCGGACCCCACGGCCTCCGAGGACTCAACGACAATGGCCTACTCCTCCTTCGCACCTGCGCGGTGCACCGTCTCATACTGACCAACACCTATTTCAGCCAACCGCTGCAGCACAAGGCGACTTGGATGCACCCCAGGTCTCGTCAGTGGCATCTTCTGGATTATGTCCTCGTGCGGCGACGCGACCAGCAGGACGTGTTGGTGACAAAGGCAATGCCGGGTGCCGATGGTGATACCAATCATCGTCTCATCATCTCCAAGATGCGGATCCGTCTTCAACCACGCAGGAGACCTCAAGGTAAGCGACCCCCAGGTAAGTTGAATACTGATCTGTTAAGCTTTCCTGCCAACCGCTTCCGTTTCAGCAACGAGCTGACTCATCAGCTCGATAACCTCCCAATCGTAGAAGAGAACAACTCCGTGGAGACCCAATGGTGTCAACTACGGGACGCTGTTCAATCTACTGCAAAACGCATCCTTGGACCCGCGCCCCGCCAACACCAAGACTGGTTCGACGAAAATGACGCAGCCATCAGTACTCTCATCTCTGAGAAGAATCGTCTCCGCAACGAATATGTCGCTCACCCTACCGACACCACGAAAGCAGCCTACTACGAAAGTCGCCGTCTTGTACAGCAGCGGCTGCGGGAAATGCAGGACGCTTGGATGGTTCGTAAGGGTGAGGAAATCCAAGGCTATGCGGATCGCAATGAATGGAAGAACTTCTTCGCAGCGCTCAAAGCAGTCTACGGCCCCGTAGTGAGGGGCACAGCCCCACTTCTCAGCGCGGACGGTACCACCCTCATCACCGAGAAGACGCAACGTCTGAGCCGCTGGGCCGAGCACTTCCAAAGCGTACTCAACCGGCCCTCTACCACCTCTGAGGCTGCCATTGAGCGGCTGACCCAAGTCGAAATTAATGCTGATCTCGACCTCCCACCCACCCCTGAGGAGACCACGAAGGCTGTGCAGCAGCTGTCCAGCGGGAAGGCACCCGGGTCTGACGGGATCCCGGCGGAGATTTACAAATATGGTGGCCACCAACTCATATCTCACCTAACCACCCTGTTCCAAGAGATGTGGCGACAAGGCCAAGTTCCCCAGGATTTCAAGGACGCCACCATCGTTCACCTCTACAAGCGTAAAGGGAATCGCCAGGTGTGTGACAACCACCGCGGCATCTCACTGCTGAATATTGCCGGAAAAATCTTCGCACGCATCCTCCTCAATCGTCTGAATAGCCACCTGGAACAAGGGCTTCTGCCTGAAAGTCAGTGTGGTTTTCGACGTCACCGCGGCACCACTGACATGATATTTGCCGCGCGTCAGCTGCAGGAGAAATGTCAAGAGATGCGGACCCACCTCTACACTACGTTCGTAGATCTGACAAAAGCCTTTGACACGGTGAACCGGCCCGGACTCTGGAAGGTTACGCAGAAGTTTGGCTGTCCGGAACACTTCACCCACATGGTTCGACAACTCCATGATGGGATGATGGCGCGCGTCACGGACTACGGAACTTTGTCTGAAGCCTTCGCGGTGACCAATGGAGTGAAGCAGGGCTGTGTCCTCGCACCCACCCTCTTCAGTCTCATGTTCTCTGCCATGCTGAGGGACGCCTACCGTGACGAGCGTCCCGGAATTCCCCTCAACTACAGAACGGACGGAAACCTCCTCAACATTCGTCGGATGCAGGCCCCCACGCGCGTCTCCACAACCACAGTTCATGATCTGCTGTTTGCGGACGACTGCGCTCTCAACACCATCACCGAAGCAGACATGCAAAGGAGCATGGACCTCTTTGCAGCAGGTTGCGCCAACTTTGGCCTCACCATCAACACGGACAAGACGGTGGTTATGCATCAACCGCCGCCAGGTGCTGACCTCAACCCCGCACACATCAACGTCAACGGAGCCATACTGCAGAACGTGGACAACTTCACCTACCTCGGCAGTACGCTTTCCCGCAACACTAAAATAGACGCCGAGATTGCCTGCCGAATCTCCAAAGCCAGTCAAGCGTTCGGTCGGCTCCAAGCCTCCGTATGGAATCGTCATGGTCTTCAATTTTCAACAAAATTGAAGATGTACAAGGCTGTTGTGCTGTCAACACTCTTGTACGGAGCGGAGACTTGGACCGTCTATTCTAGCCAAGCGCTGAAACTGAACCACCTTCACATCACCTGCCTACGCCGCATATTGAAGGTGAAGTGGCAGGAGAGGATTCCGGACACGGAAATCCTGGAGAGAACGGGAGTTCTCAGCATCCAGGCCATGCTCAGGCAGATACAACTGCGCTGGAGCGGACACGTGGTACGTATGAATGATGAACGGCTACCCAAGCGACTGTTCTATGGCGATGTCGCCGTGGGTACTCGTCGCAAAGGAGGACAGAAGAGACGTTACAAGGACACCCTGAAGAACTCGCTGAAGCGTCTCCAAATCAACACGCTGAACTGGGAGGAGCTTGCCCTGGACCGAACCGCGTGGCGAAGAGCGGTCAAAACGGGCGCCGCAATCTACGAAGCTAGTCAGATCGCCGCCGCCAAGGCAAAACGGACGGCACGCAAGTCTCACAATCCAGGGACGCACGCTGCTACCACCCATGCCCTTCCAACGTGTCCGCGTTGTCAACGCACCTTCCGTGCACGCATTGGCCTGGTCGGTCACCTCCGGAAGCCCTGCAACCCTTCTCTGATAGCATCCACGTCGACTGCACCAAACCCTCCTCCAGACCCTACTCCAGCCTCCACCTCGACGGCAATCACCGACGTGAGAGATGCCTCGTTGTTCTCGTCCACCGACTCCATCTCACGCACAACTTCTTCCACTCCCTCCGACGCATTACGGCCCGCAACAAATTCCACACCTGAACCTCCCACCAGCTCTGAAGGCCTGATATGCCCTCACTGCAATCGCACATTCACCTCACGCATCGGTCTCATCGGTCACTTGCGAATCCATCGCACAGAGACTGGTGAACTAGTGCCTGGAGCACCAACACACAGACGAGACCGCCGCCTTCACTGCCCACACTGCCCCCGATCATTCGCTCATCGCATGGGCCTACTAGGTCACATGCGCATTCACGACAGCGGCACTGACCGTGATGTTGGCACACCCAGCACCTCACACATCCCCACCACCAGCCTCAGCCCCACTCACTAGTCTCCTCGCGTCACGATTGCGTAGTCATGTTTGTCGGGAATACAGGTGAATGCCTCCTCCCTCAGGTAAGTGGAGGCCGTTCTTGCTGAATTTTTTGTATGCTGTCTTGACTTACTGCCCACAATAGCTCCTGTAGTTTATATTACTCGCTCCTTTACCGCAATCATACTCATAATAGTGGCGCCTGCAGTTCTGTCTTAGCACAAACGACAGCCTCAGTAGCTACTGAAGATTCTCTGCTGCAAGGTAAGTTCAGATTCTTCTCTCATTGTTCTTTTCTATACTTCATCTCCTCCCCTCTCTCTCGGCCTGTCTGCGTTCCCCCCTCGCCTCCTCTCCCTATCGTCCTCTTTCCCTTTTTCAATCTCTTCCCCTTCGTCCTTTCCCCTCCTCCTTCTTCCTTCTTTTCTGCTACTCCTTCTCCTCCTCCTCTTCTTCTTCTTCTTCTTCTTCTTCTTCCTCTACTTCTTCTTTCCTTCTTCCTCTTCTTCTGCACATCCACAATTGCAAAGTTCACCAATTGTCTTGTGCTTTTCTTTCAGCCTCGCCCACGGACGCCGATCGTCAACGGAGCATGGGTAGTGCCTTTCAGTCGTTGACTGACTGGTTACCCCTCTCAGGAGGGTGTTGGCCCAGGCTTCATGCAGGACTGCTCTCACCCTTCTGAGATCCAATGGTCTGTACGCACATGCAATGCCAGTCTTCAGCCAACCACGGTCCTTGCGGCCTGGAAAGCGCTGGCGCTTTCTCTCACCTTTGATTCCCTGTTGGTGACTGCGCTCGCGCTCCCACTGGGTTTCAGGCCCCACTGCGGGTGCCCGAAAAGCTAGGCGGTCACTATGCGGTGGGGGAGAGAGTGAGGTCGACCTCGGCGCGATTCTTCCCTCACTATAATAAATCTGAATGCGTCTGAATCTATCACGGTGTGCTAAAAGCCGTGGCTTGGAGGGTCTGCCAACTGACGGAAAAAACTCGGACCCCCTACGTAGCTGCTCCTTCTGTACGCATGTGTCTGTGTGTGCGTACGGGAGGAGAGGGAGGACTGAGAGTCAGGCTGCAATGGCTCCCTCTTAATGTGGCCTTTATGGCGCTCCCGCGCAGTCGGGAGCATACCTAGCGAGATGGCTGTGTCAAATGTGCGCGTGCTGAGTGTTTATCGCGCCAGCCATCTACACCCTCCCTCATCCCCGGTCTTATTGACTTTGTCTTTACACCGGAAACGGAGGTGGGAGTGGCGAGCGAGTGGGTAGATTCTGCGCAAGTCTGCCTAAACTCCTGTTTTCCCTCGCGCCAGTTCTCTGCGTTGCTCCTGCTAGCTGTCGCTTACGTATTGCTTGCCCAGCTCGCCTATGTGTCAGTTGCGGCTTGCTTCAGCGCTTGCTGCGGCTTGTTGGAGCGCGTGGTGCCCATCGTCGAAATCGACGGGGGAACTGTCGTGTGTGTGTGTGTGTGTGTGTGTGTGTGTGTGTGTGG
>JAYGXS010000003.1:24304533-24391792 GCA_036362985.1 Ligula intestinalis | reverse complement strand
GTGTGTGTGTGTGTGTGTGTGTGTGTGTGTGTGTGTGTGTGTGTGTGGGGTATGGGGTGTCCAGCTGGGGGTTGAACGTGAAGGTCGTGGCAGATCGCATCATCTTCCTCGCGTAGGT
The DNA here is from genome assembly GCA_036362985.1 of Ligula intestinalis. Classification (NCBI taxonomy): domain Eukaryota; kingdom Metazoa; phylum Platyhelminthes; class Cestoda; order Diphyllobothriidea; family Diphyllobothriidae; genus Ligula; species Ligula intestinalis. The sequence goes on along the minus strand of JAYGXS010000003.1, from coordinate 24,391,674 downwards.
GGTGGCTACGCCTAGCGTCCCTGGCTGGCATCCAACTCTCACTTGTGGCTCTCCGGAGCTAGGCTTTGCCTGGCGGCCACCCCCCGGCTCCCCGCCTCGATCAGCGGGCTAAACCAAGTGAGGGTCTCCAGTGTGTGTGTCCCCACGCCCGGTATGTCCCCGGGTTGCAGCGGTAAGCATCCTAGTAGACGTAGTTGGTGAAAGGGTGCTACTTACTGTAAACGGTACCCTTGTCTGTTTGAACTTTACTGTTCACTTTTCTCGCTTGTTTACAGTCTTGCTACACTTGTTACATCTAGTCTATCATATTACTTTTCTGTTTGCTATTTGTTATATGTTACTATGCCTGATATTTCTAGTGTTGACTGTACAACCATACCCATACCATTCCATTACCGTGCTCTTAAAGTGAGCCAACTTCATCGTAGCGATTCCCAGTCAAATAGTAGTCCTACCGTCATGACTAGCACTCTTAACCTGACAGAGTTTGCCTCCACAGTAGCATCAATAACACCTAACTCGTAGCAGCAGTTCTACCCACAGTCAGATGCCGTAGCATTAGAATGCCTTCATTTATATGTAGAAACACAGTCCCCTCACCGCTACTGCTACTAAGGTAATTACTGCTGCTCCCACCCCCTCATTCCCAAATGCTCCCCCCCTCCCAAAAAGTCCTCAGCTAAGCTGAAGGCAGGCTCACAGCCAAGTGGTCGTTCGGCACCAAAACACTCGCGGCCCATGGTGCAGTTCGGCAGCAGTTGTGAGTGACCGGCAGTCCCTTTGTGGAGTAGCGCTGCTGCCCCTCACGAGAGGGTTGATGGTCCTATAAAAGAGGGTTCCAAACACGCTGGGTTGCGACATCTGCCAGTTGACCGTGGCTGACAGAATGCACACACGCGGTCGAAACACTACAAACGCAAATCAAAACTTCTCTCTTCCCCACCCTCCCTCTAACCCGTTTCCTTCCCGCAGGACAGCTCCCAGAGCTCACAGGACGACAGCTCAGGGAGCTCAGGTAAGTCCTATCACCTTCGGCGCTTGGAATGTTCGTTCCCTTTTAGATAACACGAGGAGCATTCGACCGGAACGGAGAACAGCGCTCATTGCCCGGGAACTGGCACGCTTCAAGGTGGACATCGCCGCACTCAGTGAAACCCGCTTCTCCGGTGAAGGTTCCATAGAAGAGGTGGGTGCCGGCTACACCTTCTTCTATGTGGGCCGTCCGACGGCAGAGCGACGCGAGGCCGGCGTCACCTTTGCCATCCGGAAGGACATCGTGGGACGACTACCCTGTACGCCGCAGGGTATCAACGAACGCCTGATGAGTCTCCGCCTGCCTCTCTGGGGTGGCAAATTCGCCACCATCGTTAATGTCTACGCTCCTCCGATGACCAGCCCTGACGAGACAAAGAACAAGTTCTACGAGGATCTGCATGCCCTCCTGGCCTCTGTGCCGAAGGCGGACAAATTGATAGTCCTTGGTGACTTCAATGCCCGCGTCGGCACAGACAACGCCGCCTGGAGAGGAGTGCTCGGACCCCACGGCCTCCGAGGACTCAACGACAATGGCCTACTCCTCCTTTGCACCTGCGCGGTGCATCGTCTCATACTGACCAACACCTACTTCAGCCAATTGCTGCAGCACAAGGTGACCTGGATGCACCCCAGGTCTCGTCAGTGGCACCTTCTGGATTATGTCCTCGTGCGGCGACGCGACCAGCAGGACGAGTTGGTAACAAAGGCAATGCCAGGTGCCGATGGTGATACCGATCATCGTCTCATCATCTCCAAGATGCGGATCCGTCTTCAACCACGCAGGAGACCTCAAGGTAAGCGACCCCTAGGTAAGTTGAATACTGATTTGTTAACCTTGCCTGCCAACCGCTTCCGTTTCAGCAACGAGCTGACTCAACAGCTCGACAACCTCCCAATCGCAGAAGAGAATACCTCCGTGGAGACCCGATGGTGTCAACTATCGGACGCCGTTCAATCCACTGCCAAACGCAGCCTTGGGCCCGCGCCCCGCCCACACAGAGACTGGTTCGACGAAAACGATGCAGCTATCAGTACTCTCATCTCTGAGAAGAATCGCCTCCGCAACGAATATGTCGCTCACCCTACAGACACCATGAAAGCAGCCTACTACCAAAGTCGCCGTCTTGTACACCAGCGGCTGCGGGAAATGCAGGACGCTTGGATGGCTCGTAAGGGAGAGGTAATCTAAGACTACGCGGATCGCAATGAATGGAAGAACTTCTTCGAAGCGCTCAAAGCAGTCTACGGCCCCGGAGTGAGGGGCACAGCCCCACTTCTCAGCGTGGACGGTACCACCCTCAACACCGAGAAGACGCAACTTCTGAGCTGCTGGGCCGAGCACTTCCAAAGTTTACTCAACCGGCCCTCTACCACCTCTGAGGCTGCCATTGAGAGGTTGCCCCAAGTCGAAATTAATGCTGATCTCGACCTCCCACCCACCCCTGAGGAGACCATGAAAGCTGTGCAGCAGCTGTCCAGCGGGAAGGCACCCGGGTCCGACGGCATCCCGGCGGAGATTTACAAATATGGTGGCCACCAACTCCTAACTCACCTCACCACCCTGTTCCAAGAGATTTGGCGACAGGGCTAATTTCCCCAGGATTTCAAGCACGCCACCATCGTCCACCTCTACAAGCGTAAGGGAAATCGCCAGGTCTGTGACAACCACCGTGGCATCTCACTGCTGAATATTTCCAAAAAAATCATCGCACGCATTCTCCTTAATCGTCTGAATAGCCACCTGGAACAAGGGCTTCTGCCTGAAAGTCAGTGTGGTTTTCGACGTCACCGCGGCACCACTGACATGATATTTGCCACGCGTCAGCTGCAGGAGAAATGTCAAGAGATGCGGACCCACCTCTACACTACGTTCGTAGATCTGACAAAAGCCTTTGACACGGTGAACCGGCCCGGACTCTGGAAGGTTACGCAGAAGTTTGGCTGTCCGGAACACTTCACCCACATGGTTCGACAACTCCATGATGGGATGATGGCACGCGTCACAGACTACGGAACGCTGTCTGAAGCCTTCGCAGTGACCAATGGAGTGAAGCAGGGCTGTGTCCTCGCACCCACCCTCTTCAGTCTCATGTTCTCTGACATGCTGAAGGACGCCTACCGTGACGAGCGTCCCGGAATCCCCCTTAACTACAGAACGGACGGAAACCTCCTCAACATTCGTCGGATGCAGGCCCATACGCGCGTCTCCACAACCAGAGTTCATGATCTGCTGTTTGCGGACGACTGCGCTCTCAACACCACCACCGAAGCAGGCATGCAAAGGAGCATGGACCTCTTTGCAGCAGGTTGCGCCAACTTTGGCCTCACCATCAACACGGACAAGACGGTGGTTATGCATCAACCGCCGCCAGGTGCTGACCTCAACCCCGCACGCATCAACGTCAACGGAGCCGTACTGCAGAACGTGGACAACTTCACTTACCTCAGCAGTAAGCTTTCCCGAAACACTCCAATAGACGCCGAGATTGCCCGCAGAATCTCAAAAGCCAGTCAAGCCTTCGGTCGGCTACAGGCCTCCGTATGGAATCGTCATGGTCTTCAACTGTCAACGAAATTGAAGATGTACAAGGCTGTTGTGCTGTCAACACTCTTGTACGGAGCGGAGACTTGGACTGTCTATGCTAGCAGAGCGGAAACTGAACCACTTTCACACCAGCTGCCTTCGCCGCATATTGAAGGTGAAGTGGCAGGAGAGGATTCCGGACACGGAAATCCTGGAGAGAACGGGAGTTCTCAGCATCCAGGCCATGCTCAGGCAGATACAACTGCGCTAGAGCGGTCAGGTGGTACGTATGAATGATGAACGGCTATCCAATCGACTGTTCTATGGCGATGTCGCCGTAGTCACTCGTCGCAAAGGAGGACAGAAGAGACGTTACAAGGATACCCTGAAGAACAACCTCAAGCACCAACAAATCAACACGCTGAACTGGGAGGAGCTAGCACAGGACCGATCTATGTGGCGAAGAGTGGTCAAAACGGGCGCCGCAATCTACGAAGCTAGTCGGATCGCCGCCGCCTAGGCAAAACGGACGGCACGCAAGTCTCACGATCCAGGGACGCACGCTGCCACCACCCAAGCCCTTCCAACGTGTCCGCGTTGTCAACGCACCTTCCGTGCACGCATTGGCCTGGTCGGTCACCTCCGGAAGCCGTGCAACCTTCTTCCGACAGCATCCACGTCGACTGCACCAAAAACTCTGCCAGACCCTACTCCAGCCTCCACCTCGACGGCAATAATCGATGCGAGAGATGCCTCGTTGCTCTTATTCACCGACATCAACCCGTCCGCAACCTCCTCTAAATCATTGCCCTCTACAACTCGCATCCCCACACCTGAACCCACCACCAGCTCTGTGGGCCTAATATGCGTTCACTGATATTGCACATTCACCTCACGCATCGGTCTAGTCGGTCACTTGCGAATCCATCGCACAGAGACTGGTGAACTAGTGTCTGGAGCACCAACACACAGACGAGACCGCCGCCTTCACTGCCCTTACTGCCCCCGATCATTCGCTCATCGCATGGGCCTACTAGGTCACATGCGCATTCACGACAGCGGCACTGACCGTGATGTCGGCACACCCAGCACCTCACACATCCCCACCACCAGCCTCAGCCACACTCACTAGTCGCCTCGCGTCACGATTGCGTCGTCAAGTTTGTCGGGAACACAGGTGAGTGCCTCCTCCCTCAGGTTAGTGGAGGCGATTCTTGCTGAATTTTTCGAATACTGTCTTGCCTTTACTGCCTCATAATAGCTCCTGTAGTTATATTACTCGCCTCATTACCGCAATAATACTCAAAATATCGGCACCTACAGTTCCGTCTTTAGCACAAACATCAGCCTCAGTAGTTACTGAAGATTCTCTGCTGCAAGGTATGTTGAGATTTTGCTCTCATTGTTTCTTTCTATACTTGATGTTCTTTCTATACTTGATTTCCTCCTCTCTCTCTCGTCCTGTCTGCATCCCCCCTCGCTTTCTCTCCCTATTTCCCTCTTTCAATTTCTTCTTCTTCCTATCCCTTCTCCTATATTTCCCCTTCGTCCCTTCCCCTCCTACTTCTTCCACTTCTTCTTCTACTTCTACTACATCTTCCCTTTTTTTCTTATCATTATTCATCTTATCTTTTTCTTCTTCTGAACGTCCACAATTGCAAAGTTCACCAGTTGTCTCTTTCTCTCCTTTCAGCCTCACCCACAGACGCCGACCGGCAACGGAGCATGGGTAGTGCCTTTCAGTCGTTGACTGACTGGTTACCCCTCTCAGGAGGGTGTTGGCCCAGGCTTCATGCAGGGCTGTTCTCACCCTTCTGAGATCCAATTGTCTGTATGCACATGCAATGCCAGTCTTCAGCCAACCACGGTCCCTGCGGCCTGGAAGGCGCTCTCTCACTTCTGATTCCCTGTTGGCGACTGCGCTCGCGCTCCCACTGGGTTTCACGCCTCACTGCGGGTGCCCGAAAAGCTAGGCGGTCACAATGCTGTGGGGGAGAGAGTGAGGTCGACCTCGGCGCGTTTCTTCCCTCACTATAATAAATCGGAATGCGTCTGAATATGTCACGGTGCGCTAAAAGCCGTGGCTTGGAGGGTCTGCCAACTGACGGGAAAACTCGGGCCCCCACGTAGCTGCTCCTTCTGTACGCGTGTATCTGTGTATGCGTACGGAAGGAGAGGGAGGACTGAGAGTCAGGCTGCAATGGCTCCCTCTTAATGTGGCCTTTATGGCGCTCCCGCGCAGTCGGGAGCATACCTAGCGAGATGGCTGTGTCAAGTGTGCGCGTGCTGAGTGTTTATCACGCCAGCCATCTACACCCTCCCTCATCCCCGGTCTTATTGACATTGTCTTTACACCGGATACGGAGGTGGGAGTGGCGAGCGAGTGGGTAGATTCTGCGCAAGTCTGCCTAAACTCCTGTTTTTCTCTTGCACGATTCTCTGCGTAGCTCCTGCTTGCTGCCGCTTTCGTTTTGCTTGCCCAGCTTGCCTCTGTGTATGCTGCGGCTTGCTTCAGCGTTTGCTGCGGCTTGTTAGAGCGCGTGGTGCCCATCGTCGAAATCGACCATGGAACTGTCGTGTGTGTGTGTGTGTGTGTGTGTGGGAGTGTGCGAACATTTACACAGACCGACTGGCTATGTGAGCCATTGGGTTTGCGTCCACCCCCGATTGTCTTAACATGATCACTATGGGAGGTAAGCTGCATAGTCTGCACTCAAGTCCGTTCCATTCGTAGAAAAATCGCTGTGAGAGGGACCGCTGCTGCTGTGTCCACTCCGCGTTGGACGCCGACGTATGCGACTGTCTAACTATCACATCAATCTCTCATGAGGTCGACCATTGTGACAGAATGCATCGCCTTATTTAGTCACGGTTCCTGCTTGCGAGCAAAGTTCCCTCAGCAACAGCACGATAGGAAATTTATGTTGATTGGAGAACACGGCAACAGCTTTATCTGGATTGCAACCTAGCCAATGGGTTTGTCTGTCATAGTCACCATTTGCTGGACTCACAGGAATAACTTCGCTACGGGAAACTGCGTGCAAAATATTTGACAACTGGGCTCTCAGCATCAACGTAACTTTACGTAGATTCAGTTATCTAATTGTATTCATGTTAAGATAATAAAGTCAATTTAGCAAACATATATTGTCTCTACTTCATCATAGATTCTGTGCAGTTATATAGATAGTGAAAATAAAGGAGTAAGACGGGGTTTAGGGATGGCTCATCGGTCTCTCACGACCAACATGGCGAGGTCGATAGCTTGAGTTCATTAAGCCTGGTGGAGGTGGGTGGCTGTAAGTAACTTTCATTGATCGAGCACGCTTTGAAAATTAATGACATGTACACGGACGAAACAGATGTCATCAAAGGGATGGAGGCGATCTGCGATTCACACCTGACGCCGGCGTCGGCCAAGGAAGAGGAAGTGCCTATGTTAGCGACTTCTAAGACACAGCATTGGAAGCCATGATGTATTGCCACTGCTTCGGCTGCTGCTAGTACCCGTTGGCGTAGGCCCTTTGAGAAGTGGGCTGCTGGTGTTCGGTAGGCAATCTGAGAGGCTTCGCCGTAAGTTGCAACTAGGCGTGCAGGAATAGAACTCGAAATCAATCTTTTTACACCAGAGGGGTAAATGTTCATGGACCCCCTTTCCCAGACGCCTCGCTGTACGGCCAGTGTAGGTGAAAGAGTTAATACCCGTCGACGCGACCTGTGCAATGTTACATGCCCGATGGTGAATTGCTGAAAACGTATACAATAGGACCTCCGCTAACGAATTTAATCCGATTTAGCATCGAACACGTCACCTGAAACGCTCGTTTTGCGATAAGTAGCCAATCAAAGCGCATCCATTCACTGATAGGCTGCAGGTGACCGAGGAACCACGCCCTGAGAACAAGAGTCAAGGCGGACACAGGCCCGCATGAGCACTGATAAGCCGTAACTGAGCAGAAACATGTCAGTTGAAGCAAATTATCTGCGAGAGCCTCGCTCGTTTCATGGAATGTTCATAGCTGGAGCTGCTCGCCGCCCGAGGTTCCAATGTAATTGTCCCTGATTTTTTGTCCAAGTACGGGGGTTAGGGTGTTCATTTTGGGATCGAACGTGAAAATTATGGCAGGTCGTATCACCTTCCTCGTGCAGGTTGTGGCTACGTCTAGAGTCTTTTCCTAACACCCAGCTCGCACTTGTAGCTCCCCGGAATTAGGCTCTGCCTGGCAATCACCCACCGGTAACTGCCTCGATCGGTGGGCGATAGCAAGTGAGGGTCTCCGGTGTTTGTCCTCCCCCACACCCGGTATGCCCTCGGCTAGCAGTAGTAATTATCCTAGTTGACGCAGTAGGTGGAAGGTACATAGTTAGTTACCGTCTTCCATAGCTACCATAACAACACTATAAACCATATTTCACATTCCCGCAATTATTTACAGCAATACTAGGAGCCACAGTAGTCTGTAAGCAGAAGAACAAATTTGACAGTATCATTCCTTCCCTCAATTATCCCTTTCTACTGACAATACTACTAGTTGTTAGTACTAGCTAGTATTATGTTTCACTTTTGTTGTTAGTGAAACCTACTATCGACAGTAATATTACTACCATCACTAGCATTACACTAGTCCTGTATCATTGCATTGATTGTTCCATTATTTTATTGCATCCGTGCGGTATTTTGCTGTTTGTTTTTTGTTTGATGTTTTGTTTGTTGTCATATTGTTGTCCCTAACTCTCGATTCTTTATTATTTTAGTAACATAACTATAATAAGCATTCCTATCTTTCCGGTATGCCCGTGGATAAAAACTGTCTAGGTGAGGCTTAACTGAAATCAACCAACCATTCAAACTCAAAATTCATTTATAAAATATTCTTCTTTACACAGTGGGAATGGCAAGTTAAAGAGTTCGGCTTTGTTTGGAGAGGTGCGCGAAGTAGTTTGGGTTCTGCGGGGAGTCGAGGAGAGGTCTTATCCCTTGAGGTAGGCGGACGCGGTTTTCCCTCTTGGCGGCAAATGCTGCGCCTTTTCTTCCTCTCTTTTTTTCTGTTCAACTTCATTGTCTTTGACTCTGTCTTCCGTTTTGTCGAGATCGCAAAGCAACAGCAGTAGCAGCAACAGCACTTTCTGTCCAAATATACCTGCGTGAATGCATGAAAGGCACAGGCATATAGGGTGTAGAAAACAAATGTCAGTCAATTTTGAAGTACACGAGGAGGAGGAGGAGGAGGAGGTGGAGGAGGAGGAGGAGGTGGAGGAAGAGGAGGAGGAGGTGGAGGAGGAAGAGGAGGAGGAGGCCAAGGGGACACCCGGTTTTTTTTTAACAGGCTCGATGTCAGACAGCTTCTCTGCGGGGGTTATTTTCAGCGGCAGTGGAGGCGGAGGCGGAGGAAGAGAGGGGGTGGGTGGAGTGAGGAGTTGTGGGTTTACGTGCTGCCGCGGTGCCGGCTGCCACCATATTAATACGGTTTTGCATGTGACGTGAGGTGGAGAGACCAAGGAGTTGTAAATCCTGCACCGAATTAATACCGGCCTCAGCATCGGCAGCTGCTGCCAGAACACCCGGCAGGTCGGTGCCCAGACCCTTGTGTCCCGCGCCAAGAGCCTTAAATGGCGAGAATTTGAATCGGGAAGTACCGGTCGCTGCGGCCTCCGAGAAGGATCCACTCGCAGTGAGTTTGGTGGTTTTGCGCGCAGAGGCAGCCAGCGCCTTGGCTGCCTGTTTGGCCTCATTGAGGAGGGTGGCGTAGAGGTCCGAGCGCAGGAAACGTCGGTAGGAATCCCTCTCCATCAGCGCCTGGATCCGTTTTTGGGCATTCTCGAAGGTTCGGGCTGAGGGATTAGAGAGTTCGGCTATGGTCTGGTCGCGTGTTGCCGAATCAAGGTTGACCTGCGGGGCGTAAAGATAGAAAGTAAAAATGGTAAAGACTCACCAGAGTTTAAAATTCTGGCAGAAAGATGAACTAATAATCTACTAAACGAATCAATCTTTGTGATAGTTTACGACTGGTTGTGACTGTGAACTGTGTGAGCCGCCGCTTCCACTCTTTGACTATCGTGTTAAAACCCTGGTAAGGTGTCTCTTATGGACAAAAATCGTGGAAGTTTAATAAAGGGTTGATTTTGATCTGCTCATCATCCATGCCCGACCCCAACTCCAGTCCCCTAGTCTCTTTCATGATACCGTGGGCGGAAGGATGACGAAAGAGATTGCGGTACATGCAGCTCAAATCTACTGTCAATGAAAACTAACTCATAGGCAATTAGCCGCGTTTGCTTTCGGTCTGTTGACGCGGTCGTAACTCTAGTCGCTAAAAATTGATTTCTAACCGGTGCAATCTGCCAGTTTGGACAGACGTTATTTCAAAGAGTTGACATGTTTGTGCTTATAAAGTTTTTTTTATGCATGAGAAGGAAGCTCATACTGTTTAATGCATTGAGAAATTCCAACACAGACATTAGAACAACAAGAACAATCTGTGTCACCAATTGCTAATTTCTGAGAAGGAGACAGTAATGAAGAATAAATAATTTTTTAAAATATTTTTCCGACACAACTCTTGTACGTGACCTGCCTGGTTTTGAAAATTAAAATTACTGAAACAATGACGTAGTGCGGGAAATATTATCTCCTTTTCAACAACCTTGATGAATGTGGCAAGAGCTTTCAGAACACGATAGAACATTGAATTAAGACACACTTTTATACGCTCTCAATTTAAAAAGACAAAACGCCTTCTAATTTAGCAAAGATAGAAAAACAACAAGCCATGTAGTGTCCGAGATACTACAGGTAAGCACCTTAAAACTCTGCTGTAGCACAACCACTTGCAAACTTTAAAAACCACAGGGTTTAGCCGAAACAGCAGGTCGACCGTTTCTTGCAGGTGTGCAGTGTTTTGCATAGCCAAAACAGTCGTTAAATATAGAATACGATGGTCACACCTACGTCAAAACAGCAACTCATCAATCGTAGGCATTGCATGCTGAAAGAAAAGCGACCTTCGCATTTGCAGCAGGTTTAAATTTAATTCTAAAGCTTTCCGAATAGTTGAGGACTGAATTTGAACGAAAATCCTTCTTTGGGGGATGATGATCGGGATAATTTATCTGGACCTCGTATCTTCACCTATGTTAATTCAAATCATGGGCGCACAGCCCTCCGATCAGCACGCTGATGCGAGACTTTTGCCAAACGAGAGTCATTCACCTACGCCCAGCTGAAGTTCCTGCACCGTTGCCTTGATGACGATGTCCTGCCGAAATGCCTCCGCTACAGCCTGCCAGTTAAGACCGAACTCTGCTAACGGACAATAACAGAATTCAAAATGAAGATTATCAGGGTCTTCATACGAGACTGCCATTCTCGGATCCATAAATACGAAGGAGAAATACAACAACTTTCCTCCACTTTCCGGTCGATGTTTAGCGCACACGAGCTAAAAACTCTAGAACCTACAATACTCAATACCGCTCAGAGTCACCGATGGCTACGCGACAACCAACTGCTTCAGAAGTTCGCCAGAATAGGTCCAACAAGTCAGTCCCCTGCTGATGATGCCCTGGTCCATAACCTTTTATCACGTCCTCTCACTTACAACAGTTGGCAGTCTTATCCTACGACACTAAGTTCAACACGAGAGATGCTCGCCCCGTAGACTTTGTCGCATCTTTCGAATCGGCACTCCAGACGTGTGAAGCAAACGAAGAGAGTAAGAACGCCATGCGGCAGCAGGTGTCAACTCTCCTAATCCAGCACAAACCTTTGACGACGAGCTCCGAGGCAGAAGTCCGAGAACTTATGCGAATCCGAAAGATGAGGGATATCGGCACCTTGCCAGCCGACAAGGAACGCTCGACGGTTGTCATGGATAAGACTGAGTACACGGCGAAGCTACAAGGCCTGATGAAAGAAAAAAATGCCTATCAGCTTTCGGGAGCGGGAAAGTTCAAGAACAGCGTTAACAGGGCGATTGGCAAACTGAAAAAGTCCGGGGCCCTCAAAAGAGGAGAAACACTGACAGCAAAAGCCACAGACGCCGCGATGGCGCGTTTCTACGGTCTGCCAAAAGTGCATAAGCCTGGAGTGTCCCTTCACCCCGTCGTCTCCTTGCGTGGTACTCTGACGTTTTGAGTATCGAAGTGGCTCTACAAGCGGTTCCGCTTCCTCCCCGAGGATTCCGAATCTAAAGTTAAGTCGGCTGAACAGTTTCTGCGGAACATAAGGCCTCTAGAAATAGATTCAGACGAGATAATGGTATAGTTTGACGTGGTGTCCCTATTCACCTCTATTCCAACTGGCCTCGCCGTAAGCACTATTGATGAACTACTCACCGAAAAGTATGAGGACGAGGACCAGCAACTTAAACGACAACACGTAACTGAGCTGTTGGAATTGTGCCTCCGAACTTTCTTCAGCTTCACCAACCAGGTTTATGAACAGACGAAGGGAACACCGATGGGCTCCCTTCTGTCGGGACTTATTGCCTAGGCAGTCCTGCAGAGGCTAGGCGACGAGTCTTCCGGGCTTACTGTCCGAAATTCTGGACCAGATACGTTGACGACACCTTTGTCGCAATCAATAGGAACGGCGTTCAGAGCTTTAAGACTTTACTGAATTCTATATTCCCTGACATCCAATTTACGATGGAAGAGTAAGATAACGACCGGTTGCCTTTCCTGGATGTGCATGTCAAGAGGACTTCCGAGGGGAGGATAAAATCTACGGTCTATCGGAAGGCAACGAACACCAAACGCATCCTGCAATTCCAAAGTAACCACCCATTTGGTCACAAACGCAGTTGCGTTAGATCTCTATTCCAACGCGTTCAAACACACTGCAGCAATTAGGACGGGAAAAAGGCAGAGGCGAAATGCTTCAATTGCCTGTTCATATCTAATGGTTGTCCGCGATCCTTGATACGTGAGTGCGGACAAAGGCCCATGCGAAGTCGACCAGACGACAAAAAACCAAAGTTCTGGCTAGCGATCCCCTACGTGAAAAATGTTTCGGAGGTGACAGCTCGACTCCTGAACCCTTTCGGAATTGACGTAGCCCTCAAACCCGATTCAACCATCCGGCAGCAGATAATGAGACCTAAGGACCCGCTTCCGGCAACAGAACAATCTGCAGTGGTCTACGGCATACCATGCCAAAATTGCAGTGCAAGGTATGTTGGTGAAACGGGTAAACGCCTCTGCACAAGACTGCATGAACATCAACTTGCAGTCGATCGCGAGGATAGACTGTCACTGGTATACGGCCTCATGGACCGGGAGAAGCATAAGTTTGCTTACGAAAACGCCAAAATCATCGGCCGATTTAACGACAAGATGACCAGATTGGTGCTTGAAAGTTGGGCATCCATGGGCACAATCAACAGAAATATTGATTTAAATCCAGCCTATCAGGCCCTCTGGACAAGACTCCAATCAGCCCCGACGAGACCGCCACCGGCGCTAGCGAGCGACTTGCAACTTTGTCAACAGTGGTCACCGACGCGAAGGGGAGGAGAACTAATCGCGACTCAAACGGCCGACGAGTCATCAATCCACCGACGAGCCCAAACATGTCACCTGGGTCTGCACTTTGAATGCCAAACGGTCCAGCCACCCGAGTATGGAAGGAGAGCCGATAGTAGCCGGCCAAGTGCACACTATACGCACACAGACCTGATGGCGACAACAACAGACGTACAGGCGACGGGGTATGTAGGAGGATGGGCAGGGAGGGCCCTTCGCCGCGCACACGACCGGGATGACTCACCTACCCACCGATTGACACTGGACCCGGAACAGGGCTGATCCGCGTATCCGGTTCAGAAGAGAGGTCGGGCAGTGGTCACACTACCGGGCCGGTTAACTTCGACGCAATAACGACACACGGACAGGCAACAAATGACACACACGGGCGCCAGCCACCCACAATGGAGGTGCTGCAGTCAATCCACGGACAGCACGAAGTTCAGCGCTCGTGCGTCAGCCATCGCTACAACAACAGATCGGCTGCGTGGCATTTCAACTCTCGGCAAGCAGGAACACACAACCCACCACTCCGTTGATGGAAAATAGTGTATTTCCGAAACGTCAGCACAATTACAGTGTGGTCCACGACAGCGCCTGGTTTTCTTTTTCGCCTACTTTGGGGGATGATGATCAGGATAATTTATCTGGACCTCGTATCTTCACCTATGTAAATATATATATATATATAATAGAAGTGAACTTGGAACTTTAGCGACGCACCGTGTATATGCCTTTCCGATGGTCCTCAGAATAAGGGTGGCGGAGGGGTCTATTAACAGTGCTGCTGATTCTGACGGTAAATAGGTCTGCATTGTTATATTTAGGATGACCTTTTTACTTTTTCATTTGAGAGCAAATTTAAAACTATTATCAGGTAAAATTATACGCTTTCATCCGAAATTAATGGATGAAATGTTCGAAGTCGCTGAGCCGCCATTTGGTCTTCAGAGAAGAGTTTTCATGCCAAAAGTTTAATTGGAGACTGTTACAAATAGTAAAATGGTAGTTAGCTTTAGCTGTTGGACGGACTTAAAAAGGAGCCTACACCAGAATTGCAAGTGTACAAAAATTAAGGGGCTTAATTACTTATTTTTTTGGCTGTTCTGATTATTTGATTGAAAGGAAATGTTCCATGAATCACTTCGCTAGCCTAATAAGTAATAAAATGTGCAAAACCAAATTAACGACTGGCAACTGGAAAAACCAAGCATTTCTCTAATTAATGAAAATTCTTCTGATCAATTTAGGTTTCAGTTAATCCCTAAATCTGCATAGTAATGTAGAATAAAAAGGGACTCAATCGCATCCAGTTTGGTGCATTTTGTATCAAGCTGCATTTGTTAGGTTGCAAAACAAGAAATACTTTCATCACATCTGTCTCTTCAGAAGTGCAATCTACCTCAGTACAAGATAATTGATTTGAGTCCTTATCTCCCATTAGATCGAAAATAAAAATGTCAGCCAACTGCCAGCCGCCAAACTCTTTGCGGTCAGTGTGCACAAAATGCTTCCTCGTCTATGTCGGCAGCCGCCGACTGCAACTGACGTTGAAACTAACGTCAAGGCTTGCATGAGTGAAATGGTTTTTTGTTTTAATCATTGGCGTGCATTCATTTGATGGGCTTCAGCAAATGTGGTTATATTGCTTAGTTGTTTAGTGCCTAGAACTCCAGACGAAGTAAAAAAATAAAGTTGATTTACCAAAGAACCGTAAACAGGTGATTTTTAAGACGATCCTACTGATAAAAATATTTTCCTGAAAATCTACATGACAAAAAAATTGCGTAACTAGAGGCAAACTCTGAATACGCCCAGCTTAGGGGACAGAACTGGTGATAAGCAATACCTGCGATAGGCACGCATTTAGTCCAAAACTACAAGTGTTTTTGTCTTAAGCGCCAAATATTTTGGTAGCGCCGATAACCTAAGATACTAAAGGCCTTACTTGCAGTGCGTGCCCTCGGTAACAAAAGTACTTTTACAATGTCAGACGGTAAGACACGTGCGCATATATCTTTTCTTCCTTAAAGGTTTCCTTGGAATGATGTGTTTCCCTTCAGGCGTGCTGTTCACGATCCAGAGCCTTAAGACACGTCCGCCGGTCAGAGAATGCCAATGCTGGGAGATGTGACACTTGCCCGAACAAAATTCAGCTTTTATCCACAATTGACCTCAGTTACGGTCTCTATTGAAATATAATTTTGATTCAGATCCACTGAGATGTGGGATGGTCTGCTGAGACGACACTTCCTTTAACCAAACTGCCTGATTGCAATTTATAAATTACCAAAAGTGCCTGTAGGTGGTACTCATTAAGCATTGCAGTAGAGGGAAGGACAGCAGATACTGTAAGGACTATTTCTGGTCCAGTTAGTACTATCCAATTATAACTTCGCAAGACTTTTCGGTCGAACCTAGATTTTTGGGTAAGTCAGTGTCAAAGGGTGAGCAATCTGCCATCAAGCAACTTCCTAGATTTTGCGTCGGTTGGGATCAGAACTATGTGCGTATAGACTGCAGCTCTTAACATAAGTTAGAGCATCGAACGCAAATTACCAGCCGAGTCCGTTTAACTCTAATATTCCGTCAAGAGGAAATCGGTTCAGCTGCCATTTGTTCGAAAATATGATTACCTAAAGGGGTTTTCCCTCTCTCGACACCTGCTAACAGCCATTTCACAGCTAGCATATAATTGGCAGAATTAGATGACCAAAAAAGACCCAGGTGATTTGAATAGCCATTTCTTGCATATAAGCCGTGATCAGATAACCATATATAGTCGCAAGTCAGGCGCACCGAAGGCTCGAACCAGCGAAAGCGTTTGTTGGAAGTCAAACGCTCTAACCAAAGCGCCAGTGTTAACCTTCTGTCTGCCTTGTTTGTATATTACACATTAGCAGAAATTATATTTTTCCAAGAGGATACCTTGTCATATGCTCTAAATGAAACCAGGTTGTTTTTTATGCCTAGTGAAAAGATAAAATCTAAGCATTTTTGTTTGATATCCCGAATATTGAATAAAGAAAAGTCAAACAAGACTTAAGTGGTTTAACTCCATTTTTAAACAATAACTGCGAAAAGTGGCAAAAAAAAATTTCTAAAACTGAAATTTTTATTTGCTTCTGAAAAAAATGTGATTCCGTTAAATTTCCTTCACGCGATTTTTGTCATCTTAAGACTATACTTTCCGGTTCTGGAAGAGATATACTAAAAATATTGTTGCCTGCATAGGAGAACGAAAAAAATCAAAAGCTTAGTTCTGTCATGCCAGATGGCACAAAAAATACGATCAATATCAGGCAATCTCCGAGTTCGCGAAAATGCTACCCACTTTCCTAAAATTAACAGAATTAGATAGGCTGGTTTCGTTACTGAAAGGCTTCCTGAGGTTCAATTCCCCTCACCACAGCCTAAATTAATGAGACCAAGTGTTTGCGTGTGCTAACCTACAAACAGCAATTTCGGTCATGACTTTGCATGCGTTAACACAGCCTTAGTTTATTTCATGGCATTTTTATGATGATAGACTCCCTGTTGCCCCCAGGCAGGCAGCAATTACCATAGTGCTGCGGAAAAACCAGATTCTCAAAACAAAATTTTTTTGGCCATTTATGATGCCTCAACACTTAAACTAGCAGGTCTATTTCTATTGAAAATAAAAGCGCAGTCGCTGATGACGGAAGCAGTGACGGCGCAGTCGTGCGCGGCAGTAAAATGCGCGTGGGATTTCGCACGCAAACTGGCTGCCTGCTTGCCTGCGTACGGTGTACGCACGCCGATTAAAACCTGAACGGTCTTTGTGGTCGGAACACTGACAGCTGGCTGTCAGATTTTAATCCTCCTAGCGCCCTGCGTAGGCAGAGCAAGTGAGTGGCCGAGCGAGAGAGTGCACCTTTCTTTAACAGCTTCACAATACGAACTTGCTGAGAAGGCGAGAGGTGAGAAGGGGGAGGCTGAGGTGTGAGTTCTGGAAATGTCTTTCACACGAAGACAGTCGCGAGTTTTATTGCAAAGTTACTGCTACCTCTAACGCATGCCTGAAAACTTATAAATGCGGACAAACTAGGACAGGTAAAAATATCGGGCTGGCAGGAGTTTTTGTTAGAAACGCGTGAATGCTATTTGGAAGTGTGCGTCGTATGGTTAGGATGGACTGCGAAACGGAAACAGAAGGAAACAATTCCTGTTTTGCGTTGTATGCATAATATGTTTTAACTCACCTCGCGTCCAGCCTGGGCAGCAAGGAAATCATCGTATATCTTTAGGGCATGACACTGCATCTTCCTTGATTGACTAAGTTTTTTATAATTCTCACAGGCGATCCAAAATTCAATGTTCTCGTCACTGAATTCCGTCGTGAGGAATTCCTTGAAGAGCGCAAGGCCATCTGGCGGGGGGGGGGGGTTCAAAAAATTTCATATGTTAGCACCTGCTAGGAAATAATTTAATACTTCTATTGATATCGACAAGCAGATCTTATAGAATATTATTTACTTCTGTGTATAGTAGCAGATATTTTATAGATTATTAATATAAGCATATTATAAAATACTTGTTCCATAGATATTAAAACATTCTTTCAGAGAAGTGAACTACCAGCTAATATGCAGAATGACCCTGGCCCATGTAGGTTTCCATTTAAAGCTTGAGTGGAATATAATTTTTGCATAGAACAATGACTGCCTGCACCTTCAAATGGACATGAATATTTATCTGCCATTTCAGTGAACAAATGTTTAGCAGAATATAGTTTTTTGGAAGGTCTGGCATTCTTTGGCGATAATAATCTATGCTTTTCGAAAAAAAACATAAAAACATTGTAATTCGTTTGATTGTTTCCATGGGTAAAGTACTCTGCGACCACCTAATCGGCATACAGATGGCGATCAAGCCACACTTTTAGCTGAATGCATGATCTTTTGCTGTCTTTATATTCGATTTGGCCACTTCGCAGCAGAAAAGAAGGGCCTGTGTTGGTCTAAGCAGTCTTTATGCCCAGAGCGCTACAATCCTCATGTGTAGAGAATGGAAGTTTTCAATCCTTTATAGAACCTTAGTGAGCGTCAGAGGCCTTGGGCTTGCGCCTGCGTCTGTCCAGTAGGATAAATCGGACGTGATCGAATAAACATCATGCAAATGTGAGTCATTGGCTACTTGATTAGCTATTGACCAATAGAATTTGCTAGGCGGTTGTGATTGGTTGTACCAGGGGCAGCTCAAGAACTGAACCCACGTGGCGCCAGCGATGGAAGGACCTACAGATTTTAAGGTTTTGAGCCCGTCAGTGCTGCCAAGCTGTGGAGGAGAAATATACACAACGCAAAATTTTCCCTAAAACAGAAGTCAAGGTCACAAAGTTGGTGAAGTGGCCTTTCTTACGTCGGCAAATGTAAAACCAGCTCAGATGTCCGTGGCAGTCAACTGTCACAGCACGCTGCTTTCCAGCCTGGTTTTTTTAATGAAGCTTATGGACACACCAGTACCAGGGCTGCCTGCTAGCCAATCGGCAAAAATATAAGCGTCTGCCAACACCAGTATGCTGCTTAAGCGGAACCTTGAGTTACATGCGGCAAAAGCACTCGACTGGCAAAGTGAGTACCGCTAAATCGCACAGTTTGTCCCATCTGTTTTTAAAGGATGAACCGTGCGGAATGCTTGAGCATCATTAAGTTAACAGCGGATTTAAAAGGAAACATGATAGAGGAATAGAAATTCCAATTCCAGACATCTTTGGCTGATTTCTTTTTAGATTATGGTTCAGATTCTAGCTAAGTTAGCATCCAGGCAGAGTTGTAATCAAGGTGAGTACAAAGTTTGGCTTATAATTATTGTTAGTGTAGGGTTCTGTTTTTTTGCTTGGGTATTAGAGTGATACTATGTTCCCTCCCTGTAAATTTGTGGAAAGCCATCTGTATAACCGGAAATTCCTTTTCTGGTGTCTTATCATCTTACCATCATCTTATCAAAATCTGATCTCAAGAAACGGACATTATTAAAATATTGCCTGAGTGGAAGGCATTCTTGTCAAAAATTTAAATTTACTTGCATAGTTTCTCCCTTCTAGTAATCAGAATGTTTTAGATAATTTCCCTGAATACTTACCATGTTTAAAATCTCACAGTTAATCGGTGTCTGTTTATGCTCAGGCTTGCATGCCAGACAGTATGTTACAAAATGGAATAAATAATTGAAGCCAACATATTGGTACTGCTTTTTCCATTAGTGATCATTTGTGAGGTATTTTTCAATCAAGGGAAAGTAAATTTTTAACTTCGAAATGATTGAAAATATTTTTTAACACTTATACTTCAGGGTATGCACTTGCTATACTTATTGATTCACGTCACCTTAGCCTCACGTTACTTGTCACTCGGGATAAGCAAAATTACCAACTGGCAGTTCCTTACCTACTTTCTTGGAAGTGCTGTTTCTAAAATGATCTAGGCCATCTAAGCCTTACCAGGTGGTCTGGCAATTGCCTTCTCTGCAATAAATCTTATCAACACGTTAGGCTCTCTTATGTCTAAATGGGCGACTGACTACTGCGTATAAGGCAACGTGGATTACGAAAAATCAACGAGTTTCGAATTCAGGTTTCGAAAGTTGTCGGAAATTAAATTTAGTGGTGCAATCGAATGCCATGTTTACAGGCGAACTACTTGACTTGGCAATCAGGCAAAAGACGTCGGTTCCAACACCTGAGACAGGCAACCAATGTTTGTGACCTTTATGTTGAAGCCACTCGTTGGCGTTTAAAAATGCCGCCCGTTGATTTGGACTCCATTATGGGAGTCATGCGGCTGTTTTAGACTTTTTGCTTAGAAACGAATGTCCCCAATCTATTCTGCACGCCTATTCTTTTGGCTCTTGCTACTTTGGCACACATCAGTACGATGCGAGAACTTGAGGAAAGGAATATTTCCAAAATAAACGACAACTACTTCGCTTAAATGATGTCATGCTTACACTTCACTGTGCAACATTTTTTGGCGTCCCTCATGAAAGCATATATGATTAGCCCACAAGGCATTTCTATTTTAACAACCATCACTGATGCCATAGACGCACCTGTATTTGACTTAATTTTATCAAAACTCTCAATGTGAAAGGCTGATAGGCAAGGAAGACTATTCGTAGCCGAGTTTTTGAGTTTAGCCTCACATGGAGTACACCCTACTGATGAATGAGAAAAAGCCAGATACATTTTATCGGGGTTTCTTTGTCACGGATTATTACATATCTGGATCGGATACCGATCGTCGATCTATCAGTAGACGTTATTCGCACTACACGCACGTAATTACTAACCGAATGTGATAAATGACAAAATTTTGGATTTCGAATGAGCAGAAAGATAAAATCCTTGCTTTTTGCTGCGTATCAGCGGAAGCCACTGGTCATCTGCATCATGCGATCATATACTTTTACTGGAACTTTATAGCGAAGAACTATAACGGTCACCTTTAACCTAAAATTAATAAAATTACGTAAATAATAGTTATAATTATGTACTTCGTGCACTTATGCAGATAAGACATTTTTCGCAGCAAAGGCAATCACTTAGGTAAAATAAATTGTAAAAGTGGGCTAAACTCTGAATCATTGGCTGTTGAAGATGTTGTAAAGTATAAACACACAAACTGTTCGACGTGCAAATAACGTCTCCAAAAATAATGATGTACATTGCCACCACTTTTTTTAAAATTGCACACTATTTGTGATTCGTTTAGGTTAACAGTATAACCAATTCGATGCTAAAAAATGGTCAGTCTAATTCCTACAGATCTCGGAAAACTGGAAGAGAAAATAGAACTTAAAAACAGCGCTTAAGAACAGAAATTGCTGCGGCATTAAAATACCGCAGTAATTGGAGGAAAAATATGTCAGTACAATACAAAGCGATCACCGCTGTATAAACAACGGAAGAACATGCTTCTCGGAAATACAGACGCAAATATTTCAGATATTTTTTTGCAGCAGTGTTTGTTTCATATAAATGAATGTGGCCGCCACAAAAGTAAACCAGGTGAACCGACAAAAATTTCCAGTAGGATCCATTTGTTGGTCAATTTTCAGCCTATCTAAACTAAGTCAACTGCCAAGAATATTGATCATTTAAACCCGATAATGTGGAGGCTTAAGAAAGTTTATAAAGCAATCCCATTCTCCTTAACAAAGATTCAGGCCAGAAAAAATGATTGTCCTATCCTAGAAGGATGTTTTACAGAAAATTTGCGCTCGGCGATCCACAACCCTGACCAGAGGTAAACGTTGGTTGGTTATTAAGACGTACGTGTAACAGAAAGAAAAAAGGAATTGCTTTAAAAATTCCCGCAGAACATCACCTGCTTTCGCTATTGATTGCTTTACATGTCTAATCTAACCAATAAGAAACCTAACGTTACTCGAATACCGGGGCTGCGTTATACGTGAAAAAAAGTTTGCGCCACTGATTCCGTTGACGTTTCTTTGCCACAAACACTACAGTTTAAAATGCATAACAAGATTTCGTTAAACACACATAATCGTAATCATTGTTCCCAACATAATATTTGAATCTCATTTCCTGGTCTTCAAAAAGAAATGTCACTCTTAACACATTTACCATCTAGCGCTTAGTTCAAATTTCTACGGCGTGCAAGCCAGCTGACATGGGAGCATCCATGCGAGTCGGTTATTTCCACTCCGACGGAGAAAATGTCCCCAAACACGCTAGCAGTTCGAGGAAAATGAACGACATAGGTATAAGTTGTCGAATTCTGAGATCCTATCTCAATTTTGTCATTTTTTTTCAAGCACAACAGAGCCTACCATGGGAAAATGATGGCGTTTAATTAGTTAATATGAGTACTTACATTTGTCATGAAGGAGAGACTCAAATGACTTGCGCCACATGTGAACTTGCTCGTAACTTGGTTTCCCCGAGGATATCATTCGCAGTAATTCATCTTGCTGCAAGGATTTCACTTGCTTGTAGCTCTTGTTGAAGAAAGGAAGGGCCCTATTTTAAAAGACAAAGTGGAACATATACCTTTGTGCAGAAATAGAGGACGGCATCGTCTTTACTATTATGAAGAGGTCAACTTTAGAATAAATTTTCCACATACCTGATTATAGATACCTAATTAGACAGCCATATATATTCCTAAATGAGTTTTAGCTTCTTCAGTAAACTAAAAGGCAGGCGATTAGCATATCAAGATACAAATAGTCAACAAAACAAGCTAAGTTAGCTTTCAAGTACTCCACCGTGTGGTGCACATTTCCTCCTATATAACCTGTGGACCTACATCGCAGTGGGTTTAGCTTTGTTGCATTTGGTAACTAGACGCTGCGTATTTATCTCACATTCCCTTTATTTCCAAAAACTATTGGCAATAGCAGATGCAACGTTCAGGAGCTTTTTTTTAATAAACAAAGACTTGTAGTAGCATTATATCTGTTATGGGTATATACAAAGGTCAAATGTAGCACCTGTCATAGCCCCGCGCCCAGCGAGTGCCCTTTGGCCTGTTTTTGAAGAATATTAGTGAAAAGAAGGGATAGAGGGCTTTAAATTGCAGGTGCGCAGGCTTTTCACACTTTCACCGTAGACAAATTTGTACATAGACATTCGCACGCACCGATGTTATCGGTGTGGTACATAGGGTCGGCGCAGTACGCACGACTTGTGTGACTGTGTGAACTAGCTTAAAGGTAAGAAAAATTGATGCGTTCTCTCCACTTTCAGACGGCGAAACAAGGGCTTCATGATGAAGGCGCAGACACAGGTAACAATTAACACAGGGTCTGACGACTTCCTATGCGACTCCGATCACACCTAGTTGTGAAATCGTAACGGCCAACTTTGGGAGGAACCAATGCTGCCTAACCTTCTGACGCAGTTGCAAGCGTTCCAAGTTAAAATGGCAGAGCGAGATTCTGGTGTGCCAGATTTATCCGACAAGAAGCTTATGGGCCGTGAAAATTGATGCTTGTATGTAGGTCACGCCTCCTCTCCTATCTTTCATCCCTCAGTCCACTCTCTGAGGCAGCTGTATGGGAGACAGTAAACGGACCATCTCTCATCGCCCCTCTCGCTACGTCTTGCGGCTCAACCTCGAGCTCCGTCAGCAGACCCTCACAAACTAGCATTATAGGCGAAATATAATTTCTGGCAAGGATAAGAGAAACTGGGTCGACTGTTTCTGATGCAGTAGGCGTTATCAGTCCTTCATAGCCAAACCTCGATGTTGCTACTTCGCGATTTGTTGACTGATAGTAAGCAAGAAATTACTATGTCACTTTCTTTCTGTCTGAACTTGCTTGTCCTGATCACTTAACGATAGCCTGAAATGGCTAAACTGTTCCTCTAAATTAAACGATGAACATCTCCTTTTTTGCAAATATATACTTGTAAAATAAGTTTTGCGTCAATATCTGTGATTATGTTTAGGCTATTGTAAGCTTTTGAAGAACGAAATGAACCATAAAGTATTGGAACACTGCGATATCTATGCATATTAAAAAATGAGGGAAACACTGGGTCCACATATATTAGTATTAACTGGAAGGCAGGCACCCCAAAAATGTAATTTAAAGGGAAGCTTTCTTTAGAAAATTGAGAACTATTCACTGCATAAAGATTTGTCATTTTCCCAAAGAATCTATTTTCCTGAAAAAAACTGGTATAAGTAGTAGGCAACACAAAATGTTCTACTGATCAGTCAAAGGGAATCCACAGCACGAACAACTGATTTTTAAGCACTAATGTACTACTGTGCACTTCTTATTGGTACAGTGGCGTATTGATCATCCTCATTGTTTTAACAGAGCAGACGTTGTTACTTGCATAAGTATACACTTCAGAGGCAAAAATGAAGGCATTTATATCCATTTATATCATGGGTTCAGAGGTAGCAAGCGGTACACTTAAAACTAACAATTTATATCTGTTCGAATCTACGCATTTAAAGAAGTTTTCCGCCTATTTCTTAAAAAAACAGAGCGTAAACACATACTGATGTTGGCCAAATACGTGACTGAGTTATAGCATGTCAAGTGTGCTAATAGCTTATCTTCAACATACTGTTAAAAGAGAATAAGTAAAAAAATAAGAAAAAATCTTTAAATCGTGCATTGTTGCCCTAAGGTATATGACTTATTTCAAAACTAGACCTTATAATGGCGAGTATCTTTACAAGAATCGCGAGGTGTGCATCACCACATATGCAGCATAGTCTATAAAACGATACTGCATAAGCTAAATTGAGTTTTGCAATTCATACCCGTATACATGATGTCTCTCGAATTGAAATGCCGTCTTCGTAAGTATTTAATTTGTGACATTATCTGCTTTCTTAAATATGCAAAATTATCTGCTGTTATTGCCTTAAATAATTTTTTTGCTACAATTGTACTGCCTTGTTTTGACTACCAGCTGAAATAAAAGGAGAAAGAGCATCCTCGGCTGCAAAAGTCACCGCCCACCCTTTATAAAATCCCCGTTATGCTAAAATAAAGGCAGCTCCTCTCCCAGTTCCCTACCTATTCAAAGAGTTTAGTCGATCTTGAGCGGAAACTGAACGCGCTAATATGCATCATTCATTAGAGACAATGCTCAATGCATCCAGAAATTGTAATCCGTTGCAACTCCTAATTTTGCACTAAAAGAAAGTAGGTGGTTTCCTTCAAAGTTTTTAAAGTGAAGAAAGAAGCTTAAGAAAACAGGGGTACATCCGTTAGTACATAGATGTACTCTGATTCGGTCCAGGATTCAAAACTCGCGGGTTCAGAACTCGAGTGTGGCAGTAGTTTGTGCGGCTATACTGGAGTCAATTGTCTGCGACTGATGAAGAGAAATGACCCAGAAATACGCGTATCTCGCAGCCCTAACGTTTGCCAGTAATACAGGGGTACATCCACTTGCTCGAGGCAGAAACCAAACACACTGAACAGCCGTGGACCAAATAAGTTTAATGAATGTGACAACGGTCTAAACATTTGAGTTCATACGCAGTTAACAGCCAATGATACATAATCTTCAGCAGATTCTAAGAATTTCATCTCAATCGAATAATCAAGAGGTATTTTGCAGACAGGCATTCTTCGAAATATGCAATGCACTTAAGCTCTGTTGCGGATGTTTATTGTTGTTTTGGTGATTTGTAGCATTTAAATGAATAGTGCAGTTACTTATTTTCAACTTGCAGTAGAGACGAAAACCAATGTTTTCAATATTTATTATTATGAAGCCTATTCCCCAAATATTTCATGCATGCAAGGACGCCGGCTTCTGAATGGCCTTCATCATGATCGTGTGTGAACTACATACTCTGTAAACATATAATCTCAGTGATTTTTGATTATCTTATACTTTATTAAAAACCTGCATAATATACTTTCTCCTACTCGATCGGTTGCAATTTATAACTTAATCCAAATTATACTTCAAGAAAATGTATACTTTTTTAAATTCATTTCAAAGTATGACATTGTTAACACCACCGATAAATGTCTATTCATAGTACATCCCGCGCACGAACTTAATAATGTTTTCTATAAAATGTACAACGTTTAAAACCTGAAAAACGTAATTAGTATCCATTGCACCGCGCAACTTCTTCCCCATAGGTTATATAAGAGTGTGGTTTCCATTTGTAAGAATGTAAGTTCGTAGACTTTAAACACAAGACCGGTAGCGTTCAAACTTTCTCGCCAGTTACCAAAGTTTTCTTGAAACAGAATAATACCTGTTCTTAATGCATTCATTTTGAAGAAGGCATACTAACCGTGTTTTCTGTAGAATAGTTAATAAGCTAAAAGCGTATTGAATAAAAATGATTTAAAAACATGGTTCACAACTAGACATTTTACATTTTGCATTATACAACCAATCAGAAAACGTCCAGAAACCGGCATGTTGGCGGGACAGAAATATTAAGTATTGTGGCTGCACGATTATCGATATTTCTGCCCTATTTACTCAATTTTTTTCGAATTGAATGCACTTTTAGCATTGCCGCGGACACGTCATGAAATAGGCTACCTGTGGTGATGTCTAACGTCCACGAGTGGCTTATCTGCCGCATTTTTCAAGTGAGAGGCAATTTCAAACGAGCGTTAATTCATGCGGGCAACTGTATAGCACTTTAGCACTGTGCTCTGAAAAATTCGCATCGTCAACTGAGAAACGGTTGTTGGCTACTAGTGGTATGAAAATTTGCCCTAGGTTGCATTCGCCTTCAACGCTTTTTTATTCCGTCTACTGTCGGCCGAGACCTCAAAGTTAGAACAGTTCACGGCTGTTGTTTTTTCACAAAAACCACGTGTGCTATGTCTAGGACGTAAAACATACAATTCAAAGAAACCGTTGTCCGTAACAATTCAGACACAGTAGCCTTACACTGGCTGGCGGCATTTCATGCGGTTTCAGGCACTTTTCTATGCACTAAATCTTATTTCTTTTATAGAAAATGAAGGCAGTAAATGAATTGCTGGAATAAAATTGAGGATCTTAGTTTTACTGGAAGTAGGAAAAAAGGAGATAACATTCGACAGCTTCCTAGCGATCTACAAGCAGTCGTCTGTCATAAATAGGGTTAATTCAGACTAGTTTTTCAATATTGACTTAGTGATATCCACAAGCAGGTTCACCTATTTGGTCCTGTTCCATGATAGTGGAACTGCCAAAGGTACTATACATATTAAAATTTATGAAACAAGCTGATTAACTTTCATCAAGGAAATACTTTGTTTCCCTTGGTGAGTATACTCTATAGAACGACAAGTAAAGTTCTTCGCATTGATCAAACAACCTCTCTTCACATTCCATTTACTGGTTTGGCAAAGTTAGTTTAAGCAGTGCACCGCATATACCCCAAGTCACAGCATTTGTCCTATGAAAACGGTGGTCATAGGGGTTATTGGGGTAGAAAAACAGGAAAGGCAGTGAACGAAAATTGGTAGAAGTAAATGGAAAATAGAAAAATGTTTCTTGGATTTGTTTCCATCGGCCGCTGGAACCAAGCCGTTTCGCATGTAAATTAAACGTGTGAGTGCTGATTTTTGGCGTGGACTATAATAATCTATCTCCAGAACGGGAAGTTAGACCTCAAAAAAGTTGAATAAGACGACCTCCTAACCGCCATTTCTATTTATTCAGAAATTTCAAGAAACCTGCATTTTGATAATCGGCTTTTTCCAGAATACGTTAAATGATAATACACTCTAGGAAACGCTACACATATAAATCAAAAACACTCCTAAATGCATCAAAATAAAAATGCATATAGCCGTTATCAAAGTATAATCCACTACCTATCCTAATTTCCCACCCATAAAAACCCTATAATCACCGTTCACTTAGGACTGAATGCTGGGACTAGGACTACATGAGCTACACTACTTAAACTACTCTTGCCACTGCTATTCTAGATATTTTATCTACTTTAGCCTTCATAAGCACGCATCGAAAGTTTCGGCTTATATGTTGAATGCAAAAACGCTACCAAGCTGGTCCAATTTCTGTCCTTCTACCCAGTCTAAAGTTCAGAATTCTGGTCATTTGAGGTAAAGCCACGCAGCCGGACTGCGCAAAGTCTCTGTGACGCAAACGGAATGCAGCCAGTGATTTTTGAAAAGCAACCGTAAATTGCATACCGCCCCTTTGCTAAACTTTGATAGGCAGATGTTGACCAAAGAAGGCCAGTCATTGGTGGATAGGACATTTGCATGAATTGAATTCTTAAGAGAAGAATTTCTGCCTCATCGGTTTCTGCCTCTTACGGTCTTACTCTTGATCCTTTTTTGGGACTTATCACTATATTATGGACTGTTTGAACAGGCTCAGAGCCCTAGATGAGGACAACTTTATCTCAGAAGATAAATTGTGAACAAAAGTTTATTTTCGCTAAAGCTGCTCATCCAACATGCAGCAGCTTATCACCTCTCTTGGCTCTCACTCCTCCCAAACGCTGATCAGATATTCGACTTCGCTTCCCCTCCCCCATCAACCTGACAACAACACTATTTTTTTCTACCAACCCTCATATTTTATTTAGTTAAATACTATATGAATGTAACGGCCTGACGAGAAAATAAATAAAACTAACGCATGTTCCCCAAGCTATCTTCAGAAATCTCCAATGCACATTTTTGGAAATATTCTTATCCGAAGGTCACCTGGAGGTGTCGTAAACGCATAAGCCGAATAACCTGGCGTACCTATTTTGCATCCCTTCAGTACGGCGATTTTTATCATGCGGGACTGTTTAAAGCTAGAATTATCCCATACAGGCATGAAGCAGGCACATTTCGAGTTAGTTTCTGATTCATCACTACGCATAAATTTAATAAGCTTGCAAGTTAAGTTTATTTGTTGCCATATGAAAAAGCGGAGCAGTAACTTTGAGAGATAAAGAAACGGAACAAAATGAAGGTTTACAAGGCCAATTAACAGGAATCTCACGAACAGTCAAGCGCAAGCTACGTGGCTGGAAAACAGACCTATACGCATTGACGATGAAAATATCCCCCCTGTCTTCTCTGCGCATCGCAACCAAACGTCCTACACACACGGGTGCCCTTATTCAGGAGACGAGGGAAAACCCAGATGCTTAATTACACTCACCCACCTACTAACCCCCTTCCCCCGAACCTGATGACCGTATAAATGCTGCACTTAACCGACCATTTTTATCCGCCATGTCATGTATTGGCCTGATGATAAATGACTGAAAAAGGTGTTTGCCAATGTGAATTTATAATTGTATAAACACAGGATGTTTTTTCTAATTATGAATTTACGAGTTCAGTATTTCAGTTCTGAGAATAGCGTACTCAAAAAACTCGATTTCTAGATAACGTTGCTCATGCTTTTGCTAAGTATGAATGCTGCAGCGACACTGATTTCCGCTTGTGAGCATATTGCCAACCTTTGAATTGTAATTTGTGTTTTGTTTGGTTTAGTGTTTCTGACTTATCTGCTAGATTAAGTGTATGTGTGGACTATACGTGCCGTACTCTAGCGCCTACTTGAGATTCCACTCCCGTTTGGCACCAAGTAGGATGATTGGTTGCATGAAGGAAGAATAAGTCCGAAGCAGACTGTATCGATCTCTGCAATCCTATCTTGGTGAACTTAGGCCTATTATGTTACTACTTGTTCGTGACCTTTGTCACCCATACAGAGCTGGTTGGCTGCGGGAACTGAATGAAGCACCGGGCGACCAGTACTGCTTTCACAACTTTTATACGGCGAAAACGTAACTCAAGCGTACGCCGCGCAACATGGACCTCGGCTTCCTCTTTCTATATATGTAGGTCGAGTAATTGACCATATGTAGAGAGCACTAGCAGTCTCTGGTTTCCATGCTGGTATCGGTGGTCCGAAAAGTTTAGCTTTTATCGGACACATAACCGACAATTATGATAGGACTATGCTAACTACTGACTCAATTCTGAACGAATAAACTAGCACTGAAATAGATACTACGGTGGACTATGAGTGCGGGTGACAGTATGTATGATAGGCAAGTGATGACATGACATTTGCAGTCCATGCATAATGGACGTCTTGTGTCATTCGTGTCGGAAGGTTTTGGGGAGGAATATAGACATAAACTATTGCGAAAATGTCTTTTCCACTGTCTTCTCTGTCATATGTGTATGCATACCTTTAAACTGACAGCATACAACACAACGACTTTTTTCTGGTGGAAAACGAAAACGTCTGTGGAAAGAACACCTATACTTAAATTACCTGTTTACGGAGACCAGATTTTCTATAAAATCAGTATTTGAACTGTTAGTTCGTTTCAGTCTGCTAAAAAGAATCCAAAGGTGGCTACGATTACTATGTACTAGCACAGTAGTGAAAGTGTACCGAACTCCTGCATTAGAAAAAATTGAAAAACTTTGTGAAAATTTGTATTCAATGAGTCTACGTTTGATGGATTTCCGAGTTAATATGCATAAATATAATTTTTCATTCCTACCAGTATTAGGTGTGTTCGTTTGAAGTTGTCCTTGAGGACGTTTTATTTGAAGTCAAAATCTTTATGCCAATATGGTATATCGTTTTCAGGAATAAATGTTGTTTTTCTCTGTGAATAAGCGGCATCAGTGTTAATTCATGCAAATGGTTGTCCAACATTCTTTTCTGATTGGCTGCCTGGGCTAGATGGCCTCAACTCCTGACCACCAACTGATATTCATTCATAAGGTTGAAACGGGTTTCCCAGTTCGACCACCAGAAACGGCGTCTCAACTGGTATAGTTGATTTCTGGACAACACCTTTTCTATCGAGGTAACGAATAGCGTGCAAACACTCTGCGCGCAAGGTAGCAGCTGTTGGGTTTGGCTACCTGCATATGACCTTTTCAGTTGATTTTAGATAAGGGAAGCTACCCATGATTAGTTCACTTAATCATCATTCCTGCCTCCTTAATGGACATAAGTTTCGAAGTACCTTTTGACCTGCAACTGCCTCTGAGGATGTGTTTAAGAAACGCCAGGCACAGAGGGTAACGTGGGAACGCATCCGAAAGGGTATCAACTATCTGCTTGACAAGTTTCTTCATCAGAACAGGCTTGTGGTTCGATTCAGCTGGTTTAAATACTGGACGGGTGTTCTCAAAGTTACGAAAGCTTCTGAATAAATGCCTCAGAAGTTAACTGACGTGAGGAGCGATCCTTAATTTTTTGCATTAATAGTGCTCACGGATGACCGAATACGTATGCAGAATGGAGTTGGTGTATTGAACCACAAAGAATGCCATTATTAGAAGCTATGTTGTAATAATATGACTTCAGACTATTTAGATATCAATTATTTAAAGCAAGAAAACTGAAACGTGCACTTAAAACGCAGTCTTCAGTGTACTATTATCAAAGACGAGGATAAAGTGCCACTGTAAAGAATCATCATATAGTATCGATAGTTAGTGCCAAGGGCGAGACTTTGAATTGAAGACTAATATCTGTAACCTAATAGCTGAACACTCAGTTTTCTCTACCGGCAACAACGAGCAATTATACTAGATAGATAGCAAGTGATAGGCGTACAATAGGAAGGTGACTACATCGCAATTTTGTGCTACTATCTGTGCACTATTTAACCATATCTAGTGCTGTCTAAGAAGGGTCGCACAGGCTGCGATCCAAAAAAGTCCCTGTCATAGCGATCACGTCTGCATCTTCGTGCACTCATTTGTGTCTGCTTTCATATCTTGCTTGAACTTAACTTGTACTTTGTGATGGAAAACTGATGATAAACAATATTCGCGAAACGGCCACTTCACTCTCTCACATATTTGTCTCTAATTATTTGATATTTCTGAGTGCTCTCTGCTCTCAAACAGCTTTCGAGCTGTCTACATTGAAAAGTGACCTCTAAAATGGAACTTGTTCTTTTCTACAAACAGCTAGGTAGAATAAATTGCTTAAACGATTGCGAACACAATCGACAGCTTGTGAACCTATAATATAAGATCTCCACCACATGAAATGAAATGAAATGCCAGCTGGTCTCACCAATTTGAATTTCACTCTCAATTTTCCCACCTGCTGATGGACTAAAAGGCCTAAGAACGGGCAGCAACGACCCACACGAACGCTACAACATAAAGTCACAATGACGACTCTATGGAACAAAAACTTACATTCTGCTCTTCCAGCTGGAACTCCTTCGTAACCGAGACTCCGGAGACAGATCCACCGCCTGTAAGCTGCCAAAGTGCACGCCGACAAGCGCAGCGTTCCAGGACTTCTGCAGATCCAGCTGCTCGGCTGATGTCAGCATGCAGTCGGGTTTTGAATACTTAAGGGCGGATCGCTGAACAGGATTAACGGAAGTTGTGAATAGAGCGCTTCTACATAAAGCACTGAAAGCAATTGTTACTCCAAAAGGACGAAAATTGCCTCCGCTGGTAGGTAACGTAGTAAAAGGGCATGTTAAGTTAAGCAGACTAGTCTCAAACAGCGCTCAATTTTATCATCTTTAGGCATAGCCCGAAAAGGTTGCAAATCATAGCCATTAAGTAACTAAGAAGTCGGGTTTTGTAAACAGACGTCTATAACTGTTTAATAATACTGTGATTAGTATTGTAAAAATGTTTTTAAATACGCGCTGATTTGCTTAGAGGTTATAGTCGAGTTCTCTCATGCGCTTAGGGGGAAAATAGGGGTCTGACAACGATTTTGTTGGCCTGAAGGTCAAATTGTTCAGATAAGCAACAAATACGATGAAAGTACTAAACTTCACCAGCAACCACCCGAGCAACCAAAAAGAGAAGTTGCGTGAGGATGCTATACTGGCGTGTTGAAGCACACTGTGGTGAACTGAACGGCAAAGTCACTAAAATACAATATCTTCGAGTGGTTTTCAGAGATAATGGCTACTCACGCAACTTCGTCAAGCGATGCATGCGCAGTCTTACCAACCCGAATTTCGCCATGTGATTCCATACGTCAAAAAGGCGTCGGAGGCTGCCGGCCGCTCCTCATACCACTTGGATTTGTAGTCGATCCGGTCTCAAGAGGTTAATTTGCGAACACGAAGCAGTATTGCAGAGCAATGACGTCAATTCTTAAGTTGCAACTGATCCGACGAGACCTGGCCCCACATTCAAATTTGATGAGGCACACATTCTAGCGCGTGGTGAAAATGTTGTGATTCGTGAGTAAATTGCGTCGTGGTCCCTAGGTCACCTGCCAAATCCATGTTCAGCGCGGAGGCTTCATTTGGCTAAAATGAGTTGCCACTTGGGAAACGCACAGGCCAACGCCCCCTTTAACGTCAGCGCCAGGGAAGCAGGTGGCCAAACAATCCTCGCGTCCCGTTCAACCGTATGTAATGAATGTTTAGCAGGTCACAGCCCATGACACATTCCATCAAGTATTTATCGTAGAAATGAGGAATTATTGTCGATAACAGAGTAGTAAATTGTCATTTGTGTACAGTAGAATAACGGCTGCATTCTATAAGTACTGTCGTTCACTTTGCCTAAATTATAGGTTTCTGCTTATTACTTATATAGAGGATGCGCGATGGATTTCAAAAATTCAGGGGAATAGAAATCTTGTCGCAGTGAATACTTATTCTTCTTCTTGTTCTTGTTCTTCTACCTATGTGTCTGTTATGTCACTGTAGCTTGAAGTGGCAGAAGGGATGAACAAGCAGACAGGTATCATCTCAGGCCAGAGAAACACGTGGGACTGGATCGAGGCCTTATGGAAGTACATGGTTGGGGTTTCTAACCGCATGACCACTCCCTGTCTCGCTGCGAGTATTCTTGGGCCCGGGAACTTGAAGCATCCTGCTGGCATTCAGAATAATTCTTTGGCTGGAGGTAGGCAAGGGTGTGGCCACCGTACTGAAGAGTAGCATTTTCATACTTAGCATGAAAAGCCCCTGGTTGTAAATTCCCTAGTTCAAATTCTCCGACGGAAAACATTTGAGGTTGGTTTTCGAAGTTGATCTAAGAATCTGCCTTCAAACTCATACGATTAACCAGAATAACCAATAATGTGCAAGCTTTACTACCAGATAGAAATGTCAAAGAGCTGATAACGCTGCCATATTTCCAGTAAGGATATTGATCTGCATACAACAAATTGGTATGGATAACTTGCACTGTCGATTAAACCAGGTACATGCACATAAACTATGCAAACTGGGGATCGAAATTAGAGTTGGAGGATGAGCGTAAAGTTGCTCGTGTTTTTGTTCAAAAGAAGGCGTGATTAGTTCACTTTATTTGCGGAAAACGGGTAGGACTTTGGCAAATAAGAAAGGTTTGAGTTATTCAGAATATGGATTATGTTAGTTTTGCCAAAACCAATACTGATGAAGTGGATCCGACAAGGCAAAGGGAGATGGAAACGGCCATTTCTGGTTTATTAGCCATCATGAGCCAGTCATACCCAATCTCGAGGGTTGGCACCTGCAATATTTGAACCCGGAAAATTTGGTCCCTGCGTTTAATACGCTGCCTCTAGTCTACGGGTTCCTTGCTTTGTCGGTTGTGATCGGGAATATGATGAATGTCTTTTGTTTCATTGGCCTTCACAAGAACAATAATATTAGCGAAAATATTAAAATTCAATCCCTTAAACTGCCTAAGTATCTACTCTAAGTAAGTGGAAATCAGACAAAGACAATTTTAAAAAATCACGCTTTTTCATAAAGGAGGCATGAATTTAGTCATAAAATATTTTTATGAAATGCTGAATGTTTTCAGTGTATAAAGGCTACAGGTTAAAGGTTTGGGATTTTACCTTACCGTTAACCTGGAGTAGAGTTTATTTTGACTTCAAAATCTTGAGTCCAGAATAATATCGTGCAGGGTAAACTCCATGTCCTAGAAACCTAAGAGTCTTGTGCATGCAAAAAACTAACCATCTCGGAAATTATCATGTAAAATCAGATTTTATGAGTTTATAGAGACAAATCTTTGTGAAAACAAACTCTTGGTGTTGGTAGTAAAAACGATTGCTACAGTTATATTAAAATAATAATGTTATTGTGGACTTGATGTGTAGCTTCTTGAGGAAAGTCGTAAAAGCTATATTATCCTACGTTTACAATAATCTATGAAAATTTCATCAATCAAATTAACACTTCAGTTAAGCTGTCCTTAATTCAATGAATCGATCTGAACTCGTTACTAAGAATGAACGCCCTACAGTCAAATACGAATGAGTCTTCGGACGCTCATATTATACTTGTGAGAATACAGGTCATACTTTTGGTAAAGGCACACGTTGCTTAATGTAATTTTGCAAATTCTTCTCATCTAGATTAATTTGCAAATACAATCATGCTAATTTAAGTGAAGATTGATTCTCGGTCAATAAATGATGACCGTTTTTTATATAATTACATAAAAATCTTTTCGGGGTAAGAAGATAATATCTTGGGGTATGCTCAGCTAAGATTTTTAATGTAAAATATCCAAAAGGTAGATAACGGTTTCAAAAAGATTTGTGTCGAACATGTTCTCTTTTCTCGCAGAATACAAATGCAAATGCATATTGACTCAGATTCACCCTCTTATTGTCTTCTTCTAAGATTTAATATGAAGAAATAAAAAAATTTCTTACATCTCAGGAATTGCAAATGTCCCATTTATAGTTATTTAAGCACGCTAAATCTCAAACAAAACACGCCACTCGAACACGCATCAACTTACCACAAATTCAGCTTCATCACCAATGTCTGACGCGGTCAGACCAAGCAATCGAGCCCATTTTTGTTTCGGTACGGACTGAACATGCACAGGTAGAACCTCCAGACTGGATGCCCGCCCGCCCTGCGCCTTTTTGGAACTAGACTCAGCATAACGCTGCACCAGGCGCGGTGATATGGGTTTTATTTCCAGAGAACCTTTGCAGCTCCCGCCTGAAACATAGTGGTCCGCACTCTCAATCGCATCCAACTCCTCCTCGTCTTCCTCGCCCGATTTATTGTCCACCATGCTCACGTTCACCTGCGCCTCGTCTGGTACGTCTAACAAGGTGGACGTCTTCTTCTGTTGCTGCAGTTTTTGTTCCTCCTTTTCTAGCGCAGCAAAGACGTGCTTGCATTCTGTCAGCCGTCTAGTGAGACGCACAAGTCGCTCGACACTGCTGCTCTTCGTTATGCAAGAATCACTGTCCATGCTGGCGTCCGCCTTTGCATTTGTGTCAGACACAGCACAGGAAAGTTCGATATTCGGCACAGAATGTGCCGAGCCTAGAGATGACTTGGCGTTTAGGAAAATATTGTCTGCATCCATGCTCATCGCTCAGCACTTTATCATGACAATCCTCAAATTAGTACTGTATTCCACAAAAAACTACCTCTATGCGCGTGGCAGGGAAAGGTACCGTTTTAAAGAGCTCGCGCACAGGGTCACGCTTGTCCCCCGTTTATGCAAGTACTCTTATTGGTCGGCTGAAAATGTGTCTAAATGTATCGCCCAATCAGGGGACTGTAAACATAAAGGCACCAGCCAACCAGACGTCAAACTACTGCCGCCCAGTTTTAAGCCAATTTTGAATTTGTTTTCTTTGCTTGAATAAATACGTAATTCTAAATTTTAGATGCAAGCAGCATAAGTGGAATGATTTGCGGGATTAGGATAATTGCCTTCGCATTCCATAGAGAAATTCTTGCAATTGTATGCCACATTTTTTTAAGCGGCTGGTCAAATAAACAGTTAAATGTATTCTGCGTTTAATCGTACTGATTAGTAGGACACAAATATTAGCATAAGGGGGTCAACATAGTGCTCAGATGTAAAGAATAGGTTTTAATTGAATGAATAGGCACACTCACTTGTGATTATAAGTGATAAAGTATAAGATGCGTAATTAAAGTGTATCCAGCACTTGGAAAATGAAAATATCCATTTGCAGAAAATATTTTCGACGTAAGATCGCTAAGCCATACTACTGATTGTAAACGTTATATCTGCACAGACTCGTTGAAAAATCATGCATCTATCAGTTAGGCTGCCTAGATGATTCTATATGTCAGAAAGCGACGCTTATAGGGCATTTAACAAGTACAGACTTGGCCTTGATCTAACAAACAATTCATTGTCACAAGTGAGAATAAAAAACCTTTGTTCTATTACTAAGCACTACCAATTGCAGTTCCTAGCCATCTCTGTTTCTGATCTTGAGATTTGTACTAACGTTAGCTGTCGTTACAGATTCTTTCGTTTGCACGCAATTAAAAACACAAAGATTAATCTTAAACTAGAAAATGTGACATATTTCCTAAAAATGTTTTCCTGAAAATATCAGACTGTTTGTGCTGCATGTATTATTAGACTAGTTTTTAATGGAGATTTAAAGCATCTTTTTCAGATGTTTACCTGTGCTGAAATTCGGTTTGAGACAACCTCCTTTATTCCATTAACTCGCCATCGTGCTTTAAGCATGGAAAAATTATTAAAAGTATACTCCTTGAAATAGTCGATTTGCTGACCTAAATTAATTTCTACGATTTCAAAAGATGAAATAAACATTGAAATATGGTGTTGCTTTCTGCAGTAACCTTCCATTTAGTAATCTGGTTAACTTAACTCAGCCAACTTATTATAACGCGAATGGTTGCATTGACTATTAACAACCAGAATATTTTGAGCTTAGTATGTATTTATGCCAAATTAGTCATTACGGACAGTCCTTTAATTAAAAAAAATGTTAAAAGAAAAAAAAACTTTGCTTTGAACAGGTTAGTTTTATATATTTCACGTAGCACTTACACCACGACCCTTTGTCTACACGACTTTATAGCGGATTCGTTTAGTAATTGAAATAAAACCCATTATAAGTACCATTCGTGGTGGGTAAAACTAGAGTCTTTTGTTTACTTTGTTACTTATGTAGGCAAAACCATTTATTTACTTTAATAACACGTTTTCCCTTTAAATAAAATACGGCTCAAGTAGCCAATTATTAAGTCAAACGCATGCACTCTTAACGGGTCATTCCTTTTTAGCTAGGCTTATTTCACTGTAACCTCCACTACTTAGCCAAATGCTAATGCAGTGCTTTGAAGTAAATAACAATATTCCAGATTATATCAAAATACATTCCTTTCAAAGACTGAGGTTAAGCAGTAAACAGAGAATAAAATGGGTTAGGTCTTAAATCCTTTTTTTAGTCTGTAAACCCTTGAAAAGTAGCAACACATTATTGAAAATGTTCTTCAGTTCCTGTCATTTACCACTGTGATCGAAGATAAGTAAAGTTGCAAGCGGATCATTCCCTTAAATCATAATTGCCATGATCAAATTACTGTTTAGTATCTTTATATAGTGATTCAGTTATAATATTATGCGTGCAAGATTATGGAGGCAATTAATGAAAAAATGTAAGCAAAGTGTGCATTATCAAGCTAAGCATAAGCGCAGCACGAAATGTTCATATTTTTTATCAATGCGAAGTTACCTGACAAAATGCAAACTGGTTGGCTTTTCTCTTTTTTATTTTTTAATGTAAAAAACAACTGTCTAAGGCGCTTCAATAAACTTTTTGCTCCATAAATATCTTCCTTAACTGTGCTGTAAGTTAATAATGTTATGAAATTAAAAGTTAAACTCTTAATAATTTTTTCAGTAAATATAAATTAACTTAATGGTTTTGCATGTGGAATTAATATGAAATATGATGCTGTAAAATAATCGGGTACGTCAGGATATGAACATTCGTATCTGTTTCTTTGTGACATCATAAAATACAACACAAGGCAAAAAGACTGAATAATTCAATTGTTCGTTTTATGTCTTTTTATATCAATGTTCTCACAAACTAAAATACCATTTATGAAACAGGAGTAAAATCTTTTTTGCTGAAGAAACTTGATAGCACATGATAAGTATACCAAATAAACCACTCAGAGAAATATTCTGAAACGTAGTCAAACTGTGGTATCATAAAAATCATCTAGTGGATATTGTTTGCTATCTTATATATTGTTTTGCTTAGAGACACGAAACAATCTGTTCCCTTTAAACAGGATATGGGATATAAATTTAATAAAGAAACATACACTGTTCCTCATTCAAGAAGACTGTAGTTTTTCGACTGAATATTCGCTGCTGTTACTAGCTATTAAAGGCATTGGAACCTTTAATTTTTTTAAACTTAAGCATTATTTTTGTATTTAGTCGAAAATAAGTATGCATTGCTATAAACTGGGTTTCCGATTTTTTTAAATATTTATTTGTTAAAGTCATTTCAATTTATAGTGAAAGTGAAAATTGTTAGTCAAATAACGTACTTATTAATTGGTCCGTGTTCTTTGAATGCTGTTATCGCAGGTGAAAATGAAAATGCACGCTGAAATCCAACACATAGGCACGTCCAAAGTAGTTTATGAGCATCTTTGATAAAAAGGACATACAC
This sequence comes from Ligula intestinalis, assembly GCA_036362985.1. NCBI lineage: Eukaryota > Metazoa > Platyhelminthes > Cestoda > Diphyllobothriidea > Diphyllobothriidae > Ligula > Ligula intestinalis. Next base: position 24,352,708 of record JAYGXS010000003.1, on the reverse strand, counting down.
AAATTATATTTAAGCGAAAATCACTTATCTATAACGCATTTTGTTACTTCAGTTAACAATGCATTTCGCGTTTATATAGACTACTTTTTGGGAGTTAGTCATTTTATTAAACCTCTTCACTACAGAAGTATTTTGTACATTGATGCTATTTTACCATCCGAACTCTATTCAATGCAGTTTTGACTCACTGTTTTTACATGGTCCTCACTTTGAATTACTTCACATCTCGTGCTTACGTTGAAGCAGATATCGATCTGGGGGTTTGTCCTACTGTTTCTTTCTACGAGAACTCTAACAACATAAACGAATTCATTGGCATTTTACTTGGAAGAATTTAAAGTTACATCGGTTGCGGGCAGTTTTGTTCAATCAATAGGAAACCTATTAGAAGTCTTACATTGTTCGGCAAGTTCAAATGTTTCCTGTGCAGTATTTGGTGTCTCCGATGCATATGTAGAGAGTAAGACAAGGTGGCGGACAATTAAAACAAATATGTACGATGGCAGAGCTAGACACATACATTTTCATTTTTTATAAATCTGCAACATCTTGCGCACGGACTAGACGTGCTGGCAGGCAGAATGACCTTCCGCACAGGTGGAAAAAGGTGACGAAATATTTATTTAACCCAGTGAGTACTCATTAAAACTTCCATCCACGAACACGATTCGTTCAACCAGTAAAAAACTATGTTAAAGTTTAAGCAGAGGGGGCTTGTCTCACTTATTTTTAAAGCTAGTCTGCGATGCATATGAATGGTTTGTAATAAGTAAAATCTAAAATGCCACAGAAGGAACTTAGTATCCACTTTCAAAGAAAGTGTTCAATATATATTACAACGTTCTCTTAACAAAACTGAAGGCAATTTGTTAACATAAAGAAATACTAGTGTAAAAAATAAATTTTTTGCCTAAAAAAAGACTTATTGGACTTCCCCAAACTCTTTGGATGAATGAAACATTAGGAAAATATTTCATGCCAACTTTATTTGCAGGGTCAATCTGCATTTTCAAAAGAATGCTACCTGAGTACCCTATAAATAAGGATTACTAAGATAGTTTTACTGCAAATGCATTGATTTCATTGTGTAATGCTGGTTCTTTGTCAGATTTTAGCAAACACAATAAGAGGCAGAGTGATATATTTTTAAACTGATTACAGCAAATCATTTTTCTCAAGGCAAAGAATGCAGCCAACTATACATTTTGAAAGAAGTAACTGTGGCCACTGTGCAAAAAATCAACGTTTTTTTAAATCTTGCATTTTAAGCAAAAAAAGAAAGCTTGCGAAACAGAAAAATATTCTTCCGTTCTTGAATATCTGATAAAATTTATGATATTACATGAAACTTTAATACAACTTAATAAACAGCTGCTCTATCTAGATATTTACCCCTCCATCTTATGGATGTCACTGTCACTAAAATGAGCGGTTTCGCGGGACGAGTTCAACCACTGTTAATGATACATAAGTTATACGGAGGAGGGCAAATATATCTGCATAGCTTCTCATTGACCTGGTTTAGGAAACTGGTAGCACGAACATTTTGAAGTCTAAATGTTTTATGCATTATGAACTTCGTAACTGTGCACACAAAGTCAGTAGATGATAGACACGTGCAAATAGTACTAACAAAAACATACACGAGGTGATTTATTGTTAACATTTATTTAAATACTTTAAGTTAAATCCTATCAAGACTATATTTTCACTCAAACGTGGTTATTAGCGGATGACCTCAACAACCATTACCCATTCATGGTATTTTCTCTGTTTCGAAGCGTCTTGTCTCTGCTTTGTTGGCTTTAACAGTCAAAGAAGGCAAAATAGTCAATCAACTAATTTTCTCAAATTTATGCTGTCTACTGACACTTGAAGACTAAGTGTTGTCCACAGGTAGATATGCAAATTCAAGCCTGTTTATGGCAGTCCCATTATTCTTAACCTTCGAAAATATATGCTGCCCACGCCCCTTGCGACGAGAAAATCTGTAAGGTAGTTTAAAAAATCTAGACCAGTGTATAATTCTGAGCTGGCGATTATAAATAAATAGATGCAGCATACGCCAGCCCTTCAAAGTTTGTAATATGCTTAAAGTGCCTTTTTCACAGCTCGGTAACGATTCTGTAATGATTCGGTAACGATGCTGAAATTGTAGACCTGAAGCGGATTAGTGTGTATTGAAAATTTATCCTTTATATTTTGCCCTCGCTACCGCATGGCATTCGAGAGCAGGTCCAATACTGGATGCAAGTTATGAAAAGTTGACTTCACTTATGAGCATCTTTGTAAGGTGGACTGTCATGGAATGTATTTCAGAGAATGTAGGATACCGATTTTTATAACAGCCTCTTAACGGACACTGAGCAGCGTTATGCGGGTAACACTAACAAATTCACTACTATGAACCATTTTAATTTATTTTTTTAGCCGTGACAAAGTCAAGCATGTTTTATAGCAATTATACTCAAAATTTTTATTTCCCGTGTATTTTTAAGCAAATTGCGTTAAATTTATTCTTTTTACATGAACGATAACTTATATTTTTGAAGGTGGTTTAAGTTTGCCGGCCGTTTTGAACTAGCCTGGTTTGCATACTTGCTTCATCGGTTTCTTCTCTAACAGTCGTAAAAAATTGACCAAGATGCAATCATAAATTCTCATGTTATATTTAATAACTAGCATATAATTTGCAGTAAACGTTTACCTGCTGACTATTTCACAAGGTGCATAAATAGACTGTCCAATAACTTGTTCACTTATTTAACTTGTTTCAGTTTAAAATTTTGCAGTCAATAAAAGACTTTGCATCGAATATGCGAATAAAGTTTACCAATAAAACACTTAAAAGGTTAAAAAATCCGACATCTTTTGCGTAAAATATGAGCAGGTTTATAAATCAGTTAAAGTGCTTACTTTTTTACGAATAGAATTCTTCCAGGCAGACGGATTACACCCATTTTCAGAGGCTGACATTTAGAATTGCTTTACCTTTGTGTCGAGTATAAACCAAAAGAAGCTGATATTTTTAAATTTATATTGATTCAAATTTAAACTCTCCACCTTCTATTTTTGTTTTTGGCAGATTTTTCGACTCAGTTACAGTTAAAAGTTAGCTTCACAGGATGCTGCAGCATTTGATGGCGCTGTTGATACACTCCTTTGCATTTCACACAGTTCAAATTGCTATATAAATATCTGATTTGCGCAAATGTTTTTTTATTTCTGCGGCGACGAACGCACGATCATCCAAGACATTATATGTAAAACAAAAAAGGAAGCTTCATGATAAAACCAAATACAGTGACTAAGGTAAAATTGGACCTACTGGCTGGACAGGATGAAAAGATAAGAAAGCTCTTTGCAACGGGCGTATTTTCGGCACGTTTGTCATGCCCGAAAGAACTTTCCTGGGATCAACAAAAAGGTGAACGTTAAAAGAAAAAAGTTTCGATCACTGAAACGTGGTGTTATTGACCTGACTTTTGGGATGCTCCTTCAAACTTCTGATCAGAGGTATTCTTGTGCAAGGATGATGAGGGGCTAGGCTTGCAGTCTTATTAGCCTAATGTTTGACTATGGCGGGTTTGTCTAGTGAGTGCAATAAACTATTCAGCACTCCTTATAAACATGTGAATTCGCAATTGGTTTATAGACAATTGTGTCATGATTTAGCTAATCTTTGACGTCCCATGAGAGAAGGCTATTCCCGCATATATGAACTGGATGATAAGATGGAAAAATTAATCTAAATTTTTTAGTGAAAAACATGTAAATTTAGGATATGCTGCTTGCCAAAATTGCTTAAAAACAAAATTTTCGAAATTCCGAGCTTTAGCAACCAGATGTGCCTGACAAAAGCGGCTCTTTTAGCGCAGAGTCAGTTAAGGTTCTGTGATACGTACCTACATGAATAAGTAATTTACGTGAAGCAATATCATCGCAAAAGAGGCTGACATGAATAAACAGTAAAATATTGGTAAAGAAAAGAAAAGAAGCAGGGGAAATTACAAACTTGCGTGTGAACCTTCCTGATTAACGCTAATAAAGGCCCAAGCTCTCCAAAAAGTCCAAGAATGCTCATTTATGTGCGTCTTTTAAATGCTTTGACTGATATATTGATGTTAATTTTAGGAAAGCTGCAACTGGCATTACCTTATTTAGCAGTCGTTTTCAGGATTGCTCCATAGCAGTTTCCACATTTACAAAATTTTATTTGAACCTAAATACTAATTTTCAGATAATAGGCTCTTTAATTAGCCATTAATAATTTTTCTTCCATAGTTTATTGATAGAAAGGAGACCACAGAAGGAGTACCCTACTCCATAATCAAATGCTAACATCTTCCACATTATGGCACACATCACCACTTTTTTATGAAATACTTGCTGGTGTCTGAAAATTTCTGTTTCCTCTTACGTTTACGACAGCAAGTTCGAATTTGATTTTTAATTCGTATTACTTACATGAGTGACTTAAGTTTCCAAAGGATGATTTTATGTCCTCAGAATACATGATGAATATATCTAGTAAGAATTAAACACTACTTAACAAATGCTGTTTTGGTAATTCCGTTCAAATTTTGTGTGCGTCAACTGCTGTACAGATACATGAATATCTGTGCATTGCTTTAGACCCGCGTAACACGGAAAATACTGATTTTTAAGGATAACCCAGCTCGTATTCTGCAAATTTTTTAAGATAACAGCATCTTATATACAGTAAGCATGATGAACATCTTTGTTGACTCGACAAACAACTACATTAAAAATAGAAGTAATACGTTGCCCCCAGATGAGCATGTGCATTTATACTTCATTTTTTAGGTGGTAGTTCAACTTTCACTTGCAAAAAGTAGTTTGCTGTATACGGGCCAGTTTGCGTTTCTCTGACCTTCTCTATGTGCTTCCTACGAGGTCCGTCAGCCTTCCTCGGCATTCCTCGGTTTACTGCATCACAAACGAATGGCAAGAATACCACCGTTGGTTTATTGACGGCAGAAAAGACGGAGAGACATCGCGCAAACGGACTGCACCGAGAGGTCTGCACTTAAACCCACTCCTTGCTGTCAGACTTCTGTGCGTTGAAAATGCACAATGCTTTGCTGCCTTTTTAAATTTCTGCCACGGTGGGCTTGCAACGAGTGGGGCATGACAGCTGGGTGAAAACAAACAAAATCCTCCTTCAAAGTTAGATGGCAAGTGGTTTGGGTGAAATTCATTTTTTTGGAAAATAATATCTTGAAAATCAATATTCATTCTGAGGTGGTACAATGACAAGTAAAAATGCAGGACGTAGGTTGGATTCAGAGAAAAACAATCGAATACCTATTTATCCACCTTGCATGCGTTAATGAGAGAAGGTCGGTTATTTGGAAACATAGATTTGTGACCGAAAAGCCAAATAAACAGATTATGGGTTAAGAACAACTTGGAAGAAGGTAAATGCCCCTTGTAATATAGACGAAGCGCATTGAAATACGTAGGACACTGCAATATATATCGAGATGTGAAATATAGATTTAAACCTACAAATTACTTTGCACTTCACGAAAAAATACTGATGAGAATTACTTTATTCATCACCCCAGTCTCCGAAGCTTTCAAATGTCATCGTTTATAGATCCAAATCTTAACGAATTATTTGTATTTTTATTTTGTTGCATTAAAATTAAGATACTGATCGCAATCCATGTAGTATACCTACATAAAGTCTGCTTTGATCCTCACCAGAAGAGAAGGAAGAAAGACGGGGAAATTCCTAGGACCATGTTATATTTATGCTAACGTTTAAAATCCATTGTTGCATTCATCATCAGAGTGTAGTGTCTATGCCCCTGCTGGCGTCGAGTAAGTGTGTTTAGCCGCTAATCGTGTATTATAGCCGTTCCTTTTGCACGTGCATCGATCGATTGTAGTGATTGATTCCTAGTGGCTGTTCGAATTGCCATCGCCTTCGCGGGCGCCTCCATAAGGGCTGTCACATAATTTGTGCGCCTCCTCATTGTTTCCACCTTCTTCGCTGGCGGATGCCGACGGTTGGCCCGAGGTATCCTCCTTCGTCTGACCTGCTACTTCGTTCAGAGCAGATGTTTGCCTTTTGCGGAGCGCTTTGTAGGCTCTCTTTATTGTGCTTGTGAAAAATCAACTTTCTAACCACAATTGGGATATCCTGTCATAGGCTCGACCTATTACCCTTGCTTTCTCAAAGGCGAACGTGTGATTCTTCTGTTGTACGTGATTTTATACAATATTTCGCTTATCCTTTTGGTTGATTTTGAGTTGATTTTATACAATTGTGTACCAAGGCGTTTGCCCGTTTAAACAACATAACTTGCATGGTATGCTTTAGACCATTGCTGATTGCCCTGCCAATGTAGGCAGGTTTTGTGGCCTCATGATTTTATGCCTGATGTTTGACTCTGGCCTGTGAGCCATACCAATCCCAGATGATTTCAGGATTAATGCAGTCGCTTCTGATGCATTCTTCATATACAAAATGGTAAGCCACAGCTGAGGGTCTTCTTGTTTTGGCCACTTTAGGCGAGACTTCTGAAGGAACTTGCATGGCTGCCATGTTCAACCATATCATTAAGGTCTGGTGAACGAAATTATCTTGGGATAAACGGGGTATTATATGCTTTAGATTCTATAGTGAAAGTATAAAAACCGATGTTCTCCGGGCGGAGAATTTTGGATACTGTGGACTTTGTGAATCGTGGCTGTAAGGAATAGAAATCAGTTGGATCACAGTCGATTCTGCTGAATAAATTTGCATCAAAATATGAAAATAATTGCTCTCAGAAAAAGACTCGCAAAATAGTCTGTTTAGAAAATCGAAAATTTTATGGTAATATTTGGCCAAGTAAACGCACTGACTTGAAAACGATTTTTCAAACAGCATGCTTCATAGTTTAGTTTGAAAAATCTTTTGTAGTTTTAGTTTTCTATATTTGAAAAGTGTCATTATTTGTGTATTGTTTTCGAACACATCATAGGACCCGCAAGCGGTTCACATTTATTTTCTGCGACAGTCCAACAGAGGGGGAGGCCAACTTTTATGCGCTTGCTAGCTTACCATTATACTACAGTGGTGTCCTGAAATAAATCAAAAGTGTAAACATATGAATTGAACTGATTACTAGAATGCATGTTTAAATTATAAACACGTGAATTTTAACCAAGATTTTCTATCTAAGCTGATACGTTGAATTCATATAAGGTTAAAGAATTAAAACTGCAGCAGAAATATTCTAGCTAAGGATCAAATTCGGAAGAGTATCTCATACAAGTTATTGTATTTCCTATTGTAACTGAACCTGGCAAAATATTGGTCACACAGGCCGAAGTGGTTTGACAATCTGGGATTAAGTGTTAAACTCGTCAAATCACTTTGAAATGCAAAATTTTTTGCCGAGAAAAATCAGCATTATCAACCAAAAGCCTGCATTAGCTTGGCTAAACTCAATCACGAAAACGTTCCGTAAAATTGAAATTAGTCAAAATGGCTTTTATGATAGGCTTAACTAACTAATTTCCACAAATTTTACATTTTCGGATGTACCGTGGATGTGGAAACCAGGAAACGTTACCGATGTTTAAATTTATCTGAAAAAACAGGGTGAGCAAATGAAAGGGCTCACGTTTTTTATCATGGAACATTTTCCCCATAAGCCGTCGAGAAAGGCGCAACGACAAACATTATTACAGTAATACCTGTGATACGTCTCAGATTCTCTAAAGTCACTGTGCCCTTTCAAGTGTTTTCCCAACTCAGACCACAAGGGTCCCATTTTGTTCTTCAGCTGATGAAATTTAATTTTTTGGAAAATATTCGGTTTATTGATCACAATCTCTAATGGCTAGAATGCCAATCATACTTTTCATCATTAAGATGACACCCAAGTACCGTAAATAAAAACAGAGCATTGAAAACACCGTAAAAGGCCAAACTCTGTAAATTTTATTGAATCCATTTGAAACACACTTTAAGCGCTTTTTATCCTGACAATTTGCATCATGCCATAATTGCAATTATTTGTGACGTTGACTAGGAGTTTTTTTCAATAGTTTCTTTCAAGAATGCATTGTCATTATCTGCTTTCTACACCTACATGGCTGCTTTTTTATTTTTTGCGTCTTAAAAGGACTTTAAAACTGTAACACATTAGCCTGTATTCAGAAGGCATGATGACGAAGTTTGAGCGCATTCAGTAATGCAAACGAATATGCTAGTATAAGATTGAACTCCGTCTTATATGCTGCAAATTGTACTTATGAAGGTATTTTAGGAGACATGTAAAGACAGCAATTTTTTATAAAGCAGACGCAACGGTAATGAAAGCAAGGCAATTGAAGGTTCGGGTACGGACCTGCACGCAATCATCGCATTAACAACGACCTCCAGCGATGAACACGAATGCTGCCTAATATAGTAGGCGAGTGGTTGCCTAGAAACAACCCACTAATTATAGTTCACCTGTTTTCATAAACTGTTTCTGCTGTTATTTTTGAGCAATTCTCCAATACGTTAAGCTAATAGAACACTTTTTTTGTCTAATCTGTCACGAAAACTTCCCAGAACTCACCAATTCACTTTCATTAGCGAACTATAAAAATTACAATATCTGCCCATTTATAATCGTTAGAAACCAAATTTTTCGGCGTTTTCCGAACAAGGTAAAACATGCATTTATAGACAGAAGAATTTAACAAGAAAAACAAGCAATCAAGAAGAATTAACTCAGAAACCATGTAGAAGGAATCCACGAAACTTAAAAATCGACAATCAGATAAATATAGGTCAACAACATATCTCATCAGTAGTGTTTCTTGCATATTAAATGTGTAGGATATTACCATTTGCGTCATAAGAGTACCATTCATACTTAAAAGAAAGTCTCGATTGCAGATAGACATATTTTACAAAATAAAACGATTCAAATTTATACCAAATATCCTCTCGGACTTGGTGTAACGCAGTCAAATATGTAATTTCTGGTCATATTACATTTAAGTGCATAAATCTGTATAAGGCTTTGCTTTTCACTTACACTAAATGTTTTTTTAAAAGCATGATTTTCTTTTGATCTAGCTCATGGAGACGCCATATGTAAACAGGTTGCTTAGTGAGTGTGAAAATTAATGCCATTTGCAGATACAATTGCACATATGTAGACAAGTATGCTAGATTGTATTCCATACTGATCGCAAACGCAGTAACTAAAAGTCCAGACATATGTTTTGCCGACGTTCTGTCACTGCAAGGCACAGAGGAGAGTGTTTGGCGCATCCGATCTATGTCTAAATTTGAATATTAATCACCTTGGACATAAGATGAGCATTACAATTTCAAACGGTAAAATGGCGAACATGCATTCGCTTTCGATAAAACCTGTTGATGCTTGTACATTTATATCGCAATTAAATAAATGACCACAGAGGTTTTGAAGAACAGAGGTGCAAGCCTGAAGATAATTAATCGAAATCAAACGCATGGTCGCCAATTTTACTTTTGCCAATTTTAATGGGACGTTTTGCAAATTTAAAAACTACAATCAATAACGGTTTCCTGCCATCAATACTGTGTGCTTTGCTTTCTAGAAGCATAGACAAATGTGATTGAGTTGTCCTTAAAAGGTCGGTCAGTTGCCCATAGAAATACATTTGGCACTACGTCTTAACAGAACCTTTTAAGGTAACCTATGCGTGAAAATTACTGATGCAAAACCTTAAGGAATGGTTACTTATTTTCTAAATGTGGTGGTCCTTTGCACGCACTGAGCAATTAACTCACTATCGTCGAAAAAAAGGAACTTCCATTTGCACCAGCAAGTATGCATTCGTTCACTATAAAAGGTTTTTCTAAAAATATCGCAATTGAAGAAATAATTTTTAGACGTTTTATAGAAGAATGTTTTCTCACTTCATTTTTTAACTCGGCAGCACTTAAAAAGCTGACACTTTTGGCCGTTTATTTTACAGTTTAGAAGGGCTTTGATATGCATATTTTGTCCCGAAACCGTAGGAACTTGCTACTGCATTTATTTTACAAATTTCCTTCAACCATTACGAACTACTTCTAAATCTGGAAGTATTGCTGACATTTTTAATGTTTTGTGCAGACCTTTGCTAAATTAAATATAACCAGCTAAAATGCAACTCAAAATACAGATTTATGTACGAGCAATAGTAAAGATGTAAAGCAGATAGTGGAAAGTTTAAATATGCACCTAAGTACATTCACCGATATCTGAAAATTATAGAAACTTGAACGGAAAGGCCTGCCTGTAGTTTTTATTGCTTAACATGAGTGGAAAAATTACCAGGCAAAAGTTTGGAGAAGTCTTTGATCGCTGCTAAACCAAAAAATTATCTAAGATTCGCAAAATAAGTCTCGAACGCCAATTGTCAAAAATAGAGTACAATGTGCATTTCTGCTTATCTGCGTGCAGATACTGGTAAATAAAGTCAATAGCAATTATATGCTACACGCAAACTACGGAACGGGCTAAGTGAATCCTTTAAATGCGGAAATTCTTAGGTGACCTGAATAGAGTTTCCGAATTTCAGTTGGCACTTTGCATGTTTATAATTTATCATACCTTGTACTACAAATCCTGAGAGAGACGTGATATCCCCGTACCGTATAGCAACTAGGACCCTCTGCGGTCGGAATGCTATAAAATCAGTCCAGTTTACATGCATTTTGATGTCTTTCACACACTAAAAAATCTATAAAACTGCAATATCTCACATAATGAAATGAAAGAAGTATGCCTCAAAAAATAAACAATTAAAATACGAGATTATAAGCTGGTTATGAGAAGCCTCTGTCCAACAAAAAAACTTTTTAACGGTTGTTACAGGCAGATTTATAATTTGACTTTCTTGTTCAGGATCATGCGCACTCTGCCCTAATAGATGCCGAAGGAGAAATTAGTTTATTGATTTTTAGTTCTAGTCGACGCGTAAAATGAAAGGAATGGAGGTATATCTTGATGATTAAATTCTATATTTCATCTTTTACATTAATGGCTGTTGGTTTCGAGATAGTGCAATACAGAAAAGCCTGATTTGCGACGCCCCTTTTGGGTGTCCAGGCAAAGAAATGGATTGAGGCTGGGCGAATTCACATACTTAGACGCGAGGGATGCCCTTTCATTCGTTGGTGAGCAACTAAGTAACGCCCCAATTCAAAAATTATTAACTTTCAGAGATATTTTAAATTTGCCATAATTCCCATGTAAAATTTTATAGAAAAAAGATTGGTGATCCTCCGGTTGAACGAAGCCAAATTCATGAGTTGAGCAGTATTTATTGACGTCAGACAAATTCATGACTTCTTATTCATCTGCAAATGGTCATTGCCTGTTAAAATTATAAATATACGATCGATTACCCCAGTCCCTATCACGCCTTCTCCCTCGCTCCCCCTTGCAATGACTGACTGCTGCCCCGTACTTTGCCCCCTCTTTATTAAGCTTCATAGGCTTTCACTGTAACCTGAACCACCGTGCTGTAATAATTATCTGCCCCATTCTCTACCACTTACTATGCATCCACATTTTTGACTTATGTTTAACACTCTTTTCACCTTTTAAGCTTTACTCTTCTATATGTGCCGTTAATTTACTATATTAACAGACAATGACCGTCAACAGATTAATTACAGGTCAATAAATTTTATGACGTCAATATATCCTGCTCAATGTTTGATCTTCGCCTTGTTTAAATTTCTTCCGAGAAAACATTGTTTCAATTTTCTGAAAAGAACGTCCGTTTTTTCGCCATAAATTCTCATCAGCCCTTTACATTCAGAAGTATGCTTAAACACGTTAGGTTATCATTTCTGGTCAACCGGTATCCAGCTTGCATTCATTAATGTTGGTCAGGAGATGTCAACGCACATTTAACAGCAACTGAAGCTTATAAGTTTACTACAACGTGCAATCTTACACACGCAGTCATGAACAAAATCTACTTTGGTTTTTCGGCGTAGAGTTTGTTTTGCTCTTCTGATATGATGAGTGAATTAAGAACCAAGCATGTTTACTTCATTTATTTCAAAAAAATAGGTGAAACATAGGCAAAATCAAAGGTTGACTGATATCTAATAACTTCCGAACGCTTTTTGTGTCACACAACAATATAACACCAATAGAGGCCAAGAACGTTTACATACAGTAGGTGCACTTTCTCATGAAATCCAATGATTTTTACAAGAAACTCCCTCCTGCCCCCAAACGCACCCAAGCTGTGCCCCAAAGTCTTGCAGCAATAAAGTAATGATCGTTATTCACAATTGGGCATATTTTGATTAATGAAGGAATATAATATTTGATAGGACCATCAGCTTTTCTAACAAAGTGGAAAATTCCGAAAAAGTGGAAATCAGGCGTACTAGGTTAACTTAAGTATTAAATGTAGAGGAAGCCCGTTCATGCAAAACCACCAAGAAAATAAGGCAGCACAATTAAAATTGCGTTGGAAAGGAATCGTTGTGTCATGTTTTAGAATATATATGGTTCCATATTACGTGCAATATAATGTATGACTGTTACAGAAGAGCCTAAATTTCGAGTATGCATTCTGATATGCTTTCACGAGAACTGCTAGTTGTTGATTTTTTTCATGCATCGTTTGACTTATTTTGGACTAAGACAACCACGTTTTCGCTTGATATGCCCCATTGAAAGATCACAGGAATAATATATTAGCTAATCTCACTTGCGGAAATTCTGGTCAGTGAGTGATAAATTTAAATTTAATTTTCGCGTACAATTGTAAACGTACCATTTTTTTACAGTAAGAGTTATTGCCTTCCGCCATATTTTTTGATTATTTTTATACTTCTTTTACGAAAAGGTTCAGATTTTCCATGAAATTCTTATTAAGACTACGATTTTTACTTGCTTTAGTCAATTGACCATAAATAATGAGCATATTCAATGTGCTTAACAAAATCTTCAAAATGAGATAAATCCTGAAAGTTCTTTCATAAATAACCAGCTTGAATACATTTTTTTTTCTGATGCAGCTACCTTTGTGTGTCATAGTTTGAGAACCACCCAATCCAGTGAGCTCATTGCCGAGAAAAATGAACGTTCATGACAAAATTCGTGAATGAATATACTCAAATTGATGTGAAAACACTCTACGAAAAGTTGCCTCTTTAAAACAAGCTTTACTTATATTTGCATCAGGTGTCTGCGTATGGTAATTTATTTGATCAGATCAGAATGGGAAATTTTGGCCAGTCGATGGATTTCCCTAACAATTAGGAATATATCTTCTGTCATAAATGAAAGAGTTAATTATTTTATCTTAAACGGAACATTTTTCAGCATATTTGGAAACATTAAGGCTAAGTACTATAATAACAACTAAAATCCAGAATGGCAAAATTGAATCACAATATCCCGTGACAACTCACTCAAATGTGTTAGATTAAGTGTCTTCAAATTTTTTTTGACTTTACAATCGATTTAATTACTGTATACTTATGAAGTCCTTATTCGCATTTCTTGCCTGCAATGCCTCAAATAAACAATATATATTTTCATATAGGTTTTAGTAAGAAAGAGCTTAGATTAATATTGCTCAATTTTACGGCACAAAACTTGAAAAATTAGCAAAATATGGTTTATAAAACTTAATTTGCTCTTCTTTTTACAAAAATGGTGTGTAATCTCATAATTACACTGACCTCAATTTCAAGGACGCAAAAAAACTTTTCTGTTTTGCTAACAGATATAGCTAAAAAGCTCCTGCTGTTCAGGAGTGTTCCTGTATAGTGCAACATGAACTAACACGAAGTTCTTTTCCACAGCGTCTAATAGCACAGGAAATTTCTCGGCTATCAACAAAAGCTGAATATCACCCATTTTTACCTTCTTTTTTCTCCCCGTTTACTGATCTGAACGGAAGTAAATTCTATTGAACATCATTTTGTGCCTCATGTCAACCAAATTAGCTAAATAATTAACCTCAAGGGGGGAAAGTCCCTCAACCTCCAACTTTTCATCAGATATGCAATCTACTGTTTATGCTTTTTGACACCAGAAATCGTGATCTAAAATTAGTGAATATAAATTCAAAGAAGGTGCTCTGAATCAAAATTTTCCCAAAATCAATGAAAGAAGTCAGGTTCAAAATTATTATATTATTATATAATTTTGTGTTTAAAAAGCGCCAGACTTTAAAAAACGTCTACATTTTATTGTGTATTTAGACAGAAAAACAATTAAACGTAAATGTCGTGGATGCGTCAACATAAGTCTTTGCTCAAGGTAGGTTCTACGTTAAACGCAAAATCCTACTGTATACTCAGCCGTGTTTTCTTGCATTTAAAAAGTTAGAACAGGGCCTAAACGAAAGATATTGTGGTGCACTAAAAGCCAACTTTAAAGAGACTAGTGAGGTTATTCATTTGCCATTTATATTTTATCCATGGTTTTCCAAGAAATTGAGACTCTTGGTCGACAAGCCCCATTTTTATTTTGAAGTAAACTCCAAAAAAGGCAACATTTATAGAAACTTGTCAGCGGAATATACAAGTTGAGTGCTTTTTAAGAAGTAAATTCTTACAGAAAATTCGCCTACTGATCTAAACAACATCTATGTCGGGCATTTGTTTTCAGAAAAATATTCTTAAACACTGGGAATTCACTTTCGGTCGAATTTACAGATATGCCTCAGAAACACATGTCTATAAAAGCAAATACTCAGAAAACACATTTTTGTTAAAATCTTATGGCAAATTTCTCATGCCAAATGCTTTGATTAATACAAAAATCAGCATCCAAATTTATGGAAAAATGCTTAAAAACAATGAATGCGTGAACTATTCCCCGTAAGTGAATGAATGATTTTAAAACATCTTTGACGCAATAAAAGGGCAACGCGTAAAGCAGTTTTCTAAAGGAAGCATAAACGATTTTTCACATCTTAAATGTGCTGATTTCTTTGAGAAATGGCTGAAAGATAACAGTAAATACTCTTTGTGGTTGCATACAGTTAAACATTAATTCATTTTTTTCATTGTCATTTCAATTAAGATGCGCATGCACTAACACCGTTATGCAATTTAATATCAATTTATGCCAAATTGCATGCGTACCATACTAAGCAGGTAGACCCTAACTAGGGTAATGCTTTTATTTGTTTATCGTACGAATTTATTGATCTCCAAATTATCGATTTGGTAATTAATTGTCATTTACAAAACATAAGTCATCAATATAGTCTCCTGCCTTTTAATACCCTGCAGATCAACCATTAAAATATGTTTTCAACCGACTTTTGTTTGTAATACTGACAAGTCAACATCCAAAGGTCATTCAAATAGTTCCATTATTACAATAATTCTAATGGAAGTGGCTAAAATAAAGACTATTTTTATTGATTAAATACGCGAACTCAAAGATCGTGCACGCAGCAAACTGCAGATGCGAACTGGAATTATTTATCAAGAACTTTCATTTACCGCATCAGAAAAATATGACGATTTATTCACAAATGAATCTCTTAAAAAATGCTTGTTCGTTAAAAAATTTACTCTGTGCATCCAGTTCTCTGCAATAAGCCGCTAAAATATCCAAATAAGGAAACCCAACAAAACTGTTTACACATTTAATTTTTTTCAGAACGCTTAGTCATTATGGTGGTGGTTCGGCAAGCACTCAAAGGAGAAATATGGCTAAAAGAAATGGGGCAGTTTTGCGTCAACTTTTGGAATAAAAAACATGTTTAAAGTTATTTTTGAATGCAAAATATTTTGTTCAGAAAGACTGAGATGTTGTTGAGATTTATTCAAAGAAAACTGGATAATATAGAGTTTCACGAACCCCATCTAAATCAAGGACTTAATTAAGCGCTTGGTTTCCGAGAGTGTAGTGAACAAGTTTAGCATGGCAGCCACAATAATAAATCTTTTCACGGATATTGTCAGTCCACGCAGTTCTAAATATCATTAGAAGCAAGGCACTTATCAACAATTTAATGCCTGTGCTGGAGAGATCTTCAAGGGCATGCGCCACACCCTCGAAAGGTTGGTTGTTCTTCCTCTGTATTCTAATGAGTTACAGATACAACTGACATTGCGATCAAAATATGGCATTAGGTATTGCATATTAAAAGAATGAATTAGAAATCCATATATCGATATGGACGCAGCAAAATGAAGCAGAATGAAGTATAAAGGAAAAACAATTGGCGAAAACAGCAAAACCATTTAGGAAATGTAGATTTACATACTGTTTGTATGCATCACTTCGGATTAAAACACTTAAGGCATGTTTCGCGGGCATGTACATCATGGCCACTATAAGCCATCAGGAATTTTTTTTTTTCGAAATTAATTCAAAAGCTACCTCTCTGCTCTTTTCGTTTAGACACCCCGGTTTCCAAACGCTTAACATTTTCAAAGTCAAAAACGACATCGGCATGAACTGTTCGTGGATTTTCTGCAATGTGTTTCAAATTTAAACTGTTACCTGCTGCAAAAATATAAACAGATAATATTGAAATATATTATTTCAACATTTAAGTTACCTCCGACCCACCAGAAACCTACATTTGAAATAGTATACTGTTCACTCTCTTTTATGTTTCACATCATGTTGCGTGCAAACCCATCATAGCTGACATTTAAACAACAGCAAAATGCATAAGGTTACACTGAATGCGCTCTCAGCCAATAATTTTCAGCGTGGCTGCGCAGCTTACTCAGACAGCAAGCAGTGTATTGAAGCGCAGTCCTCTTGTCGCAGTTGGCTTGCTGAATGGCCATCCTACATTTCTACAATCCATACACCAATGGTGAAATTTTGAGGTACTTTTTTGCGAAGCGTAAAAAAGAAGGCTTTTTAGCAGGTGTTGCATAGCAAGACCCTGTTGGAAAAATATAAACACAAACGCATGAAACAGGCAAATAGAGCACTTGCTCCTTAGACCATACTACTGCCAAGAATCAAAGCAGCCAAGCGAAAGGACACATAAGCTTACATTTTAAAGGATCACTACCTTTTGCACGCAATAAGTGAGGATCAAATACGTCTGCTGCAACTCAGCTGCCCTGCTTTTCACGCAATAGATACGAAAGTCCAAAGATGTTTTTACACGGATTTTATCTTTCAAATACTAGAATTTATTACACTATATAATTGAAGCGCACGCTGGTGTCACATAGCATTCAGATGATATTTTTTGTGAAGCAAATCTCATACAGTTGACCTAAATGAGAAATATTTATGAAAACAACATCCGCAATACAAAGTCTACTTTTTAGTCAACAAAACGCAAGCGCATTACGTTCTGTTAACGAAGAAAATATGATTCAAAAAAATTTGTATGGTGCGCCCGTAAAAGCCGCAAAAAGACCAAAATATGACAGGAGACTCCAAACATCAGCAAATATTTCGTAATAATTATGGACTGATAATTTATTACGGAAACATTAACCGTTCTTTTATAGGAAAGAAAGTTTTTTATAGTCTTAACTATAATAATACTTGATGTAGGCGATCGAGGAAGTTCACTTACTAGTGCAAGTGGCTCACAAAATAAGCCAATACGATAAAGTAATCACGCCTGAATAGTAAGCGTCGGACTTCTGATCAAAATTCGCCCTTTTGAGCGTCCGGTGGGGCACCACCCGTCATTAGTGTGACTGACTGAGGATGGCTAATAAGGCAGCATCGGCCATTGCGTTCTCCCTTGTATTTACCGGTAGTTATATCTGATTAGACTGTGAAGAAGAAAAAGACTGAATTGCTGGGACAATATGTTTATTCGCCTGACGTTTCGATATCCGTCGCGGATTCGTCATCAGAGACATGAGTAGCAGAAAGGTTAGCCACAATGGATGTTGTTGGGGCCTGAACAATGAGCCACAGTGCAGAACAGTAAGAGTGAATCCTGTTAGCCGTCTGTGAATGTTCATCGACGAGCATCAATATCTCCCGTTCTAAACTAGCAAGACAAAAACCTCATGGATCACTGATGAGGGTGTTATACTTCTGACCAAATGTTCGCAAGTTTGAGTCTCGAGTGATGCCCACTTGTGGTTGGGTATGACTGGCTAACAATGGCTGACAAGACATAAAGAGCATTCACATGTCCCCTGCCATTGCTGGCAATATTAAGTACTTACTGTCTAGTGCAGTTGGGTACTGTAAACAAATGAATATCTGAAGTGCGACGCCTTTGATCAAATGTAAACGTAAGGCAGTGTTTATTGGTATGCGTGACACCGGAGAACGTTTTATCTGCAATATAAACGTTGTTTATGTCCTTTTCCGCATAGAAGGTTGACTACCTCGAGCAGAGTGAGAACCAAAACTGTATCTTGAGTTTAGCGTAAAGTAGCTCTTGCGATTTTGAGCAGTGGGATGGAATTGATACTCAGAAAGTCTCTTTGTCAAGGAAGCTGCTACAATGAAAAGAGGTAGGTTTTTGGATATCCAATCGTTTGCTTTTGCGCATAGTGCTCAAGACGGGACACGAATATGAGCAAGAAAACCTTTAAGTACCTCCCACTCTAAACCAGAAAAACTGATCTTATTAAATGGAAAATCAGCTAGTAGCAATAGTCTAAGGATCGACTGAAGGCTGAAATGCCTTTTGACACTCTGTATAGCTTTTTTGTCGCAAAACGGGGTAAGGCACTTTCCTAGTTCTATGTTTTTTGCCGCATCGAAGATATGGAACGGTTGAAAAAACAATTTGTTGAATAACCCAGGCTTTATGATATTTCATTGAAAAAGGAAAAATAAGAAGAATAACAGTTCCTTAAAAATATGAGTATGTCATTTGCAAATTCTTGGTGCATTTGTTCTGAAGAGAGAAGCCTAAGTATAGTCAAATATAGCAACAACTATCGAATTTAAATGGCGAAAAATTTATCGTATTTTCAGCTACAAGTGTGGGTGCTTCCAGTCAAATAAAAAAGACCTGTCAAAAGTCACCATTTTTGCTTTATGATACCTAGGAAAAAGATAACATGTACACATATTTCTCAGCTGTAAAAATAATAAATACCTTTCGAAACTTAAACTTAATATCGAAGTCTTTCATCACATACATGTTCATGTCAAACTTTTTGTAAGAGTTAACTTTTGTTGGCAAATAATTTCGGTTCTTGCGGCTTTCTCTAAACGTGAGCAAAAGAGCTATCTTCTAAGGAAATGATGCCCCAAAACGACACTCTCGGTGAAAGTTTCAAAGAGATTCCTTATAATACAGTTTTTTTAAAAGATCAAAGGACATCCCTATTCATGAAAAAAAAGTCTTTTAAACGGAAAATAATGAAATATTTGTCGTACTCCTACAAAATATGTGAAAGTGCTTGTTGAATTATATGCGTCACAGCTTTACAGAAAATTTATGAAAGGTGCTTTCCTTTAATGGACGCATGTTAACATTTTTTCTCAAAAATTTAATTTGTTTTTATTTGTGACATGTACGTTTAGGTTCCACGATTTCAAAGTTTAAGACCTCTTCGTAACTGTGGTTATTTGCACTCAAAATATAAGTTCTTGTTATATTTTCGTTAAGTTTTAAATAAGCTTAATATTTTCCTTTAATACTAGAAAGCTCTGCTATATTTTTTAATACCAATTAACGACTGATTATCAAACCTTGGCAAACTTCGGTGCTTTAGTAAGCTTCTCTGTGCTCGAAAATTTTTGTAAAAAAAGCCTTAGCCGTCAGAGGCATCCACAAGGCCCGGGCTCCGAACATAAAAAAATTTGAAGCGCTTTTAAGGAAAATAATTAGACTTTGCACTGCCAAATTGTCAAAATCCTCGGATAAATGATCCCACTCGGAAAGAACAGTGATCCTACAACGTATAAAGTGTATGTTTAACCAACCCTCCTGCCTGCATTGCCTCCTATACTGATGGATTATTTTAGTTGCCTCTTAATGGACAAAGAATCTTTCTCCGTCCATTGTAATTGCAAAAGCACTACTAAGCGACCACTGCCAAAGCTCAGGCAATAATAACGTGACTAAAAAAACGTACAAAAGTATATCCAGCTGGGTAACTCTAGTATAATATTGTCACGGATAAGAACACACACGTAGGTTTTTCAGTAAAACACTTATCATTTCGCGGTGCTTCCAGTCTGCCAGGTGCGCACTCTGTGTTCACGACTCAAAAGCTTCCCAGGATTTAATTACGCGCACACTGATTCACCCACCGAGAAGTGAATTCTTATTGGACTCATTAGTCATTGGGTGTCAAAAATGTTTCATCATACATGTTTAACAAATCAGTCTTTTAATAACCCTCGTACAGCTTTTTCCTACTCTAGATCGCAGCAGGCAACTGAAAGGACTTACAGCTGTGGTAAACAGCTCATCCTAAAATGGATGAGTGACAGTGGCTGAGTTAAAATCCGATGTAACCAAAACCGGGGGTGGAGGGGCAGAGTTGTATATGTACTGTAAATAATCCACAACTAGTCGCTCGTATAAACTTTGATTTGTTCATACTTCATCTTTAACAGGCTAATATAACATATGAAATCGTAATGAAATGGTCAGAAGAGAAAGAGAGAATACTTGCTTTATTTATGATGAACAATCATGAATTTTCAGCGAAAAATGGCTCCGTTCACGAAGCGCAAAGCATAGCTTAAGCAATGGGTCCTGGTAGAGATAAAAGCTCACACAATACTCAAAATTGAAAGTTAAAATGATATCTACATCTACCACGGTGAATGATCAGCTTTCAACTTCTAAATTTCCGCTTTTTCACACAGGAGGTAGCATGCTAGGAATGGGAGTACCGAGTGCTGATATGCTGATGTGCGGCAAGACATACGACGGAGGCCTTGATGCTTTGGACGAGATGACTTCGCAGTCATTAGTTCAGTGTGGAGAGTGTGAGCGACCTCATTCAAAATGCGATCAGCAAATTGCTTGACCGTTTTAAAGTGGTGCTGTTTAAATATGTCAGTTAAAAAAACATAGGAAACACCGGCAGCCAAAGAGAGCATTCGGAGCCTATGTTTAAAAATGACTGGGTCTTTTCAATAAACGCTGAAAAAAATAACTGGAAATATGTAAAGAATGAGGGGGAGAATACATGCTAAATAAGGGGTAACAGTGTGTGATATGAACGTAAGCAGTGGATATAATATAAACGTTTACGGAGTTTGATACATAGGGCTCCTATATGAAGAGAAAAGGTAATGTTGCAGGCTAGAGTAACGCCAAGGTATCGGAAAGAGGATACTTTGGTGGGCAGAATGTCAATAGTTTCGGAATTGGGAGAGAGTCACAGACGAAAAATACAATTGTCTGACTTTTGCTCGTTAAGTAGAAGGCCACCTGCTAAATACCAGGTAAAGACATGGTCTAGGCCATCCTTCAGTATTTGAGATGTGGCTGCATTTTGAGAGGATGGCCAACAACCATATCATCAGCATATTTAACAAACAAGCATTCGTTTGGTGATTTTGAGTTGTCAGCGTTGAGGAAGACGAGATGAGGTGATAATATAGCCCCTTAGAGAACTCCATTGTTGTTGGAAAGGACCATGGAATTTCGCTTTCCGAAATTAAAGAATTGAATGCGGGAAGTTAAATAGTTCCCAAGCCAAGAGACAGCCCAGCCGGGAGAGTCGCATGCAGAAGATTTATTAAGAGGAAAATGGCGTGGGATCGTATAAAGGGCTAAGGGGTAGTCAAGAAAAGCACATTAATATGCACGATAGCCCTCATCTTAAACTATTAGAACAGAATGGAATACCAAAGCAACAGCGTATAGTGTTCTTCGCGTAGCCTTATACGCAAATTGCAAGGGATCGGAAAAATAAGAGGAAAACGGCTTGATGTTGTCTATAGCGACTCAAAGAGCAAGTTTCAATAGTGCAAGGGAGCTGGCAATTGTTCGAAAAAATGTTGTACCAGTAGAAGTTTATTTCGGGATTGGAGTGTTTCTTAGACATCTCCATTCATCAGGGATCTTAGACTCCATAAAGGACAAGTTGATGAGGTGTGTTAATGCAGTTGCTAACTGAGAAGAGCAGGATTACGGGAGAAATGGTGAGATCTTATCTGGCCCTGCAGCTGTGGAAACTCAAACCTTTTTAAAGATGTTTTATCCGTGTTTTCACAGACACAGGAACAAAAACTCGTGGTAATAAGGAAATGACGTCTGTCTAAAGATGGTAGGCCGTGGGAATGTGGATGAAGTTAGCATTTAAACGATATAAGTCTTAGTCCACAACTGCATGTGTTAGTGTATTGCGTTGACCAATGAGACGCTTAAGACTCTTCCAACTTTCATCCAAGGAGAGAAGACAGGTAGATGTAGAAGAAGCAAAAAGCTAACTTAAAAATTTCGTTCAGCCTGGAAATCTCACTCTTCATTAGGACGTTCATATCCTTAAGTCTAGCTTGTAGAACAAAACCTTTTGGCCTCTCCAAGTTTTAAGGTAGGGAGGAAAGATTTTGTCAGGTGTCACCAAGCCAGTGTCAAGAAGACAGCAGACAGTTAAAAGGTTGTTTCAATACGTCATGAGATAACTATAGCATGACTCGACATTCGAGTGCTCAAGAAGGGTAGAAAGCTTGTCAGGTATGACAGTCAGGAGCAAAGAAATATTATGTGATGACGTGTCTCGAACCCTAAGTTTCCTCTCAAGTATTAATAATAGCCCTTTTTTGCTAGAGCTACAATAGATGGTTCGCAGGCCTAATAACACAGTGTGATCTGAGCCTGACAACGGAGCTCTATTTTTGACCACACAAATCTTGGGATGGTTGGTTAATATGTAATCAAGAGGGGCGTCAGCACGAGTGTTGAAGAAAACTAAGCCTTAAAAACCTTACGATGTAAGGAGGCGAATATATGCATGGTTAAATTCACTACTTAAAAAATGACATGCTCGCAAAACAGTACTGCACGCTTTAGGGAAAGAAAATAAAAAAAAAAGCTTGCTAAGGCACATTGGCATGTAGACTAGGATATGTTTATGCTGACATAAATAATGCTTTTTATAATTATTTACAAATCGAGGTTTACATACTGCAGCAATGGTGTCTATTATGTCGTGTGAATAAGACAATAAGGACTTGCAATTTGTGCACCATTGGTAGTTTACAAAGACAGCCACTCCACCAGCTCTGCTGCTGTGTAAGGATTTTCTGTCTGATCGAAAACAAGAAAATTACGGTGGAGTGATGAAATTCGACTCAATATTACTATTAAGCCAAGTCTCTTGCAATCAGATGACTGCAGGCTTACTGTGCTCTCTTTTTAACATGAGTGCCGATAACTTTTCAATCTTGTTAAACTAGGATCTGCAATTTGTCGGCATGAATACTGGAAGTGTCATATCATTTAGGGGCTTACGTTTATTTTCTTGCTGACAACCTGATTGGTGCCTTCTTGTCCATGTGGTCATCCTGCGAAGAAATTTCGACGTTGTTGAATTGCAAATGCGGCACACTGGACGCATCTGACAAACATTGCCATTATGGAGTATTGTAAGTGAAAGATCTCGTTTAAGTGCATTCGAAAAAGGTGGTAGTGTACTGGAGAGATGGACTCATGCTCATAAATGCAGAAGGACAAAGCACAGAAATAGAAAGTGGTATACAATAATATATTGTAACGTGATTGGAGAGCGAAAAATGGGCGGCTCAGATTCAAAAGCCGCGCGAAGTGACTGGATTCCCTTCTTACCTGAATAAAGCCTGCTGCTTTTCCTGCATCGTTTTTGCTGCAAATACACAGCAAAACTAATTTCGGTATATTATATATAATTATATTGAAATTTCATTGATAATAAAACATCCGCAAATGATGGCAATCCACTCATCTGGGTAATCGTGATTACTTCAGTGCACATTAAAAAAATACCTTAGAGATGGTTGGAAAAACTCTGTTTATTAAAACTTTTGGAAAAGCTAAGCTGTAAAAAGTAAACGGCATTTCACCTGATAAATGTACAGGTGTACATTTTCTGCATTTCGAAATTGATTTTTGCAGATAGTAAACTGCAGGTCTGCGGCAAAGTGTCCTTATGCATCCATAAAATGTGACCTGAGAGCCTACGATCGTAGGACAGGATGTAAAGGACACATCGGGACAAGACTCTTGGGAGAAGGCCTCAGCTGCAGTCTACATTAGGAGAGGTTATTCAGGGAATGACCACCATTTGAGTTAAGGGGGTAGAACATGCGATATCTTAGCGAAGCCTGTTAGTATTGCACGCGATACGGGCGGGTGAGAACTGAACACATGCATATATGCGGGGTAATTAAAATTATACAGGTAGACAGGTTAAAATAGCGCAGTCTACTTACAATACATCATTTAAGCGTCGCCCGAATAGCGAGGTCGGCGTGTAGAGATTTGCGCATCCGGGGAGGGGAGGAGGGGTAGGGGGAGGGGGGTAATTGAGTTATGAAGTCAAGATTGACAAACATATGTTTTCAGCAAATCATCGTCAGGCCAGAACATTTGCAAGGTAATTAAAACTATACAAATGGACAGGGTTAAATAGTGTAGTCTAATTACAATTCATCGTTTACGCGTCGCCCGCATGGCGAGGTCGGCATTTAGAGGTTTGTGCGTCCGGGGAGGGGAGGAGGAGTAGGGAGGGTAATTGGGTTAGGTTATGGGGTTGATCAGATGGCAGATGCATGGGGGGATAATTGCTGCTATTTGTGCACAGCAAACGACTGTCACTAGGGCGTGGGGGCAAAGTGCGATCGTCACCTGTCGTCGGGGTCGGCCACGGAAGTGAAAGGGCTTCTGTCAGTTTCTTCTGACAACACAGCACCGGATTCTCTAGCCGTATAGCTACTGCTTCGGCTGTTGCAAGCACCCTTTGGCGTAGGCCCTTGGAAAATTTGGCTGGTGTCCGGTAGACAACCTGAAAGGCTTTTTTAGTACCGACTCGATGATTCGCATCGACGAGATGTGCGAGAATAGAACTCGAAATCGATCTAGTTTCACCTTTATTTAACCAGGCCGGTATATGCTCACGTACTCTCTTTTCCAGGCGCCTCGTTGTTCGGCCTACGTATCTTGCTCCACAGGAGCAAGTGAAAGAGTAAATCCACATTTATGTGGCCTTCAATGGGAGTCGGTCTTTTCCTCCTAATCGTATGAGGGGAGAGTTCGTGAAGATCACCCGCAAGTTCGCCGCGGGGAAAGCGCAAGCGATTGCGGTTGTTAGATGCCGTCTGACCAGCTCGCTTGCTTCATCGCCTGAGAAAGGCAGTCTTATGAAAATGTCTTTCTTTTCTGCTGTTAAGGTATCAGGCTTTTTTGCTCGCTCACCAATATTCCTGAGGATGAACTTTTCCGGGTATCCATTTTCGATAAGTATCTGCTGCAGCTGTTGGAGCTCTGCTTCGTACAGTTTCAGGAGAACAGATATTTCGTACTCTAGCTGCAAGTCCGTGGACCAGATTTCGTTTCGGGGAAAAAAAACTGTAAAAGTTGGTGTCTTGTCCCGTCCAGGTTTTCTTTCGAAAGACTCTACGCAGGATCGATCCATAATCTTGCCTTCGCAGAAGGACAACATGAAACGAAATTTTATCATTTTCCTCTGTCTCTGCAGTAAATTTGAGAGATGGGTGCGCGTTGTTAAACTTCGCGACCAGAGCGTCAGTGTCCACCTTATAGTCCGTCAAGCAGAATATGTCATCAACATATCGACCGTAAAACGCAAAGTCATTGATAGTGTCCCTTAGACACGTTTTTTCGATCATGCCCATAAAGACATTTGCGAGAAATGGGCCAAGTGGTGAGCCCATTGCCACACCATCTATCTGTCTGTAAAATCGACCATTGCAGAGAAATTGCACATTTTGCGTACATCTCGTAAGAAGTTCTTTCGGGGTATTCACAGGTATACCTATCCGGTAGTTCGTGTCCCTAATCACGTCACAGAGGTAGTCAATGGTTTCCACCACGGGTACGTTGGTAAAAAGTGACGATACATCCAATGAGAGCATCTTACTTTCTCCAACATTCATATCCTTTATAGCCTCAACAAACTCAAACGTGTCTTTAAAACTTCGAGGGTAAAAGTCACTAGCAAGTGGTTTCAGCTTTTTTACCAGCCATTTCGCAATGGCGTGATAAGGGGAGTTCCTCATATCCAGGATAGGACGCAAGGGTAACCCCTGTTTGTGGATTTTAGGCAGGCCATACATTGTGGGTACTGTCGTGCCTACAGGTCTCAGTCTTTCAAGCTCTTTGTCAGACAAGAAACCTTCCTTGTGAAGGTCTTTGAGAATTGCAGTTAACTGACCCTCGACGGCCTCCATACGATCCTTATCCTTCCCTGATTTTATAAACTTCGTACAATCTGCCAGGATGGCTTCTAGTTTCGTAACATAATCATTCTTATTCATCAGTTCTATTCCGGACCCTTTGAATGTTCTTTTAAGTACGATATTTTCGTTTCTTCGGAGTTCTCTTAGGCTATCCAGCTGAGCCTTTGTTAAGGGTCTTTATTCGTTGGGACCTTTCTCAAATACTGCTGGCAGCAGTTCACCAGCGTCGACTTGAGATAATCAACTTCGCTAGGCTTGGTAGATTTTAGGTCAGCAGTCTGGCTAAAGAGGCTCTCAAATGTGGTTTATAACTCTAGTTGCCTCGGCCTTTTTCCCACCATGCAGAACTTAGGGCCTTTAGGTAGTACATCTAAGAGAGTTTTGGCAAGATACAGTGAAGAATAGTTATGCACGTACCGCTCCGGATTGCTTGGGAGGGTTGTCGGCGCTTTAAATGGTTGGACACTTCGAAGGAGTTTGTTCCACCTGGCTTCGATTCTCTTGTTCCTTATTGTTTGCACAAAATGTTCAAACGCCACTTTTTCGAGGGATGCGAGGAATCTAGCCATGGTTTCGGAGATCCCAACACGACACTAGTTGGCAACGCTCATGGGTTCGAGTTACCTAGCAGCAATTGATTTCATTCAACGAACGCTCGTAGACAGCCGTTAGTATTAAAATGTTTCCATAGAGGCTCCAATTTCTACTGTTCTCCGGCTGGCATGTTATTGTAGGATTCAATCCATCGAAAAAAAGTGTGTATACAAGTTATGTTACAGCGGATGGGTGCTATTTTAACTCGATATTTACCACATGTTTGTCGGTTTATGGAAGCCACGCATTCTCATTTCACCATCCGGTTGACAGCACACATGCATTTTCTTCTATCGTTAAATGTAGATTGGGAAAATTAAAATTCAATATCTTTTTGCATTTTTTGATTTTTCAATTGCGATTCCTTCAAAATTGAACAAGACGTTAAGGTTATGCTCCATGAGTCCTATAAAATTGTTAGGTGTAGGCTGACCAACTTAACCCTCGTAATTCTGGCGTAGACGATCATAAATCCATTCGATAGCAATGAACTGTGATATGGACGTGCAGATTGAAGTAACATCGGATAATATAATGATTTCATTTGTTTCACTAAGGACCACGTTTCTTTACGAGAGAATTTTTCTGGAGTAAAAAGTCGTTTGTAAGCACAATTTGATAAACTACAGCTTCTATAAAGATGAGTTTGCAAGCCTATATAAAGGCGTGCCTCAGAAAGAGACAAGTGGACGTACATAAGCTTTTGACTTGTGTTCGTTTGGAAATCGCGCCAAAGCTGCATCGCGCCAGTGTGTGTTATGATGACCTTCGCTTTCTGTAGTCGAAACAGATGTTTGCTCATATTTACCTGCATTGGCTTTAAGCCGGCTTCGTTGGCGGTTTTGTAAGACTTCCGAGCACTAAGGAGCATTTTTTTTGCAGTTCTGGAGAAACCAACCGTCAGCTTCAAATAAGAATGCATGACCATCAGCTGATTGTTAGAAGTTTGCACGCAAAGTCAAAGGTAGGAACTGAGGCTTAAGGGATTCGGCAAGTCTTCAACTTTGACGTCGTTACAGATCGCGGGCTGATGTGAGGAGAATCATATCAAGCCATATTAAAGAAGCCAAAATGTCGACTGACTTTTCAGTAATCCACCAGAGAAACGTGCCCATCCCTATGTGGTTTTAAGAACCCTCTTGACGTGTTTCATTTTTAATCCAAAATTTCTTCAAGCGTGCATCGGTGAACTTTGCAAACTAACACTTAGTTTATATGAATCGCTAATCCTGTAAAAACCTCCGGCGAATTGAAAACTTACAGGAAGTGAAAAACGTTCTATTATCTGAGTCCGAAAAAGCAAGTCTACATAACAAGCTGCAGATTCTGAAGATGCAAAAAATCGCTGTAACTGAGATCACTAAATGAAAATACAGGGGTCAGGTGAAACTGCAAACATACACTTGTTTGCAGTTACGAAGTACTTTATTATGTCAATTTCTTTAATATATATTTGTGGTATTTCATCATAAACAGTTTGAAACCGTCGTCCAAATTTGGATATATATTTCACGATTTTTCTTCCTTTTTCATGAACGAAGCTTAGGTTCGCCTTGAAGAACATGATTTCTTTAAAACGAAGAAAGGCGTATTTGAATATTATTTTTTTTCATGACTCAGCCGGACATCAAAACACTGCCGAGAAGAATGCACGTCATACAGTAGAGATCCAATAATAATACACCTTAGATTGATTTAAAAATAAAGTGCATTTAGGTATCCGAGATGAAGTAAACGTGACCGCTGCGACAAGTACTCTATTCGCCTGATATTTCGGATTCCTTCACGAACTCATCCTCAGATACAGTAGCAGAAACCGGTATGTCATGCATGGCGGTGGAGTATTTATTGGTTACATTCGATTTGTTACTCCATACCTGTGAAAATTTACCGTTTGTCTCTATCACGAATAGTTACACGCTTTTGTGCTAAGCGCTTTATGGCTACGTGTAGGTCATGACCTGCTGAACATTCATCACACGTGGGGGTCTTGTGCGTGCTGATTGCTGGAATTTCGTTCACGACTTTGTATAAGTTATGCAACCGACTATATGTAGCCTATATCTTGCTCTTTTCAGTTAACACCTGCATTGACACACCTCATCAACTTGTCCTTGATGGATTCTAAGATCCCTGATGAGTGGAGATCTCTGAGAAACAGTCTAATCCCAAAAAAACCTCTACTGGTACAACATTTTTTCGTCCAATTGCCAGCTCTCTTGCACTATTGAAACTTGCTCTACGAGTCGCTATCGACAACATCACGCCGTTTTCCTCTTATTTTTCCAATCCCTTGCAGTTTTCCTATAAGGCTAAGCGAAGTACACTATACGTTGTTGCTCTGGTAGTTCATTCTGCTCGAAGAGATTTAGATAAGCGTTGTCGTGCATACAGTTGAGCTTTTCTCGACCGCTCATCAGCCTTTAGTACGATGCCACGCCATCTACTTCTTAACAAAACTTCTAAGTGTGGCTCTCCCGTCTGTGCTGTCTCTTGGCTTGAGGACTATTTCACTTCCCGCACTCAATAAGTTCAGTGTGGAAAGCGAAATTCCATGGTCTTCTAACAATTGTGGAGTTCTTCAAGGGACAATATTTTCTCCTCATCTCTTCTCTCTCGATACTGACGACCTGCGATCGACAAACGAATGTTTGTTTGTTAAATATGTTGAGGATATGGTTGTTGGCCATCCTCTCAAAATGCAGACACATCTTCAAATGCTGAAGGTAGGCCTAGACCACGTCTCAACCTGGTCGTCAACAAATGGCGTTCTACTTAACGAGCAAAAGTCAGTCCAGTGTATTATTCGACTTCGACCCTCTCCCATTTCCGAACCTATTGACGTTCTGCCCACCGAAGTATCCCTTTTCCGATACCTTAGCGTTAAATTAGCATCCAACCTTACATTTTTTCTTCATAAAGAAGGTATTTTTACCAAATCTGTAAATTATTATATTATATCCGACGCTTGCCTTCATATTGCTCACCGCAAGCCCTAATCTGGCGTTTTGTAGATGCATGTATTCTCCCCCTCATTTCTTACTGCTCTCCAGTTATTTTTCCAGCCTTACTTAAAATGGCCTAGTCATTTTGAAACGCAGCCTCCAAATGCTCTCTTCGGCTGCCAAGGTTTCCATTTTTTTCCATAACATTATTGAACAGCGCCACTTTAAAACGGTCAAGCAATTTGCCGATCATATTCTTAATGAGGTCACCTACCCTCTCCACACTGAACTAATGAATGCGAAGTCTTCCCGTCCCATGCATCGAGACTTCCATCATATGTCTTTCCACATGTCAGCATATCAGCACTCTGTACTCCCATTCCTAGCATGCTATCTCACGTGTGAAGGGGCGGAAATTGAGAAGTTGAAATCTGATCTGTCTGCATAGTAGACGTGGATACCGTGTAAAACTTGAATTGTGAGCATTACATGAGCTTTTACCTTTAAACGTAACTCAGTTGTTAACCTCCTTGAATATAGCTATTTTTTCGCTGAAAAGTTTTGATGCTTATGTTTTGATGAAGCAAGATTCTCCTCTACTTCTTCTTTTACCCTTATGCCAAAATCAGATTAATATATAAGTTGACTGAGTTCTCATCGTAGGGCCAAGTTTTAATCAGAGACTGAAAGTTAGCTTTCCAGCTACAGATTTTACACCTAATGAGGTGATAGGAGGCAGCTTGTTTTGTGTGGGTTAGAGGATAAACATGCTGAGCGATCGCAGCATCAAAATGGACGTCCACAGGAAGTACCATATTGTCGGGATATTCATTAAGTATGAAAACGACTGCCCTGCGTCCAAAATCTGTGCAAAATTACCTACTGTTATCTCAACAACGATGGGCTTCATTGTTTCAAACTAACAAGTATCCGATTTTTCGTTTACGTCACTCTCTTAGGCCTCAGGCAAAACCACACGGGCTGAACTTCAAAGAATAAAGTGTAGAAAGCAAATGCTACATTTGCTATATATGCAGAATATGTCTGAGATAAACGTCTGGCACATCCTTCGCTTTGGTATATCAAGCGCATTAAAGTCAGCATTCTCACTACGCGTAGCGGCCACTTCTAAATTCACACAAGCGTACGTTGTCGCCTTCCGATCAGCCATTCTACCTGCTCTTATGTTGGCCATACGGGACTGAAGCTTATGTACCAATGGTACTGAATGCAAACTACATACCCATCACCATAATATTCTGTCCCTCGCCTTTGCACACGAACTGGTCTGTGGCCATCGATTCAATGCGGATAACAATAAGGTCATCTTGGCCAACAGCAAAGAAGTGATAGATTTTCTCGAGGCTTGGCACAACGCCATGTTGACCTCGACATCTATTAGGTGCGCCTTCACCTACGACTTAGTGCCTTGTGCGCTCATCTCACGTCAACGAACGTCAGTCTGGCCGCTCGGAAGCCAATTGATCCACCGTTGTTCACCCTTTACATTCCATTGCCTAGCCAACATTGTTCAGATACCTACCATGACTGCACTTACACCAACTGATCAAATGTGCAAATAGAACCTTTCCACTGTGTTTCTTTTATTTGACGACGGAGACAAGTCCCTGGCGCGAAAATGACTGAGGGTACAAAGCTTTTCTCAAAGAAGCGAACATATATTTTATATTAAGATATATTGCATACAAATACAAGAAAATATACCTTTGGGTATAATCCAGTGTTATAAATTTTTATCTTTCTAAGTTTTATATTTGATGCTAAATACTTTTTTTTTCAACTGCCGAACTATTTTATATTCTTAGATGATTAAAATGACACTGAGGTTTCCAATGGTCCTGTTTGATAGATTCAACTAAATAAAAACACTCTTTTGTCTACTGTATCTAGAAGCTGTCAGATATTGCACATCCAAATTTGCAACATCTAAGGTTGATTTTGTATATAATGTAGGCTGCAGTAGTATTTAAATGGAAAGGAAGAATTATAGAAGGAAAACTTACGGCCTTAAACTAGTCGTAAATTTGAAATTGTTTAAAATCAGAATAATAAAATGCTTGCCTATAAAATGGTAGCAATCCATAAAAGGCCACTTAGGAAGCTAGAGAAATATGTTCTTCTTAGGTATATTTTAATTTGTATGGAGATAGATTGTCAAGAATCAAACACATTTTACCTATTACCGGTAATTTCAACTGTATGTACTTTACACACAAAAAGGAAAAGCATATTATTTATATGAAGGCCTAATTTTGTGACTGAAATTTATCAAAAAATTACTATCACAACCCCACCGAAGTAACATTTTTCAATGGCAGTCACGATTGCCCGTTCCGACTAACATTTCCTGAAATAGCCCATCCCCTGTACTTTATGCCACCTGACGTTATTCGCAACAAAAGTCTGATGTTATCGTTTTTCCATTAATAGATGCCTGAGTAGCAAAGCAGAAAATGTTTCGGCAGACACGGTTCGGAAAGCAGACGGCAAAGCATGCTCTCGGAGATGTCTGGCCTGCAGTAATGGAAGCCCGATTATTTAAGGTTTAACAGCAAACAAATATTCTTGTTGAACGTATCGTTCTTGCCCATTCAAAACAGTACAGGCAGGCTACTTATACGACGTTGTGCTTCTAGTGTGAATGTAAGGCAAACGCAATTGGAAGAACTTATTGTTTATGAGATTTCTATGGTTATTAACAAAATCTGTAGCAAATAAAAAGTTTGTAGACTGGAAAAGAATCTACTCAACAAAATTGCATCAAATAAAATCGATTATACGATGGCGCAAGGCATGCCAGCAATAATCAGATTAAAAAATAGGCATTTCTGAGGCAATTGAAGGTTTCCCACAATGTTTAGGTATTTATTTGGGTGGCTATGCAAGTCATCGGTACTATTCTTTATCCTTATGTTAAGATTTAAAATTTTGGAAGCATTCTTTTACCTAACTATGAACTATCCTTGTTTTTCGAATTTGACATGCAGAAATGGGTGGATTTAGCGCATGAAGCCATTAAGTCTAACCCCCTGTTTCAATTGACTCAAATGCTCAGATGATTTAGGTTCGCATGCGACAGGGAAGAGCAAATGTAAATGGTCCTGAAAAATTCTTGGAAGTATTACGGTATACTAAAGTTTCTGGCTTAGAAGTCTGTCATATTAGTAAATAACGCAATGTAGTTGATTAGTGGGCTGATTAGAACGACCATTTATGGCTAACTAGTCGTTATTGCCCACGTAAGGTGCCGCTCTAACAGATACGCGGATAGGCAGCCATAGCGAGTCGCGCTTACGTCAGGCTATCGATACGCCTACACACTGCGCAAGTGATGACGCCGCGCCAATCTGCGGCCAGGCTTATGACCGTGACAAACGTGCCGAATGAATCACAAGCCATTTGAGTGGACGCTCGACGCTAGCCCGAGGGCACGATCTGATTGGTCCGACGGACACTGATGTACACGCGTTTGCATGCCTAGGAAATGTTTTAACAAAATACTTTTATTTTTTCATCCTCCATAGGGACTCCCACAACTCGTATTTAGATAGAAATATTTCAGGTTTTGGCTACATTTATTTCAGGCCAAAGTCTCTAACCCACCGGTCCAATTTTTGATCGCGAATGTTAACAATGATAGATGGGCGTAAGCGGATCAGTTAAGGTTCTCTGTCATCCCGTTGTGTCTTGAGGCACACTCCTACGGAGGTGAAACATGAGTCATGTTAGTAAAATCTCAGTATATAGCGCAACCATCAGATAGTTTGTAACATACGAGCCCCACTGTTGTCATTTACCATTATCTTGTTATCTAAACGTGGTGGGCGAGGAGGTAGTATGTGCAGTCGGGTACACTCAATTCAACACAACTAGAAAAGTATTCTTGCGCACCGATGCCGAGCCCGCCTATCAAGGCACAAGTTGAAAATCCGCGGCCGCCACAGTCAAACGTTCATTAAAAATATTGCGGACATTTACTTTGTAAATAGATAAAAAAGGAATTTGAGAGCATACGTTTGCTTTTGATAAATGTTGTCTAGGCTTTAAGATGTAGGCAGTGACATTTTGACATGCTTTTTCCCTGTCCCACCCCTTACATTGCATATTTTCAACAACCAGCACAGGTGATTTATTTCACTTCCATGCAGGCATACAGGCATGAATATAATTTAATGAAGGCAAACATACACTCGTCAGTTCATTTTGAACTTGCTTCTTTTTTATGGTGGTTTGAAAAGTAAATGTGCTTATGCCTCATAATGAATCAACCAATTATTATGCTCTGGATGAATATTTTGTTTCACCATCCATTACCTGTGTTCTGACGGAGTTGATTTTCACGTTATCCCTCCGTGTTATATGTGTCATAAGTTTATGTCTCATTTCCACGTCACACTTCAATTTGTTTCCTGCACCTTTGAACGTTTCTGCACCTACGTTTGCAAGAAATAAAAATACATGCAACTGACAAATTTCCATTGCCTGAATGCTCAAGCTGTTTTAACTGCTACCTGATTTTAGATGATTCACTAATACGCCCATTCGTTTTAGTCAATTGGGCCAATTTATTTTCATTTCTCGGTCGCAGCTTACCGAAGGGGAATGCGTCTCGGCAGCAAGCTCTATTAATCGACTTCAGCACGGAAGTTGCTGGATTTTCCCACTGCCCTGTTTACTCTACAAGATCAGCTACGGAAAAAACGTTAATTTTAGCGAGTATATATGCACCTTTTCCCATTAACGAGGTTTCCTCTATTTTTTTGTCTATTGATTTGTGCAGGCTGGAAGCAACACCACCCACGTGGCATGTACTTTTATCTGAAAACATCATTTATTTGTAGTTTAAATTGTTGGTTACTCTACGAAGCGCCTAATCCAGCCACACCCTTGGATGCATTTTCTTATCAAATGATTTCAAAAACCCAATAACCATTCAAGCAGTAAAAATAACAGCAGTTAGTTATCGCTTTCAAAAATTGCAGCGCTTACTTTTGACTGAGGCCCAAAACTGTAGGAAGAACTAATATGTAATCGCTTGTTGTGTGAGTACCCAATAAAACTTTATATTAGAGAAGTGACTTAAGCATTGTCAGACGTAGGCGAATGTTATTAAAGCTCATGCGTATCATTTGGGATTTAAGACGTTTTAAGGGGACCATCATGACAGGGCAAACCGTCTTTGCTCTGAAAGGCCACCAAGGCTGAATGTGACTGCTTAATCATATCCTCTATATATTTTTTCAAAAGTATAAATATGGTAGTTTCGTCGATTACCAAAGCAGCTCGTCGGACTTGTAGGTTCATAAAGGAATCTAAATAATTCAAAAAACATTTAAATAATGAGCGTTTTTTCATATCAATGAGTCTTAGGAATATGTGAGAGGGGAGAGGCTGGAATGGACGTTAGTTACGCGGTGCTAAGGATTTGGTATTTATTGCTGGTCATGCTAGGCACGGGCCTTTTTGGCACACAAGACTAGTTCCGCTCAGCAGTTGATTTACGAATTCCTTCTTACCAATCAACTAAAACAAGGAAGCCTGTCGAGCGCATTACAAGTATTAATACCAATACACGCATAAAATTTTGGATACCCATCATCTTACAAGTATCCGCTAATCGAAACATGGTGACCAAAAGAGCAGAATGCACAGCCGATGCCCATAAAGTCGACCCAATTAAAACAGTTTACACATGCACCGATGGCAATCTCATGGGTGCTGGACATTAGCAGCAACCACGGTCACACGCTCATTTTGAGGAGTTCGAAGAATTATTACATTTTAAAAACCATTTTCACCGAACGACTGTTCTTCCTACGATGAACTTTTCGCTTCATCACTTTTTCAGTTGACTTTGTTGTGAAAAATGTGTGGCCTCGGTGGAATTCGAACCCACACAACAGGGTAGGCTTTTGTACAAGCAAAACCCTACCACTGAGCTATCCACGCACGCCGAAGCTTTGAATTACATCACCCGTCCAGTTTACTGCTTTGCTGGAATCCACCATTACGGATACAGTTAGCTAACTGGCCAGGCAGGATTTACTAAGCAGTCACAGGAATCCCCCAGAATGACTACTGGGCCCACTACATTGTTGAGGTGGCTTGGCAGATTTGAACAAGTCACTACCACCAAGGCCACGCATTTTTCACAATTGGGGCAACGGAATGATTGAAATCTGCCAACTCTTCCCCTAATCAATTCTCCTTACTTGCACCATAACCGACTGAATAATCGCACAACACATCTGCGCCATATGCATTGTTCGCCTTTGTAAAATTGTCACGTTTAATTTATTTCTTTTTCTGTACGTTCGTTCGCATGGGTTAAAAAAATACAAAAAAACAGGCAAATTTAAATTGCGGGAACGCCTGCGATGTCTTCATTGCAAACGAACGTTGATGTCGCTTGATTATTTTGCCAACTAATTTAAGTCACCTGCGCCCATTACTTTTCATTCCTCTATCCCACCATGCAGCACGTGAATGCATCTGGCCACCAAATTCTGTTAACTGACTTCAGGTTGAAGGTTTCTGGATTTGCTCAGTGCAGTCTTCGTTATTCAACAAGTGCTACTGCGCATACTGTATTTTCAGCGAAACTGTGCCAGTATTCCCAAGTTTTTTCTCGCTGAATCGTTAAAGGCTTGAAGCAACGCCACCCACGTAAAAGTAAATTTTTATTGTGTTCAAAATTTTTTAGTAATTTTCAGTTTATTTTACACTAGGATGAGCCCAATCTAGCGAAAACATGTGATGCATCGTCTTATTAAATTATTTGAAACGGGGTGATCCTTTCATAGACAATCAGAAAGCGATGATTTGCCTCTTTCAAAAATTGCATCGCCTACTTTTGTCAGTCGTTTTCTCATTTACTTGACGGAAACTAAACAGTTTTTGAACAACCTAGATCTCATATTTTTGGTATGAGCCTTAAGAGGAATGTGCAATTACAGAGGCAAGGAAAAAATTGTGAAATATCGTAGAATGTTATTAAAGGCAGATAATATTGCCAGTAAAGATAAGGGGAACTGGGATTGCTATTTCTGGCTTATTAGTCAACATGAGCACTCTACCCAATGCAAGTGGCGTCACACCCGAACCTTGAACTGGCGACCATTTTAACCAGAGTCAAAAGCACTAATGATTGGGCAACGAGCTCGTTGTCTTGTAGGAGTCTTAGCCAAAAGTCTGCTCAGAACACTACAATTATCACGCACAATTCCGTATTCGAAGAAAATGGGCGAGACCAGTAAGTGTTTAATGTGTACAGAAAGTCAGTGGTGATTCAAAACCCCGACGCGCGGCAGGCGCCGGGCCGTGCGCGCGCGCGTCCGTCTGTTGACGTGGCGTGGGCGTGAGAGCGTAAACATCATGTGAGAGTGAATCACAGATCATTTAATAAACTGCTCGGACAAAACAGCCTATGGCAACTGCGATTGACTGTCCCAGAAGAAGGTAGGAGAGTGAATTCACACGACGGTGGCCGGTGTCTGCGGGGGGACTGCATCGCTGGTGCCAAGCTCGTAAACTGTCACGTGACTTTGCTCCTCTACCTCCTTCTGAGACTGCCAATTGTAGTCGCCGTAGACTGTTATTGGCTGAGTAGTTTATCAAGCGGTCAGAGACTCGCTCTCGCATAGCGTATACACTCTCACGCCCACGGCACGCCAATAGACGGAGCCTCCCGCGCGTTGGGGTTTCAGAACACCACTGACCTTTTGTACAAAATAAACAATTCCTAGTCTCACAACCTATCTTCCTATAAGGAACTGGGCGTGACAATTGTAGTCTTCTGAGAACACTTACGGCTTTGATCCCTACAAATTGGTAACCGTAGGACGTAATCAAATAGCAACCTCCCGGCGCACATGAATGCAAACATGGAAAACATTTCCACTCTACTTCATCTACCTGTTTTTCCTGTGTCACTCTTTGTGTCAATCGTTAGGAAAACGCAGGTGTTCATATTTCATGACGAGCAAGACCAAAGTCACCAACTGGACTCAATTAGGGTATTCAAACCATATTTTGCGAGTATCCTTCAACCCAACAAACACCAGCTGTTTACCCCTTCTCGGACGCTTGTTTTCACGATCAACGGCAACATTTTTCTTGCGTTTTCTCAAACGTGCAACACCCTTCTTTGGCTAGCTTGATAAAACTCCACTACGTTCTCCACGCTGTACAATCATTCCTATATTCGAGCTTAAATGGGCATAAAACTCTTCATTGTCGGATTCGCCTTACTCAACATTAACTGGGATACACTATGCCGTACACACCTTTTTCTTTCACAAAAAAGGTGAATTCACTGGCACACCTTGAGGCGATAACTCCGACGCACCCTCCGACTGGTGCCTCAAACTAACATCTGCACAGGTCACCGCGTTAAGATGGCCTCTGTTTCGAGCAACATTTGTCGTTATCAACACACTCTCAAATCGGCATGTGTAGTGGACTTAACCATGCATTGCACCGCTTATAAAAGCGAACATACGAGTCGCAGCGATCGAGTCGTCTTCTACTTCTCAATGCATTGTATCGTTCAATACAATAATGCCATCTCCCTTTGTCTGTGTCTGTGGGGGAATGAGCTGTTTCGCCAGCGCCAAGCCCGCGAACCTGCGCTTAACTTTGCTTCTCTGTCTCCTTCGTGGATAGCCAATCACAGGTGTCGCAGACTACAGATGGTCAAGTAGTTGATGAAGTGGTCAGCGACTCATTCTCGCATGGCGTTTATTCACTTACGCCCACAGAACACTAGTAGACAGATGCGCGCGCAGTGCTCGGACCTGCCGCACGTCGAGGTTTCATACCACCACTGAGTTTCTGTACACAATAAGCAACTCCTACTGGTCCTGCCCCTATACGTAACTGGGTGTTATAATTGTAACGCTCTGAGCAGTCTTATCAGGGCTGCCTAGCAACAGCCTTCGCAAGCAGTAGTTTGCAAACCATAGCTGCGTGCACAATAGGCTATCAATCGGTTTATGCATTAGCTAACACTTCGAGCTAGACAATCAATCGATAATTTGAATGTATAGCTACATTTATTCACTGAGCCAACAGCCAATGAGACTTGCCACTAGCTCAGGAGAAAATCTAGTTGGCTCAATTGACATCGTTAACATACGGTTGTTTCCCTTTATTTCTTGTACAGAGGATACAAAATACTACCGCTTTCTGCACACTTTTTGCCGTGTTTTCTCTTTGGGGGCTCATATGAGGCGTAGTTAGACAGTGAATATTTTTGCCTGGGTTCCGTTACAACAATTTTCCGACGGATTGCGCGGTAGTATTTCAGTCTGTGCCTCCGTTATAAAAATTTGGCGACGCAGTATACGAAGTCATTGTGGCCATCTCCACAACACTATTGCTTGCTATCATGAAGCAATTCCATGTGTAGCACCGTAAATCAATCGCTGTCTATCATGCAGCCCTACCCTATGTATTGGCGTCAAATAACCACTGACTATCATGCAACAAGTCCGTGTGTAACCCAATGAAACACTCCGTGTCTAATATGCAGCAAAACCATATATATGCACATAATTGAATGGTTCCCGATGATCACATCGTTCAGCAAGTCTATGGAGGTCTCTGGGGGATTCCTGCAGCTCACGGATGAGCTCGAATGTGAAGTTCCCTTTGACGACTCAGAGTCCTAAAGCCGTGCCGGTTTAGGTCGAGGATAATGGCAATCGTTGATAAACGTTAACCCGACCACTGACGACGGCTAAAAAGCCCGAAATGGCCATTATAGTCTCTTTTGTTTTTTGCCGGCAATATTATTAGTTAACTTCCAGCTGCTACGACTGTTACAGTTTCTGTCGAGGTGCAAGTCGGTGCAAGACAAAGGAGTTTCGTTAGCAGTCCGGTTAAAGTGCATCAAAAAACGCAAATAAAGTTCGTACATCTCAGTAGGGGGGTTAAAATAGTTTTTATAAGGTTTATTGTTAAGACACTTCTTGAGCACAGTCAAAAGCTGTTGAAAACAAGAAAAAACCTAAAACTTATAATCTTTTGGCTATAATGTATTAGTATACTTAGTCACTAGTGTGCCAGATAGGCAGTTTGTTCTTAGGCATAAAACATACCTATAAATGTACAATAACGATAAAAATTGAAAATAATGTCGGTGTGATATATTTGTTAAAAGTTTTTAAGTAAGAACATTTCAGGTCTAGAAACAGACTATCCTTTATGGATTTTTGATAGATCCTTCAGCCGCAGTCAGTTCAAAAAGTAAGCATAGCAAGTTCAAATGTGGGAACCCATTAAGAATAAGACTGTGACAGAGCAGACAAATCATGCTCTGACGGACGAACAACTATGCATGAGGGTATTTAACAATATCCATTTTATTTTGGTGTGTCATTTTAATGCAGCATTTTCGCCTATCCCCGAAACTGCTCATTGGATTCTTATGACAGGCAATCAGTTAAGTTCGGCTTTTCATAAAAATGCGCTATAAGAATAGGAGAGGGGTGTGGGGTCGATAAGATACGGTTGGTTACTTAGAAATGACAAAGGACTCTAGATGGATCCCAAAATAAGGTTTTGTTAGTTCATGTAGTGCAGTGACCGTACGTCATGTCAGACATGGAGTGTGCATACTCTAAAGCGGTCCCAGGCTGCCCATTATATTTGCTAATTCCTATTGACCAATCAAATGGAATAAGAAATACCGACAAATGCACTAGAAAAGTGTTTACTAAGATACATATAACATGTGCAGTTAATTTTTTAAAATCCATAATACAGATAAAATCCATAGCGTTGATATGGACTGGGCACTTGGAACTCCCTAAGGCAATGTGTTCATGAGCGACCTGTAGACAGTTCATCTAAATGATCAGATCAATAAATTGAAACACTACGGTCGATTAGTTGATGACATCATTGCCAGTGTTGTAGCAGAAGCCGACGTATATGCCCTTTTAGATGCTACCAGTCAAAAAATTCATCCATTTAGTTCACGACGGAGATGAAAGCGGGAAAATCGCTTCCTTTCTTAGACGTTCTCCTAAGTCGAAAAACTGACTATAGCGTCCAAAGGAGCGTCTGAAGTAAGAAG
The DNA here is from genome assembly GCA_036362985.1 of Ligula intestinalis. Taxonomy (NCBI): domain Eukaryota; kingdom Metazoa; phylum Platyhelminthes; class Cestoda; order Diphyllobothriidea; family Diphyllobothriidae; genus Ligula; species Ligula intestinalis. The sequence goes on along the minus strand of JAYGXS010000003.1, from coordinate 24,311,759 downwards.
ACCTGGTGTGGACAATACATTAGTTTTGGCAGTTTTATACACATTTAACAGAAACGTAATCTAATACGCTACATGGCGCAAAAGCTAGCACAGAATTGTAGAGGAGATTACGAAAGTCTCGAACGCGTTTTGTTAGCCCATGTTGCCTGATTAATTCTTTACAAAGGATATGATGGTGAGAAAAATCGAGTCCACCAAATTTACTATTTAAAAGAAAACGCTACTCCTCAGAAACCCCTTCCAAGGGGATTTGGCATGGGAACGCTTAACAAGACGTCTCGTCTACCTCTATGTGCAGCTATTTATTAACTTGTTCTTCCGGAGCAGGTTAGATTGGTCGCACGCACTATATGAAAGTATAAGGGAACGCCGCCTGTCATAGTTGAGGAAAGATGAAGTCAGAAATTCTTGAGATCATGTGGTCCCCAACTAATCCCACCGGGTGATAATATAAATTCCCACAGCACTACTCAAAATCCCTTGCTCAGTATTTGCTCGCAACTGCAAAAGTGATGGCTATGAGTTTGAAGTAGCCGGTACTGTTTGCACAAATCAACCTCCTGCAAGGTTCATGCCTGGCATGGCAAACAGGTTCTAAAGTATTTGCGTTTTCCACCTCTACCTAACCATATCCTCCACATTACACATGCTCCACTAAACGCCCACTGTCGCGTAAAAAAAACTATATCTTATCGACTCCCGCCCATCTCCCCTATTCCCAAGACGTCCGTGCAAAAAGGAAGGACATAATTAACCGCATATCTTAACCTGTCCCTGTTCCCACATACATGTACTGGCCCAATGGTTTTTCCTCAAAAGCACCCAAGTGCTCACCAGTTGCCCTTCTGAACGCTTTAATGTGAATGCTGGCAACACTTTCCCCAAGCGAACTTCTAAAACATAAAATAGACGGAATTGTGCCGGAGACAGTTGTTCGAGCACCCTAACGCTTTTGTTTATCGCCGTGATCTTTTAAATTCGTACAAGATTTCACAGCCTGAAGCAACAACAGCAACAAACCGGCGGGGGAAGGGTATAAATAAATCAGCTGCCAGTGACGCTCGTCTACAAGCGACTGCGCACGGCTCTCCACTCCGCCGCCCTGGACACCAACCCAGCTCACACGCCCTCTGCTCGCACGGCCAGAAGATGCAGCCCAGTTCCTTGCCAAGGGCGCACACCGGCCTGTCGCCGCGAGCCTGAGTCGCCTCGGCCTTTTCACGAATACCAAGCCCTTCACCCTTATTCTCGCCCCGTCTACAGGACTGGAAAAATCGTTCATTTGTTGTTGCACAATCTCTGACAGTGCTCCCCTATACGCAGTAATCGCGCGTCTGTCTTCTTGTTATCCTGTTAGGAGAAGCCAGGGTAAACTTCAAAACAAGAAATTGCAGCCACAGAAAACTAGCCCTCACATGAACCACCCTTAGATTTGCTAACCAAAGCTTACTTTGCATCCGGATTCATTTGACAAATGCTTTACCATGCTCTCGTCGAAACCCAAACACAAAACAATGATAGATATTCACTTTTGAACAATTCCCGTGTTCTGCTGCGATTCCGCAATTAAAGGCAGAAACAATGTCAAATGCCAGAGGTAAGTAATGTAATTTTATAAAATGATTTGCTAAAAACTATTCACACAGGATTAAGTCATCAAATGAAACACAATATATGTGGGAGAAATGCACCGAAAACACATATGACGCACACGAATAATGTCATCATTCTTGCATCCACAAAGTGGTTGGAAGACAAACTTGCCACTTTTTTCTACGTTTCTCAAAAGCAGGATGTCACTTCTTAACGGTCTTACGGGCAGGAGTGCGGTACAAGTAGTTCTCGCCTATTTTCACACCTTCCAGCTGTAATTTCCCTCAAAATTGCGATCGACAGGTCGGCCGTCGCTCTCGACGATGCCCAACACGCACTTAAGCGGACTGAAACAACGCGTTGACTCCCGCGGGATTATAATGACAGTAGAGTTTAGGAAGAGCAACCCCACTCTCTCACCACTCCTGCATGTGAACCCGATGTCAAGACAAATTCGAGAAGATCGGAAATGAGGGCAGGTGCAGACAGCTATCGCGCGAACAACGCTAAGCACGCGTACAAACAGCATGCCTCGCTAGGTAGGTTCCCCTCTGGGAGCGCTTGCAGGAACGCCTTAAGAAGTCATTGAGCATGATTCTCAGCCCGCAGTAAACCACTTTAAACAACAGAGTAAACACTGCACTGGCTGCGGTGTCCAAGTTATGCCACAAGTTAGAAACCTTCCAGATTATGGCTTTCAGCACACCGGGATAATTTTGAGCACATCAGATTGTTTTTAATGAGGAAAAAATGCACTGAGGTTGGATGTCAATCTCACCAGACACAACACGCAGTCAAACGTACGTACAATCCATATGATAGCACATCCGTTTAATTAACGATGACTAGCATGTAATGGTTAGGCAATGTAAACTTCTCCCGGTTGGGCGGTTTCTTGGCTTGGGGACTATTTAACTTCCCGCACTCTATTATTTCAATGCGGCATGCAAAAATCCACGGTCCTTCCCAACAACTGTGGAGATCTCCAAGGCTCTTTATTATTTCATCATCTTTTCGCCCTCAACACTGACGACTTAGGACCGCCAAACGAATGGGACACGCATCTTCGCTTGCAGTGGCAAACGAATATTCATTTGCTTAATATGCTGAGAATAAAGTTGTTGGGCAGTCTTTCAAATGTCAGACATATCTCCAAGTACTGAAGGATGGCCAGGAACTCGTTTCAACTAAGACATCAGCAAATGGTATTCTACATAACGAGCAAAAATTACCCCAATATATTTTTTGACTGCGGCCCTCTTTCTGTCCTGAGACAATTGACATTCTGCCCAACGAAGTATCCTCTTTTCGATATCATGGTGTTACTCTGACATCCAACCTTACACTTGCGCTTCATAAAGAAAGCCATTTATATTAAATTCTGTAAACGTTTATATTATATCCACCATTTGCGTTTTTATCGCAAACCGCAAGCCCTTATCTTACGATTTATAGATGCTTGCATTCTCCCCCTTATTCCTCACTGCTCCCCAGTTATTTTGCCCGCCTTACTAAAAAAGACCTGATCATACTTAAACGCATCCTCCGCATGTACTCTTCATCTACCGGTGTCTCCTATGTTTTTAAGCTTACACTATAATAAAGCGCCACTTTAAAACGGTTGAGCAATTGGCTGATCACATCCTCAGTGAAGTCTCACCCTCTCCACTCTGAACTAATTGCTGCGAAGTCTTCCCGTACAATGTGCCGAGGTTGCCGTCATAGGTCTTGCCGTACCTCGGCATCTCAGCACTCTGAACTCCCCTTCCTAGCACGCTACCTCCCGTGGTAAAAAGCGGCAATTGAGAAGTTCAAGACCGACCTGTCTCCAAAGTGGATGTGATTATGGAGTAAACCTTTGGTTTTGAGCATTCTATGACCTTTTTCTTTTATGTTTTACCATGACCATTGACTAACCTTATCCCTAAATCTCCGTGAATTGAGCCGATTTTGCCGAAACTTTAGGATATTCCATTCTAAATAAAGCATTATCCTCTCTCTCTTTTCAAAAACAGATGTATGTCCACAGGAATCATTAATGTCACAGTAAATATCCTCCAAGTTTTTAATCATAAATGACAAGTAGCAGCCACCATTTTAGTCAGATTCACTTCACTTCTCCTTGCTCTCCTGGAAAGCTGCACCAATATACAGTTCCGCGAGTGCTGCAAGCAAATTTCCTTGATTTTTAAAATGTTTGATTGTTTATCCCATACCACCAGGAACGCATTTACGAAAACTTATAAATAATAATCAGCAACATTAGGCATATTAAGTTCTTAAAATAACTCTAAGGGGTACTAAGTGTTTGTTAAGAAAAAAAACATTTTCTGGATAATTCACAGCTTGCGAAGACGTGAAAAATAGCTTTAAGTAAGAAAAATAAATTTAAATAGTTTGTTAAGGACAACACTTACAGCAACCATTTCCTTTATACAAAAAGAACTTGCCTTTTGTCAAATGTTTTGCATATTTTAGAATGATTACATTCGTTGTAATTTAATATTTGTGAATAAATTCCCTCTTCATTTTGGAAATTTTTGCTGTGCTCATTGATCAGTTTACTTCTTCTCCATTTGCTTGACGTTTACACCAAACCCTTTAAAATAAGATAGAACTTAAGAGCATTTACCGCAAAAATGAGCTTTTGGATATTATTTCCTATGCATGTGGCCATGTTGGTGAAATTTAGAAATGTTTCAAAACAGCAAACCACATTTTCGAGCAAACAGAATGTCTGCTAGATGCCACGCACGTTGTAATTTCTGAGATTAATAAAACAAAGTTTTCATATTAGGTTACCGCTTTTAAAATTGTTTTTATTGGATATTCAACTGACAAATGTCTGCAAATATTAACATTTTTCAAGATGATGTCACAGTGAAATCGGAGACTTTTGACAATTTCGTTAATTTACCTTAAGAAAATGGATAACGTATGATTGGAGATGAAAGAACATACGTTTTATTTTCGTAACGGATTATTTTTCACTCAAGGAGACTTATTACAAGATCCGTGATAAACGTCCGAATGCAAAACCAGGTCACGTATATGACCATTTTGAAATATTTCTTATACTTCTGTCCGTTCCATTTTTAAGTTACGCTTCACCGGAACCTATTGTTTACAATTAATGGAATAAGGCTTTATATTGGCTTTCTGCGCAGTTACATGTAGAAAATATACTTGCGCGTTCGACGAGTTGTGCAGTAAAAGTAAGTGTTCTACCAAGAGATTTTTTTAACAACATTTTTTGCATAAAATGTTCACAGAATAGCTTAATGTAATTTTTAAAAGTTAAAACGATGCTTGTTGATAAAAATAATTGCGATTCCTTAAACTTTGCTTCATTTGCATTTGATCAACTTCGCACAAAATTTTCCAGTACTGGAAGGGATTATTATTCTAACTTTTTTTTACTTATTATAGAATTCATGCACAGCACAATGTATATTAGGAGAAATTTTCGTCCCGTCTTTCCTTATAGCATACGGAATTCGTTTTATATAAACATTGTCATGATTTAACAAAAGTGAGAGTCTATTTCCCCCGAAAGCTATAAATAGGAGGGCAGTTTTCCAAATAAAAGCCCTTCTTATTATTAAATTCACACAGTTTATCAAAATAAACTGCACAGATATGCGTTAAATTACCCGGTTTAATTTCTACCTGAATTTTGCTTGCAGGATTCGCAGAAGTGAAAAAGAAGACATGTCCTTTTAAAAGGTAAGCAATGCAATTTAATGAGCGAACAATCATTGATATATGATTCGCTAGGAAATGGCCATGCAGGGTTCAGTCATGCAATGAGACACATCATGTGTGGACAGAACTGCACCGGAAACCCATGCGACGCACATGAGCCATGTCAAGATGATATTCAGGAACGAGGTGCTGATAAGTACATCAAACCACTCATCAGTCAGTTGATTCATAGTAAAATATAAACGCAATTGCTCCTGCAAATATCTATTACTCACAATTGACTACAATTGGCATTATCGGCAAATGGCTTTCAAACTACAGAACACTATTAATGCATCCAACGTGACGGATAAACCGTATAATCTCTCAGACAGTCGCTTAATATTGTTTTAAGATGCTTGCGGACTTTACCTCGTCAATTCAGTTTCTTTAGATAAGGAAGCGCCTCCCAAGGTAAATATTCAGTGCTAGTGTACAAAATTTATTGTCCTCGTTTCCTTTAGTCTTTTTACTGGCAATTTGAAGGAATTATCTACCAAACGGCCAAAAAACCTAGTTGATATTTAAAAATTGGCAAATGCTGTCTGTGAAATGAAATTAGATTAATTGGAAATGAGGCAAAGCGAGTAGAGAAAAGCTTTGCATGCCTCTGATTGGTTTATGAAGCCATCAGCTGCAGAAATGTATGGCGCATTTGCAATTAAAAGCAGTAAATTGCGTGTAATTTTTGGTATTTCAGGCAGCTTGGATATTTTAATATCAGGTTTTCAGGAGCCTGTCATTTATTTACTTTCCATTTACACTTGCATAACCAGCTTGTCCGGAGCAGTATGCTTAATGCCATCTCTTCCCCACGTACACAAAAATCCAAAAATACGGTAGAGAAAGCAATAAGTTCTTAAAGTTTGAATCAACGCATCAGAAAAAATGACACAACCATTTCTGACAATATGTCTAAAGGTAGTAAAATCAGATATTATTTCATAAGACTGATTTTTCCAGAAAGGCAAGAGTTTAAGCTAACCAAATTACAAAGATGGCAATTAAAGGTGATTATGGTCAACTCTGAAGCATATAATACAGTCCGCTGTTTGGTTTGCATTTTATTCGTAGTTCGTTTATGTTCCTTATTAAAGGGTTCTGACTGCCACGCGCGGATATCTTTTTCAAGCTGTTAAGTCACGTTATTTTTTGGGAAAGCAAAATGTTCAACTTACTGAAAATGCTGCATCATGCTCGTCTAAAAATAATGTTTTCGAACATATTATGTACGTATACAACCTGTGGGACTCTCTAGTCCGTTAATAAGCACTGTAATTTATCAAAATTTGTTGAAAGAGCAGCTCATCTTTGCATCTGGACAAGCAATTATCCTTCGGGTCCCGAAATTGCCTGAGTAATATTTTCGTAATTTATAGTCCTGACACGGACAAACGTGCATCCATATAGCAACTGCATTAAATAAATAATGTGAAGATCATGCGCTTATTTAATCTTGGTTTGTAAGCTGATGGTGAATCAGAGCTCCATCCTGAGTGAAGAACGAGAGATTTATTTAACCCATCTATAGATCAGTCATCTAGGTAAATAAAAAATGATATCGAATGGTCAGAGAAATGAAACGCATCAAAAACTGTCTACAACCGGCCTATTTAAATAAATGATATATTCTGTAATGTGAGCGGGGACAACAACGAAACTATTAGTCCGATTCATTAGCTTCCGAGCTCTGTTGGGGTAGATACAACTTTAATACAATGTGTAGCAGCCAACTTGCACCAGGAATGTAGATGCTTGAATTTCAAGTTGTTTTTTTGCACGTTTATAGGTCCCTACAAATAACCTGCTGTTGCCTGAGCACTGCTGAATTGGAGGTGATGTTATCAGCAGCTTCACTAACGAAAGGCGGGATTGCAGGTGTGACTAGC
>JAYGXS010000003.1:24157783-24271485 GCA_036362985.1 Ligula intestinalis | reverse complement strand
ACTTACCTTTTCTCCCTCCGACTGCACCAATTAGCAGTCATCAGATGGGTCCGACAATCGCCTGTTCTCTTAGATATCCCCTCAACTACGGACGCCTGAGGCTCTATACAAGTTGCTTGTTCATGTTACTGCGCTAATATTCCATCTAATGAGATCTCTTTTGATCTTTTGAAGCAGAACAAAGACCAGATTTGTGTCGCCAGTTTTATAATGGTAACATTTGACGTGCGTCGCTGTCGAATAATATCCTGTTGAAATCCCCAATGAAGAACACAATAAGAAAGGTGTAATTCTAAATCCACCGGAGAAGGGTAATTGTGTACAAAAACCGGAGTTGCTGTCTCGGGTGGCTTATGCTGCTGGTTGATCTCCGCTGTGCTGATGTCCCTGCCTTGGGACAAGCACGGGCATTGGAAGCGGACTGCGGTGTCCTCGTGGTCCGCATGTGATGCAGCTCTTCTGTTTGCTAGGAACAGTGGCTTTTAAGAGGTCTGCAGGTTTTCTTATGACCTGATTGGCCGCACATGGATAACGCCACGCGACCAGTTCACCCTCGGAGAACAGTGACTGGTTGTGCCTTGCATAGGCATGTCCACCTCAGCGAACGCATATAAGCTTGAATACAGTCGGCTATTAGGCAAAGCAATCATTGTCCCGGTTGGCGTCAGGCAATACGCCTTAGGATAGCCGACAAGGTTGCTAGCCTTTTGTCAGGCTAACGTCCTAAAATTAACACTTTTGGGAAGTTCAATTCAGTCCTATATTCTGATCTTTTTTTACTTAACAAGACAGAACGTTCTAAAACGTGTCCCAGATGTATGTTCTTCTCTCAGTGATCCACCTCTGAATAATGCGCAGGATGCGTTAAATCAAGAAAAAGTGATAGTCATGCGTAATATGTTTCACTAGTTGAGAGTTTAACTACAGCCCATGGGCTGCAATCGTGATCTGTTATGTTGTCTACATGCTCTGTCCCTTTTTTGTCGGCATATTTCTATGCGTTATCAAGACATGCAATTTTACAGAAAACCCTCTACGCTATCATGAGAAAACTTCCTTATTTTAAACATCACATCGATGACGAATGGTTTTTTTCTGTATAAAGTAGGCTACGCCTAAATTGATTACATACAGCAGTCAAGCAACACCATCTGAAAATACAATAGCATACTGAATGATCTTGATGCGTTAGCTTGCTACATGTTAGACACTGTGCTCTCTCGGTACATCTGTTGATTGATAAAATAGGTGGACAGCCAGCTATATGTTAAATGATTTTGCATTCAGAGTCGGTGGCTCTTTAGACTTCAGGAAAGCTGAACACACTTTGAAATATTTTGAATAAGATATGAAACCAACAGTATTAACTTGTTAAACAATTTAGCTGTGTGATGCAAAAATATTTGCGTGTGTGATATGATTTAATAATACAGGTTTTGTTTCTGGATGATCGTTATTTAGGCAATCTGACAGTGTTTACACTATATTGTGTGTAATTGCTGAACGCCAGTGGTAATATTTAGGAAAATATGGGTTTAGGAAACGTAAAATAGGAATATGTAAAAGCTTTCCGGAAATTGACGCTTCGACGAGGAATACATACCCTTACTCAAAATAAAATGCTTTTTTATGTTTAACATTATTTAAAAACACGTTCGTCGGAACTGCCTATTAAACAATATTACATATCACAAAGTGTACTCATTTACTAACTTTTCAGTGTGTTATACGCGTACATTGATATTTATTTCTTTATATGGTCCTCTTATGCTCGCACCCTTCGAAGTATATTAAGGGGCGTTTATTTCACAAATATGTTTTTATGTTCTAAAAATAAAGAACAGAAAAATAATTGTAAACGTTTTTAAGTTAACAGCATTCATTGATCAGCAATTTTCCATTTATAACACAGACAAACCACTGACCAAAAGGAGAAATTCACTGCATTTTCCAAAAGCTTTATAATTACAAACAAAATGGACACGGACTAGTTCATTTAGATATTCCGCAAATGCATGCCTGTCCGCATATTTTCTCAAAAAAGAGGTGCCAACACAAAGCCAGGAAATACAAGCCTGGCGGATAATATTTTCACTCCTTTCTCTTTAAAATAATATTTTTTATTGTATATATTGTGTTTAAGCAGAAAGCATGCATCAGGATATGTTAGCCTTCAATCAAATTCAAGTGTGAAGCATGAAATGGCCTTATGTGAATGGCTGTTATTGATTTTTCTACTGTATAAGTATAGGACGCCAAATGGGAATAGGCTGCGTTTTGGCTGTCCTTTAAAAACAACACTATTACAAATGACGTTGCTTAAAATAACGATTTTTGTAAATGCATTGGATATGTTCTTTAAATAAGATACAAAATTTGTATAGAAAGACGTATTTGAAAGAGTCATTGTGTAATTAATTTTGCTTAAATATATATATATATATATTGTTTGGTAACTCAGGTATCTTTTGCTATTTGAATGAATCAAACCCATCTTTTTTTCCTGTGGTTTTCTTGATTCTTTGTTTTCTATTACAAAATTAATGTATCCATTTAACTAAAAAGAAGCGGAGTATGGGAAAACTTCGTCGAAGCAATCATACCGTACCAGTTACGTTCTTCAAAGGCCGTCCTTGAAAATGAATAGCTACACGGCAAAATTAATGAATATTGCATTCTTTTGAGCAGTTTTATAATTACAGCTGCCTTTTCGAATAAAATATGCCTCCCTTTAAACCTTCATGGGACCAGAAATCAAACTTTGTACGGCATGAAAAGAAAAAAGATGTTCGCGTGCATTTTTCCCACAAATTTTTTTCAAATTGTCAAAATACGGAAACGAATCTAAAACATGTTCTAATAATAAGGGAATTATCTCAGTGCAGCAAACATTTTGCATGTGACTGCAAGGAGAACCACTTGAAACCTGAAAATCCCCCTAAGGTAGGACCATCGAATAGAGGGCTAAATTTAAAATGTTATTTGATGGTTTGCGACGTCAAGCAATAAATCTTCATTGAACTAGATAGTCACTGATTGTGGCTGTTTCTATTTTATTTCAAAAAATTAAAATGGCATGCAAGGCCTTGGAATTGCATTAATTCATTTTAAATAGAAATTTATAAGGGCTATTCAAAATCTTGATAAAAAAGGATAATACTTTGTCAATAAAGTTTTAGAAATAATTGCATGTATAGTTATTGGGCGAAAGTTATATGTGTCTTTGACTTTTGGTGTACGATTTGTCTGGCCCTTATGGCTTTGTACAATGACGGGTTTTAAGCTTGCCAAAAAGTATGCCCTGAAACATGAAAATACCGATTAAGATTTTTTTTCATTTGTAATTCACGACAAAGTCTATCTTTGAATATATTTTATTAAAAATGAAGAAGAAAATTGTTATAATTTGATATCTAGAAACCTGAATCTCAGTTCCGGAGTTTTTAAATAATATTTTATGAAAAATGATGAAGAAAAAATTAAAATATTTACCTGTTTTTATTCCTTTACGCAGTCCCACCGTTATAATTATTTATATAACTAAAATTAAGGTAACTATAATGAAAATTCAATAAACGCTTAGCTATCGCTTTCTAAAAAGGGTTGGAAATCACTTTTTAGTCGCAGGATATCGCCCTGGTAATGTGTGAATTTATTCTTAACTCAGTGAAGCGTTAAATAATTTTTCACTTTGGGCGTATTGGAAAAGAATGGTTAATAAAAAGCAACAACTTTTTTATTATTCTGCACTTTAAAAGCCTTAATAGTCTCCATCCATTGCGACAGGAGCACTTATGGCACAACCCCCAATTCTTGCCAATACACACTTTATAATGATCAATAAGGAAGGTTTACAAGTGACCACACAGGGTGTTGTATACCAACTATATATCAATGCGTCAAATGATCTTCTTCCAGTGTGACTGTAACTTGGATTAAATGACCCACTATTTATAATAGACTTTGCAGATAGTCCACAAACTGACCCGTTGTTAAGCTGCCGCTTCATTTGTTATGCCCGGTAAAGCATACTGTATTGACACCCCTATCTTTAGTCAACATATTTGTTAAAACCAAAGGCGAGCAAAAGAACTTAAAGTAGTGCACTTCATATAAGCATAGATCCAGCATTTATCTTACGGAAACGGTGAATTTATAGATTATGAAGATTGTTAAATAGGATGGAAAGTGATGGAAATTTTGAAGCAATTAGCGGAAAGTTGAAAAATGTAGTTGACTTTTTTCTCCGTAGCCGCTGGCAGTAAGTTGTTCTGCATATGATATTAACATGTGAGTGTCAGTTCTTGCCGCAGACTATACTTATCTTACTGCAAAATGGTAAGTTGGACCTGCACTTTGATAATCAGGTTTTTCCGCAAAACGGTAAGCAATTATGCAGATTAGGAACATCTATAGGTATAATTAAACAAGATTTTGAAACACAATAAGAAAAAAATGCCTGTAGCTATTAGCGAAGTATATTTCACTGCCTATCCTAAAGCCCCAACCATAAATCCCCTTTTCCACCGTTTTTGTAGGAGGCAATGCTTATTTTACGGATAACTGTGGTGCATAACTAAGACAACTGTTGCTCGAAGCGTTTATTGTTAACCGTTTAAGATATATTTTCGTTGCATTTCAACTCAAGCGGGAATATTTAATCGCAGAGAAAAAATTAGCAATGTAGGGCGATAATTTCAACAATTATAATTCAAATATGAATATAGTGTCTTCTTCCGGTGGCAACATATATTATTAACAGTGTTCAATGCCCTTTAAACGTGCCAAATTCTGACATTATTTCACTGGTGTTATCCTTAATAATAATTAAGCATTAATCTGAAGAGTTTTTTCGGGTGAATATATTTTGAACAATAGCACTTATAGTGCACATCTTTTAAACCGATTCGCCTTTTGTCACTCTGGAGGCTCAAAAGTGTGTCTTAAACGGTGCGCACCAATTAATTTGATTTTAGTGTTTTCATAAGTCACATAAAAAGTCTCTTGTTCGTTCGTTTTTACGAAACGTAACCTCAGAACCCATATTTTGCAAACATTTAGTATGAAGACCGAAAACAATGATAAGTTACTGTATGTTTGCAGTTTGCGCCAGCCCCATAGATGTAGTAGGAATAAACTAAGGACTATTTAAATCCATAAACATCAAAATGGAGTGCTTAAATCCTCAATTCTTAAGTCAACTCGAACTCAATTTTAACTATGGGCTTCTTGGAATCTGGGCACTACGGAACATTCTAATAAGTTGTCAAAGAATAGACCCCAGCGAAATTATGTTTGCATCAATCGGCCACATTTTGACAAACGCGAAATTGAAGCAATTTCTCTACACTCAAACAGATTAATTTTAGGGTACATGCATAAGCGTGCACCATGCATCACGCCAATTTATTTCTTGCGGGAAAATGCTCTCAAAACTACTTCTGACATTTGTATTCAATGTGCTTGACATTGATGCATAAATTGTATATAGAATATCGACTACTGCGTCTATTTTTTTAGACATTTATTCGTTCATTCCGCATTCTCGCGTATTCATTTAGATTTTAGCAACATTGCAAAGCAAATCTTTATTTTTGATGCTTTTTAATTGATGTAATAGCACTAGGCTGTTCATAGAATGGGTGTATATTTGAAAAAGAAACTGGCAGTTGTTATATTTAAACAGGTGGCATTTATTTTTCTGGATTTGAGTGCATTTAAGGCACAATAAATTCGATTTCTCCAAAGTTACTGGACAATCGAAAAGTCTAGCACCCTATTAAGTTGTTTATTGTTCTGAGCTTTTGCAGTGTAGCGGGAGGCCATCTTCAGTGAAAAAGGTTTCCAGGATAGACAAGCAATAGCTGAAGGGGTCATTAGTCAAAATTTACTGAAGTAGAACTTTATACTAACCTGACAGAAATGGTCAATCTTTCTTGAATGGAATGGTCATTCAAAAATAAATTAAGGATCACAAACAGACCTTTTTATTAAAAATACATTGGCAGAATAAAAATTTAATCGAATCCTTGCTGGCTCTAGTCATCATTTTTTTTCATTTTAAAAGCTTTATGATTCACACACAAACTGGCTGCGCGTTTTGAATTCATTCAAATTAAGGAAATCTGAATAAAAGAAGGACGATTGCGCAAAAAATGTTCAAGAAAAAATGTTAACATTTTGCAAGGCCTAATGAAGAAACAGGGGCGATTTCGACAGATAAAAACGAATTAAAATGCCAACTCAGAATAATAATAAAAAAGCTATCTTCTTTAATATTAATTTGAGATTAGGTTATTCATAGGCAAGGCTATTTGGCAGGTTATTTTTGAAAATGGTAAAAGTGCATTCTGACTGCGTCAGCATAGGGGTTGCCATGGCAACAAGATTTAAATTAGGTTGGCTTGAAGAAGTTAGTAGGGTTTAGATGTAATGGTCACGGGATCAAGTGTAACATTTATTTGGCTTAATTTTATCTGTACTGAACGTCAATATGACTACCTTCCTTTGCATAATTATGGAAAAAGGCTCAAGTTCCCTCACTGACCGTATTTTAACTATACACGCAAGCACAGCTTGTTTTTTTTCACCTAGAGTTCAAATAAGAGAACGGTAGGCTTCCGAAGTGCAATTTAACTGACATCCTAAATTCAGTTTGGTCCAAGCTCCTTTATGGATGCCTGATCATAACGTTAATGTTGTTGATAATTATGTTTTTCAGGAAGTCAAGTAAGGCGAATGAACTTTTTGATTAATTCATCATCAGGCAAATACAATAAGGTAAATTGAGGGTAGAGTTAGCAATATTTTACGCAACCAATGAATGCTAGTTAAGGGCGAGAGGAGGAAAATGTTAAGAAATCAAAGGGCAGGGGAGGAAAAACGTTTCCTACAACTAGTTCATGTCATCCGGTCCTCTTATCTTGTTTAAGAACAAATCAGACGGCTCAGGCTTATTTGTTTTTTGATACATCGTTCGCAGGAGTTGCGTTGAAAGATTTGTTTGTTATGGGATGTACACTTAACGTCAATGGAATGAAATGCACCACTTGTATGGATGCAATTAATTGCAATTTCTTCAAACAACCTATGCCGTTGACCACACTTCAGAAGAAGGTCACGACTTCACCTTTGCATAAACGTGGAAATCGGCTTGAGCCACAACTAATACAACACCATTTGCCTCAGCAGGCACACCTCTTTAACTCTTCGATCATGTTTCACGCTCACCGCACTCAAGGGCATTTCCAGCTCCCAAAAACGACCAATTGATAGCACGTCTTAAAACTACTTCGAGTTAGATGGCATGGACCAATTGTAAGTAACTTTCGCAATCCCCTACCCCTTACTCTCCTTACGGGTTTGGCAGTGAAGACGGTGAACATCCGACTCTGAACACTCTGATGATAGCTCGAGCAGTTAATTTAAACTCCCTTTCTAAGCACTGACTCAATATTGAACCGTATTTTAGTCTTTCAGTATCAAATGCATGAGAGGGAGAAATCAAATATTGCAGGCTTGACATTTGCGTGCCAAAATTTGACTTCGTAACTTCCGCTAGCTTATTTCAATTGCATTGTCTCCTACGCACCTCAGTACTTTACGAAAGTTTAATACACTTGCATGCTGATTGGCCTATGCACGCATCATTCCAATTACATATGCTGGCAGTGTCCTCGTTAATAATTGAGGCAAAAGAACCTTCATACGCCCAAATGAAATTCAGAGATTTATGGGAGGAGAAATAAAGGGGCACTTTTAAATTATCTGAAATCGTTGCGTTTGTAAAATAAACGCAAAAGATCACATGTCAGGCTAGTGAAGGAATTAAAGGGAACATGTATGTTTCTTTATTTGGCCCGCTCTAAAACTCAAAACACATTAATAAATATGACCCTACTGAAGTCATAATTGCAGGTTAATAAAACTGCATTATTTCCGCAGGATACCGGCAGACCCATTAAGCAGAAGGCAGCTAGTAGAAATTAAATAACTGCGCAAGCTGCTCCTTCCAGGTTAACACCAAAATATCAAATGTTGTAGGCCAGCCATTGGAACGAATACGCATAATATATGAAGCACACTTATTCGAGAGCAAAACTTGCAACTGAAACCTATGCTGGTAACAACGTGCTAATAAGAGCTCTTGAAATGCCAGACAAAACTAAGAACTGTGACCAAATGTTGCATGTAATTTGGAAATTAACATACAACCAGACAGTTTTAAATATTCATAAAGGGTTTCCAGCCACGTATCCCTAAGATTAATTTTGTAGGCTCACTATGCAAAGACCATGAAAGTGTATTAGTGGTCTAGCTTAAAGTGTTGTAATAAAAATCAGATTCATATCATAAGAGTGATTTTGCTGAACTACGGTAGGCGATAAGGAACATGCACCTTTCATAACTTTGTAAAAGTTTGATCAGTTCTCACTTATTGGTTTGAAAGCATTTACGAAAACTAAGAAATAATAATAAACAACATAAAGGAATATTGAAAACTGAAAAGAAGTAAAAGAAGTACTTCGTGTTTTTTTCAAGAGTATTACGAATTTCTCGATAATCCCCAAATTCCGGAAACATAAAAAAGCTATAACTTTGAAGAAAATATTGAATTGCTTTTCATTTGAAACATTTAACATGAAGGACATTTTATTCGAATTGTTTTGTATGGATTATCAGTAAAATATAACTATTGATTAATATCGTAATTGAACTTGTGGATTTATTTTTTCCGTTTTCAGTGTTTATATTTGTTACTGTAAACGAATCTTCTTTTTCACATTTTCACGAAACCCTTGTACACATGCAGAAAAAGCATTTACCTCAAAATTAATTCCTGGGTAGTAGTTCTTATGGAGATGATCATGTTAATAAGATTTGGAAATGTCTATAAAGAGCCCACCACATTGTTGAACAAACTTAGCGTCCATTAGAGAACTAGGATATTTTTATTCCTAAAATTACTGAATAGAAGTTTATAACAAGTAACCTTTTAAAAAGTGTTTTCATTAGATATTCAGCTGACGAATGTCTGTGTATATTAAGTTTTTCAAAGGTAATGTCACAATGAATTTAGAAATTTCTCAACCATTTCATTAATCTACCTGAAGATAAGCGACTCAAATTGACTGAAATGAAAGAACTCACTTTTCCCTGTATTTATATAGGGGATTCCGCTCAAATTGTCGGCTGATTGCTGGAAACTATTGAGTACCCTTACAGTCGGATATATTCAAAAAATATTTTTGTTTTCTAAACTTCTGCAGTTTGATTATATTTATAACCAAATAATAGTGTGCACCAAACATATCCACACCAACTAAACTTACCGGACTTTACATAAAAGACTTGATTCCATTATAGATTAGGAACTGTTACTGATCTATGATTTATTATTGTCTTCCCCAGTGCGTTCTTTGCACCATACATTCATAATTGTGAATAAAATGACTCAATCGCTGTGCAACATTTTCATTCACCTGACGTTTCGAGATCCATCGCATATTTTTCATCAGAGACGTAAGCGGATAGCAGTAACAGTAACTTTGGAACGTTCTTTAAAATGCGGCTGACAAAGGCCATTTGCAGGCAAACATAAACTAAATCCCAAAATGGTCAAACTGCTAACCATACAATAAGAGAAACATGGCAATATTATACTTGGAGACGAAACGCGCTTTTCTAACCTTAGGATTTACCGTTTGAATGATACTTATTAAAATACTGGACTGGCAGAAGGACTTGAGAACGTGGACTATAACCTCGTTTGAACCATTTCTGGACTGCTCTATGGTAGCTGTGTCTCCGATGTTGGTCATGTACCTTGTCAAGCGTGCTTTCTTTGCCTTTCATGAAAATTCCTTCACTCAAACTTTTTGAAGCTCTATACTATCTCAAATAAAGATCGTTATCTACGCTTGGAAACCCTTAGCGGCAAAAGACATCATCACCCCCACAAAGGTCCGAATGCATGCAACCAAAGGCACCGTTGAACAAGGCTGACCACCATATTAAGAACACTGCTTAATGTCAATCTATAGACCAAGCTCGCTCAAAATAATAGTGTACTTAACAAAATATTCAACCTGAAATTCGAACAATGATATACTGTCATTTTCTGATAACTTTTTATATAGTGACAGCATAAGGGGGCCTTTATGGGTTCACTCATATCAAGCTTCCTGGCAGAGGTCGTCATGCAGAAATAAGAAGCCCGACCTCACTTAACAGTCAATCCCAGATTGTGGATGCGCTTTGTTGGCGATAAATTTGACAACATAAAACAAGACCAGGTGAAATTGCTTCATCATGCCCTCAATGCTATCTTTCCAGGAATTTAATTTATCTTCGAAAATGAGGCAAGTGATTAACTCCCATTTTTTGACGTCCTCGTGCGCAGGAACACCAATGGTACACACCACATGTCAGTTTACCGTAAAGACACATACATTATAGGAGAAATCACTCAATATCCCACAAACGCATTTCTGTCAACAGCTTGCTCAGCGGAGCAAAAACACACTGTTAGGATGAAGAAGCATAGTGAACAGAAATTAAGTACCTTTGGAAACTATTTTCCGAAAATGCGTTTACTCTAGACATTGTTCGTCGATGCATACGACAACAAAAGTCCAAAGGCAAGCACCAATCCAGAACTGTAACGAATAAAGCGTTAAAACCAACGAACTGGCAAACGCTCCTATATGTTAGGAATAAATCTGGGCTCGTCAAAAGACAGCTACAAACTAGCAAATGCAGGTCACGCCAAGCCAATAATTAAATTTCGCACATAAGTTCAGGGTTGATCATTTCGACCGAAAAGAAGTTGTGTACAAAATTCCATGTTCCATTTGTGATGCAGTAAATTGTGGCATCCATGAACATTAGTTAGCGGTGGGGAGACTAGATCACCTTTCTCAGGTTGCTATGCACACACTGGACGTAGAAAACAAGTTTGCATGGGGGCAAGCCCAAATCTTTGGAACCTGCCCACCTAAGAAGGGTCGCGAATTCCTGGAGTCAATGCACTCAGATGAGGCATGCATTATAGGGCCTATCACTCTTGATGTGAATTTTAAATCACTGAAGATGAGATGAAAGCAAAAGCAGCCACCACCTACAACATGATCAACTACGGATGACAACTATTCTCCCCACCCCCCGACCCGCATAATCACATACGAGTGACACTTATCCACATTGCCTTCATAACCAAATGCGGATGATAATTTTCTACTAAAATTTTTGCAGACTATACAGTGGTCACCGTTGACCACGTAATTTTCCTAAATTTGTATTAGTTTGATAATTACTCCAATAACAGTGGGAATATATTAAGGAAAACTAAGAAACTATAATAATCGGCATAAGGCCTATTAAGTACTCAAAATACTTGTAGGAATTACTAAGTGTTCGTAAAAGATTTAAAAAAATTCTTGATAATGCCATGGTTCTAAAGACGTAAAAAGAGTTTTAAATAAGAACAATAAATTTACATATTGTGAAAAGTTGAAAAATTGAAGCAATCACTATTTATTTAATAAAAGATTTTGTCTTTGGTCAAAATATTCTGTAAAGTCTTTTCTTACGGTTTAGGTATTTATTGAATGTCATCGAAAAAAATGTGTCATAAAATTGCTTGTTTTTACTATTTTCACTGATCCATTCATAATTTGCGCATTTGTTCGACGTTTACACCAAAACCTTTAAAATAAGGTATATATAAAGATTATTTACCGAAATAAAGTGTTTTTGGGTATGAGTTCTTAGAATGATGAACATGTTTCTTCTTTGTAGAAATGCCTCGAAACAGAAAACCACGTTGTCAAGAATAAATCATGTCAGCAGCATAACTCTGCAACTACTGTTTTTTAAAGGTTAATATAAAACTATCCAAAAAGATTTATCTCAAAGAAACTGCGTTAATTATTTATTCGACTGACGAAATTCTGTGTGCCTTAAATTTCTCCAACGTAATGTCAAAATGAAATTTGAGAATTTTGACATTTTGTTTAAGTGTATTGTAAGTAATTGGTTCAATTTGACTGGAAATAAAATAATATTTTTTTCTTTCTAAAATGGTTTACCTTCCGCATGAGTAGATTAATTATATTTTCAAGTATAAACTATTTATTAACTATGTTGAAACTCTTGGTGAAAATATGGATGCTACCTAAGCAGCAAAATTCTGTAGCCAATGCCTTCTGCGGATACGCAAAAAACACGTAAACAAAAGCTGACATTTACTCATGAATAAAATAGCTTAAGCATCGACTGTATGATAATCTGTATTACAACATTACTTAAATGGTTTGTTCCAAGCAAAACACAGTTGAGAATTTTGATTGATATTTCTTGAGATATTAAGTTAACTGTGAGTAATTTGGATGGCTCGGATATTAACCAAGGCTCACTTTTAACGGAAAGTGATGTTGAAAAGTTTCTTATTAGCTGAAAGGCAGGCATTGCAAAATATTTAATTTCATAGAAAGGCATCCTTTGGGGAAAGAGTACGTTGATTGAGTAAATTGTCGATACTGGATCGCCAATTCGTCGTAAAACTTGCGAGAAATTTGCAAACAGCAACTGTTGTACGCAAATTTATCTCAGGTTTGATGACCAACTAGGGATCTAGTGTCGTTATTTTACTCAATCAACTTACTTATTTCCACAATGATGTCTTTTCATGAAACGTTTCTTATATCTGTATTCTTATTTTTTATATTATTTCTGAATAACTGATTCATTGTCGTTTTACGAATGCCTGTGGTGTCTGTTGACTGGAGATTCTGTGCGTTTATCACAATTAATATCTTGTCAGATACTTTACTTGGTTTGAAAATATGAATAAATGTGAAAGAGGATTTTGAACAAATTATTGCTGCACAGATTATTTGGTTGATGTTAGCCTAAAATTGTGGGTTACAAAATCCTCTATGTGGTACTTTTTGCAGATAGACATTTCTTATAGTTTAAGGTTAATATGCTAGTGACCATACAACGGACTAACGTTTAATTGCACTTGGCATGTGTGTTTTAGTTTGTAAGATCCCATTTGGGCCCTGGAGACAAACAAACTCATTTTTTGACACAGTATTTAATGAAAAGATATTTAAGGAATAATATAATAAAATTTTATTAACATAACGTGTATCGGTGAATCCACAAGCTACTCTGTTATTTCTATTGAGAAATTTTAAAAATACGGAAGATCTCGAACCCACTACTTCTTGTGCAAGGCTTACGTAAACCTTACATTTTAATTACCGTAGCTGTGAGGTTACAACCAAAAGCCGTTAGTTTTGGCACAAAAATAACCGCTTAATCACTTAACCTTCATAAGCTACTTAAATATTCCAATTCTATTACAAATTACTGACTCTTCAGGCAAGGTTTGCATATATAGGAAACCAGAATGATTTATTTATAGGTGAATCTGACCTTACTCATAAGTATGATCTAAATTCATAATGTGTCGTTATGTAATTGTAATATGTTTAACATACTTTATTACATCACACAACACGAAGTCAAAACCTATACTTGGCAGGATTTGCGCATCTAATAATGTTTGGAAACATATTGCACGTATAGCTGTTAAGTTTCCTTGAGAATAGCGTGATGCGTGATCAGAAGATGCGTGATGCGTTGATTGAGAGATCGTTTGATGATATGAGCAAACCTGCGGTGATTTATCGTGATTGAGTAGACCCGTGTTGTGAGAGAATATTTGTAGGTGGTGGAGACACTGGAGACAGACGCGATGACCGTACGTCTGGACCGCGTACACTGGTCGACCAAAGGTCGTGCAATGGAGTTGCAAGTGGCCAATTAGGCCAGTACTTGTTGCGAAGTTCCGCAGCGGAGAGAACAGGATAGATCATTAGGTGCTGAATGGTGTGAGTTATTGTATTGATTTTTTCTACCGCAAATGGGACGCTTAGAACTAAGATGACTTGTGAATGCACAATTCGTATAAGCTGTGGTGGATTTCACTTGCATAAATGTCTATACGGCCTTAAAGACCCATAAGCTGAGTCAATGTGCAATGAGAATGAGGACAGGAGAGACGTCCATCCATACCTTGTTTGGTGTTTCAGGGACTTGTTTTCCAGCTTCTTTGAGGTGAACTAGGAACTGGCCAACCAGGCCGATGCGTGGGGGTGAATATGGGGTAGCATTGGAGTCAGGTAGGAGGCGAATCTGAATCAGTTATTGTGTTGTTTATGGTGGTGACAGTAGTCGTGATCATGCCGCTACGATGATTCTCACTGTTGCCAGGACTTAGAAAGGTGCTGGTCGCAGTCGCGACCGCAAAGGCAGTGGTAGGGGTGGTTGGGAGGGCTTTGCATGAAAGCAGCACGAGATTGGGATTGTGACCAGTGGTGACGAGGACAACCGATCGTGAGGCACTACAGGCGTTGAAACAGGGAAAGTTCAGAAGGCAGTGGTTGAAAGTCGTGGATGGTAAATGCATGCTCCCCGAAGACTTGAGACGAAACCATTCACCTACGGTAAATTCTCTGAGAGTGTGGGCGTGTTGGGAGGCACTTAATGCGGGTGCTGTGGACTTGGGGCAATATACGCTTATATACATACGACTCTATACAAGCTTCGGCTGCGCAAAAACCTTATTTGCCGTCGGGAAACAATTTTTTATAATGAGCTCACTTGAAGATCAATCAGTAATCGCCTGCGATTTCCTAAGCCGATTGGTTGATCCGAGAAATTTCAAATAAGATATTTAAGGATAGCAGGACTACTCGGTGAGGGATATATGAAGCAACATGCGTTAACCCTACCTGGTTTTGCCATCCAGTCAAGGAATTTATCGGGGCCTTTCCACTCGGCGTGATGTAGGTTCGAAAAGAGGCAGGCGGAAACTACGTCTCGGTTAACGGTTAACGCTTGAGGATTTATCACAGAGGGTTTAATAAGTTAAACCCTAAAACTTTGAATCCTTAGGTAAAAGTAAGTCATGAGAGACCAGATTGGATTAAATGGTTTATTCCGCACAAAAAATGGAGAGTTAGCAGTACAAAATTGACTGTCAGACGAGCGAGCAATCGCACGCCAAAGCAGCACGTCTGAAGTGAGGCTACTGCGGCCATCGCCACACCTGCCTTTAGGTAAGTCAGCCTTGACAGGTGATTAGTTAGATTTACGGCTGTAGGACGCCAGTAAATATGCAAACGTGGGCAGCGGTGAGCCTTCGCGCGATAATCGTCTTCGCTGGGTAAGTCACCACACATTCACCACATGCAAAAGGCATATTTGGTCAACAAATGCTAGCTGTACACACCTCTTCAGAAGCAACCCTTATAAAGTCGTCATTGCAGAGACACTTAGTGAGTGGATGTGCCGTTGAAATTTATAGTGCGATTCCAGCAGGGTGATTTTATGCATCAAAAAACAGCGTAACGCCTTGCGTAATATCCTCAAGGTTTTTTTAGATTTTATTTTGAAACATGATCTCAGCATACTCAGGGACGAGATGTTTTCCAATTAAGTCTCGGGACCTAATCCACGAAGTATGTTATAATGTTCAGCACCTTTTTTGGAGATTACACATCCAGAGAACAATTTAATTACTTTATGCTTGATTTGCGATTTTACGCTCAGGTCAGGTCAGGTTTTATTTGAGGAAATAAAGGTAAATAAATTTCAACTTTTTTGGTAAAGGACGGCTTTTTCAATGCATTTGATCTGCAGAACATTTCATAACAGTGGCGTTGCGAGTTATTTCAATTTGTGAAGAAGTCTAGGGGTTGGAATGCCATTTGAGAGATTTCAGGAGAAAAATTTTCGCCCGGGATTGGGGGTGGAGGGGGGGTGGAGAGTATATTAGAATTGGATGGTTTGTGCTAAGAGTGTTCAAAGCATGTCAGGGAGAGTCCATCACGGTTTTCATCACAATACCAAGGGTCACACGAAGAGAAGTTTGCGGAGGTCACGCGATGCACCCATCGTGCACCCTTGTTGGTTTAACGAGTCCGCCTACTAATTGACAGAAGAAATGTAATCGGTAGTTTTCTAAATAAGCACATTACTGAAAAGTAGTGAGTTGTACGATTTTTATAATGTTATTATTCTGCAATCTGCTTTCGGCAGCTGGCAGTTTATTTTCGGGGGCTCAGTGGCTATTTCTTTTAAACTAATCGTTTCTAAAAAATGTCTACAGATAGGTCTGAATTAATCGTAAACGTGTGCTCAGATGGTGACAAGACAATGTCTGCGGGCAGAGCATTCCATGGCTGAATTAAAAAGAAGATTTACAGATCCGTGAAGCCTCGGATCACAACGTTTGGTGGACTCAAAGCTTGCTATTCCTTTGATTATAAACTAACATATTAGTGAAAATCAGTGAGTAGTATGTTTAGATACATTTATATATAGAATTTAAATCACGCCAGGTCTAATTTCAGTGGGCCTTTGAGGTTTTCAAATCTAAATATCGGTTGAATGCGTTTGCAGATGGGGGCATATCAATATCCTCGGGGAAAGAATTCCAAGCCACAATTACTCTATTATCAAAGAAGAACTTGTGTGTGTCTAGTCTGGCCCCTGTTATGCGTCGTTTTAAGAAACGCCCTCTTAAGTTCATCGTTGTTTCTAACACAAAGATGTCGCTAGGTAGAAGACAACAGTCCTGCCCGCGCATTAGACGAAATGCTTGTATCAGATCGCCACGTAGCTGTCTGTACCTTAACGGAAATAGATCGAGCTTAGCTAAACGTATTTTGTAGGGTAAAAGGCTCTGACCGGTAACCAGCTTGGTCACGCGCCTTTGGACCTTCTCGAGGGAATTAAGATCTTTCGCGGCCCAGGGTTCCCATGCTTGGATTGCGAACTCCAACTTCGGCCGCACAAATGTTCCAAAGATTTTAGCAAAGCAGCCTTTATCGAAGGCACACACAGCCCTTTTGAAAAGATACAGGATGGGCATCGCAGACTTGGCTACTTTTGCGCAGTGCAGCGAGGGCTTGAGAGACGCAGAAATCCATACTCCCAAATCTTTCTGCGCGTCTACTTCTTGCAGTTGGATGCCATTTAGGCTGTAAACCATGGGGTTCTGAGAGCTGGGTTGGCAAACTCGTAGGATACTGCATTTGTTCTCGTTAAACGGCAAAAGCCAGTCTGGAGACCAAGTTTGAAGATGGTTAAGGTTTATCTGCAAACGTTCTTCGTCAGCTGAATTTCTGATGACGTTCAAAATCTTAATGTCATCGACAAACATAGCCACAGTGCAGTCTAGTTCACGGACAGAGTCAGTTACGTGTATAATGAGCAGTATAGGGCCAAACACAGAGCCTCGGGGGACACCGCTATGGACCACAAAGTCTGCTGACTGCTGGTAACCAATATGAACAGTTTATGAGCGGCCAAGTAAGAAGCTTTGAATCCACTTCAGCAGCTTTTCTCGAACACCTATTTGGCTGAGTTTGTGCGGAATTCATTGATGTGCGACGCTATCAAAAGCCTCCCTGAAGTCGATGTAGATTACATGAAGCGGATTTTTATCCATCAACTGCCCGAGTCCAGCGTTCTCAACACTAGAGCAGGTTCGTCACGCAGGACCTGCCTTTTTGGAACCCATATTGTGCATCCGATAGAAGGTTTTGCTGCTCTATTAAACGCATCAGCCCTCGCTTTACCAATTTTTCCATAATCTTGCAAAATATCGAAGTGAGGCTGATTGGTCTATAATTGTTTGTATTAACCTTTCTTTCGCCTTTATACAACGATGTTATTTGTGCGGATTTCCAATCGCCGGGTAAACAACCTGCGTTAAACGAGGTACTGAAAAGCATAGAAAGTGGTTTGGCTAGCTGCTAAAAATTTTTTTCAGTAATTTAGGCGGAATTTTATCGGAACCAGATGATTTCGAGTCGTTTAGTGCCAGTAACTCCTGAAGAACGATTGTTTCGGCACAAGTTGCATTTTCAATCTTTGGACCGTCGTTTAAGCCATAGTTTGTAGGGATGAATCCGATTTTAGTCATAAAGTTCGATTTGAAAAATTGTGAACGATGCTCAGCTTTTGCTCTATCCTCACTCATTTCTGTTCCGTCGCTTGCCTTTAGAAGGGGAATTGGGTCCTTGTTTCGTGTGGTCTTTCTTAAAGAGCCAGAAAATAGCTTCGGATTTGTAACGGCCCGGTTAAGTAAATCTTTTTCTAAGTCCTTGCCCGCTTTGAAGATAAGTCGCTTCACGGGGCTCCTCTGCGTTTTGTATGCCTTTAGGGATACCGGATTTCTAACTGCTCTATGCTTTCTCAACAAGCTCCCCTGTTTATTTATCTCTTTTTTTCAGCGCTTGAGTCAGCCACTGAGGTTTGTTGTTTTGCTTCTTCCGTGAAATTGGACAGTGGTTTCTCAAGAGAGTATGCAATAACTCACTGAACCATCCCCAATCATTAGCTATATTGCTGGCAAAAACCAATTCCCAATTTATGTTGTTTATTTCGGCTTTCATTTGATCAAAGTCACCATGCCAAATGTTCCTTCTAAACTTGGTGGGTTGTTTGGGTAACGAAAATATAAAATAGACCCAATTAAGTACAATGAGCTCACTTTAACCCTAGAGGAGGTAGAAATTGCACCTAGTCGATGTTGTCCAGCAATTTCGTAAATCCCAGGTCTAGGCAGTTTGATTGCTGTCCCTCACGCAGCCTGGTGGGAAATAGAACGTGTTGACTGAGCGATGCATTCAGTGCCAGAACTAGTCAACGCCAGTCAAATTTTTGCTCTGGACCTCGTGCGCATGTTGAATGCCAATGGATAAGCGGGGCGTTGAAGCCACCCATAGTCATGACGTCAAGCCGAGCAGCTAATCTCGCTAACTCTTCTAGTAGACCAGTGTCAGCCTCGTGATCATGTCTAGGCAGACGGTACACGGTCAGAACTTCCAGGATGAGTGATTCCGGTACCTTTATAGTAAGCCAGATGGTCTCGGTACTGTAATGAAACAGCAGTGTTTTTTTCCGAGACTAGCAGTCCATGTTTGACGTAAGTTATAATTCCTCCTCCTTGGCGCCCTCTTCTATCTCTCCGGAACAGAGTAAAGCCAGGTAGCGCCACTTCGCTGTCATCCACGTTTTCAGACTGCTAGGTTTATGTCAGAGAGATAATGTCGGGAGAAAGGTCATATATCTGCGCTTTCAGTTCACCTAACTTGGACAACATACTCTGTGCATTAGTGTAGAAGAATTTAAGTGTTATATTTTTTGGCGAATTTTGTCTCGGTGGAATTTGAACTTCGTTTGACTGCGGAGTCGCCAAACAGCGGAAGCAAACTTTGAACGTGAAAGTTAACTACTTCGTCAATATTGCATACGACGCACGCCCAGTTTGGTTATATTTATAAAATTCTAACTTCAAAAGGAAGAAAAAGATTTTCATATTGGAGTCTTTTATACGGCATTGCTATCAAAGTGGCGTTTTATGGATTAAGGAAGATCAGACAGGGTGCAACATTCAGGTGCTTTTTAAAGAAAATCATCATGCCGAATAAATGCGTTTTTCAGTTCAACAGGGATTGCGCATCGTCGAATAAAATATCAAAATTCTGAGTTGAACCTATATTATTCCCATTTTTCTGGAAAGATGGGGAGATAGCGTTCAAAAGCGTTTCAGTTTTGGATTAATGTATGTCTGGCAAAACACTCACAATTTTCTACAATGGAACCAAACATCTACAGTCATTAGTCTTTTAATTATCTCATAGTTCAAAGCAAAACAAACTATTGAGCCACGTTTAAAAACCTAAGTGACCTCATTGGAATTCTAACTAACGCTAAGAAGATGAAAGCTTCACTATATCTACGGGAAATTGACTTGGATTTGGGGCAGCTAGAGGGTTGGTTTTGCTAAAGGCCGCCAACTTTTCCTAAGTCAATCAAATGAATTATTCAACTGTGCCGAAACGCCTGCAAGTATCGCATCATTCTGTTTTCAGAAAAAATGCATATGCGTTCACATCTAACGTAAGTGTAACAAGTTTTTTTTCTTGCATAAACAGGACTTCAGTCGGTATAATTTCTAGTTTTTCTTTATATAATAATTATACCACCTTGATACACGCGACAATCACTGGGGCAGGAATTTCATATGTTTGACATTACAGATTTTCTCTCAAATCCATGATGATGATGACGATGATGATGATGATGATGATGATGATGATGATGATGATGATGATGATAAAAATCAATGCTCGTTAACGAATGTTCATCGTCAGCAGCCCCACAGCGCCAACTAGAGGAGGCAGTAAAAACTACTAGGAGACACGAACGGCCATTTCTGGCTCATCAGCCATCAACAGTTATACTGAAGTACACGTATTGTACCACCGGAATCTGAAATCTGAGACGTGTTCATCACATGTCAACCTTTTTAAGCACTGATCCGTAGGCTCAGTGTTTTGTCAGTTTGGATCAGGATATATAATCGCTCGTGGCTTAACGTTTGCCGATCGCTAACAGAGCACAAACATCCCGCGGTGTCCTGGGGCTCATTCTTGAGACCTGCCTGTAGCCATGCAAACGCCAGTCTTTCAGGCAATTTCCTGTTTCCGGAAAATACAAGGGTGACCGAAATGCTCATTTCTGCCTTTTCAGCCGCCATCAACGACTCATATTCAACTCAGAGTGCTGCACTCATGGGCTTAAATCCACCACGTTTAGGTCAGAAGTCCAACGTTTTGGTGCAATCTTAAGAATTATAATATGCTGGCAAATGACCAGGTAAATGTCATCTGTCGGAAACAAAATGCACCTTTTTCAGGCCAGTGAAGTTGATTACTAACGTAGGTTTTTCGGCTTTATTTTGGGCTGAAATTTTATGTTGGCAGTTGTATAATCAAATCGCATCCACCTAGATGCTTTACCGTGTTTGACAGAACCTTTACAACACGATTAACGTCAATGATAAATTATTCTAAACGAAAAAAAAGACCCAATCCTCCAGTGCCTTCATTTTTCGCTGAATTTGACGGTGTGTGCGTTCTAAAAGCCAAAAGATGACGTGACAGGTATTTTCTTAAAAATTGAATTGCCTCTTTCATTATGATTTCTTTGTGGCATTTGAACTCGGATAGAGCACTGGTATGGTCTTTGGTTTGGGGCTTTCCGTTACTGATAGGCAATGCCCACAAATGCTTGTTTCACTCTTCACTGCATTCCAACAAAGTCAGCGCAGCGCGCTTAAATGTGTAAGCATAGGCTTCTGATGCTTATTTCTCTGACATCCAGGATGATGGAGTTTAAACCTGCGGTATACTCTCGCCCTTATTCTCATAAATCTCGTCCTCGTTACCTGCGTACCCGACAGAATAATGCATTTGGCTGTTACTTTTCAATGGTGCATTTTAAGTAGGAAATAAATATTTTAATTTTATTTAGGAACACATGATTGTCATAAGTATCTACTTCTCTGTAGAATAAGGTGGCAACATTATTGAATTCGGCGATTCTCTAGGGGTATAAAGATCACTTATTCCATTCATCAGTAGTGTAATTTCCAAATAACCTTCACAGAATTCGCGAAAATTCGAAATGCAAACAAATCGCCGCTAGAGTTTGCAAACAAATTCTGCATCAAACGGTCAAGACAGGGGCGTGCCCTTTGTTCCTTACTTACTGCTCCACAACCGTATATTTTGGAGTAGGTTCGCTTTCTGTTAGAGTAAGGGTTAGTCGGTCGGTCGGTTGGAAGACGTCTAACAGAAACATTTTAAACTGCCCTTTGCCAGCCGATTTCGTTTAAAGAATGGAGCAAATATATGTGTTTCCATCTGTAATATATACACTAGCGTCTTTTAGTGAGCACTTTTGGCAAACGCGCTTATTTGATTGTTATCCTCACATTGAGTTGTGGCAATAACGACGTGGAGGGTGATGAACATGCAAGCGCCTTACTTATTAACGTTGTCTAGGATGAATGCAGAAATACGAATTGTCAGCGGGTTTGCAGTTGCATTCCATGTATACAGCAATGCGTTTCCCCTACCTGCTCTCTTTTATGGAACCAACCGCCAGAGTCAGTGCGAAATGCCAAGCAACCATTTGCTGGTTCATCTGTAAAAACCAAAATGGCTAAACTCTTTGGAATTTTAACACTAAGATGACCCTCTTATTGCCCTTGCAGAGCTGATTTGTTAATTTATGAGTCGATCCATTCATAGTTAAACTGTTCAAGCATTAAATTAGTCTTCAATGATGAAGAGATTTTTATTCAGCAATTCAAAGGATCGTGCACTAGTATCCTTCCTTCCTGAAAGCTTACCAAGCCGGCTCAATGGACGAAGTGGTTTGATGTGTAATGCCTCCAAAAGTCATCAAACGTCGTACTGTTAGATAGTCTGACTCAGAGAATATTTTTTTGAAGATTGCGTAAACAGCACAATTTACTGGATCCATTAATTTTGAGAGTGCTTATCAGTTGCTTCTTCTCGCCGCCTTACTTTAAGAACGTAGGAGAAAACACAGAGGAATCTTTGGACTGTCTACATTCAGCAAATATTCCAATGATTAACTTTAAAAGTCCGTTTATTAGGCAAAACATGTTCCTCGGCAATTCTTTGTCAGGACTTTAACTTTGCAAAACACTGAACATTTGAACCTGTACATAAGTCAATAATTGTCCTACGTGGGCGCCTTTTGGCCACTACGTACTCTGTCATTCTGCGCAACTATACGAAGTCGGCGTGTTGGGTATGCGACTGCCACTAGTGAGTGCGAGCGATGTGCTATCGTCACCTGGCAGCGGCATCGGCCACGGGGGGGCCATGGCTTGTGCTACGGTCTTCTGGCAGCAGAGTACTGGATTCATTAGACGTATAGCCACCGCTTCCGCTGTTGACAGATGACAATAACACATCGCCCCCAGCCACGAATGACAGTTGGTCACCCAACACGCCGACCACCTGCGCAGACTGACAAAGTCCGCAATGCCCTTAAGGCGCCACCTTGGGCATTTATTAATTTTTGTATAGGTTCGAATGGTTATCGTTTTTCAAAGTTAAAGATCTGACGAAGAAAACATGCTTTGCTTAATAAACTGGCTTTCAAAGAAAGTACAGCATTGAGTTCACACAGAAACATCGATAAAACCAGAAAGGTCATAGAATATGACCAAGAGCCTTATCAATAAATTAGGAATGTGAAAATGCTGTGGGCAGCAAAACGAAAAAATGTTTAAGGCATAAACGTTGGCACGAAAAATGTTCACACGTGGAGCAAGTGTTAGCACGACAGAGTTAGGCTCACCACATGCTCAAGCTGTTTATATAGGTCGGGTTTAAACAACCGTATGTAGGCTGCCTAGTGCAAGGCACGAGTAGTGCAAAGTAATTTAGGGTCTGAAAAATGGCCAGTATATAGCAAATGTTCATTCAGATATACTGAGCGTCCTCCAAGTGGACCAACAAGTGGTATCGCTCAGCAGCGACTAACCCAAAATCGTACGCAGTCGAATTACACAAATTTACCCTGAAAGGCCAAATAATTTTGAAGCAGTGCAGCGCATTTTTAATTCACAAGTGAATATACTTCTAAAATAAGACAGTCTAGGAAACTGATAAGTTTTCCTTAAGAATGAAATAATTCAAGCAACAGTATTTATGTAGTTTGCATCAGTTACCCCTTAGTTCCAGCATTTTGGCCCTAAGAAACGGTGTTTACAGGGGTTTATTAGGTAGTGAATTAGAATAGGCAGTGAAATGCTCTTAATTAACTGCTATATGGACTTTTATTTTATTGCATTTCAAAATGTTGTAGATTTATAGCTGTAGATTTTCTTATTTGGTATGGTCGTTGAAAGTATTGCTGAAAAACCCGTTTATCTAATTGCAGGTTTCGTGAAATTCCTGGAAATATAAATTGTGTTAAGGAGTTTGTCTACTTCAAATAAGCTGAGGTGCAACTTACCGTTCTGGGGTGAGATTAGTATAGTCCGCAGCGCGAAGCCCCACACACACCATAAAGTTACATGAGGAAAAACTTAGTCTCAGCGACCGCGGGAAAAAAGTTTAACTGTATTTTTCCACTTGATGCTTACTTCTACAAATTTATTTTACTGCCTTTCCTATTTCCCCACCCCAAGTCCCCTACAACAACCGTTACCGTAGGCCAGAATGCTGAGGCTAGGGGAATATGTGTTGCCATAATTCAGTTAGTGCTAAGAAACAATCATGTCCACTAGAACAATGCAGATAAAGAATGGCTGTACGCATGTAGAGTTCAGTTAATTTCATGCAAGACCTAGTACTTCGGTGTATATAACGTCATTTAACAAAACTGAGGTCACCAGATTCTCTAGCAAACCTGCGAAGGTGTGCAACTGCTAACGTGTTTGAGTGCTCGATAGTGATTCCATATATGGACTTCTAAAACGAACCTAACTGCCAGAACCGGAGGAAACACTAATGGCTTTACTCCAACTTCTAGAATAAAAAGGGTTGATTAAAAGGTCCAAGGTAGGGTGAAGTTTAAATATAGCATGAGGCTGACGGTAAGGGTTTCACTTAATAAATTAACGAACAAAGCTATAGTTAATGGAAACAGTAGTCTTACGCTTTGGGGTATGTAAGGGTTACTACTCAGCCTAGTTCATGGTCGCGATTTAGTTCGTGAGAGTAAAAGGCAATGCATTTGAAAACCCTACTGTCAACATGCCGGTACGTCACATATATTTATGCACGCGTGCCTTCAATGTTTCCCTTTTAAAATATTATTTACAAACTGTGAGTAGAACATTTTTTCAAATAACTATTGCCTTGTATTTTGTGGTGTTATTTCGGGTTTACGCTGCCGAAAGAAAACAGGAACATATATAGTCCAAGCGTTCTATGAAGACTTGTGGGGAAGTCGCTGACCCCCAGAATGATAACGGGTGTTTATGCCCTTCTTGCGCGAATAATTCAAGTCGGACATTCAGCTTACACCTTTTCGTGCGCATTTTTAATGGTGTTTATGCGGCCTCCAATCGACGCCAAAAGCGTTCAAGTCACCCAGAAGTAATATATTATCCTGTTTTCCTTATAATATTCAGTAAGCAAAGCAGTAGAAAACGTCAAGGTTAACTGTCGGCAATTGTTTGGCCTTATGTTTTCACTGGATAATTTAATATCTTCATACGGCTGCGTCGGTGTTTTCCTCTGATAACAGAAAAATTCACGCTTTATGTAAGTTGCCAAGTTTAGAGTTTTTTTCAGTGTAAGGGTCGACTTTTGTTTATTCTATAGGCTTTGGAAATGCTATTCGATTCGACGTTTCTCAACAATCCTCCAAAATACGCTTCCAGATGGCCTAGGCCGTGTTTAACTTTCTCCATAGGGATAGCTGACGTTGATTGCCACTTTTAATTTTTTATTTACCTTTCTATTAAACTGAACTCCTTTCATGTCTACGAAAACTGATGGAACGTTTGTTTCCAATCTGCTTATTTCATTAAATCTGGCAAATGGCCTGCAGGGATCGCAGTGTTTAAATCTGTTAATGGTTCTATCGACCTAGAGCTAGTAGAATTTTCTTCTAATGTACTGTGATCCCTTCTGCACAATACGGCCACCATCTCATCCTGAAATTGTTGGCATACTCATATTAGTGTGGGCGATTAGACGGAGATCTTCCGCTAGGCTTTAACAGGCTGTTTTTCAGTCATCTTCTGCTGGTTTATTTGCCTGGATTTGACCTCGCTAGACTGTGGTTTTCCGAAACATACTGGGACACATGATGTTATTCCAATAGCGTGAGTCTGCTAGTCTTTAGACTCCACTTCTGATAATTGTGGAGGTCGTTCAAAAGATTTTGGTCTTTGTCTCTTCTGATTCCGCATGGGGATTTTTTAAGAAATATTTTAACTTCATTTAAGGTGTGTGTAGCATATTTGTTTAACCGTTTCTGATTCCTGTACTTGGCGTAGTTTTGTACACGCGCAAGCGTAGATGTCTCGTTAGCGGTCGGTTCTATAGCGGTTGTTGGAAGAATGCAACTTTATACATGACTGGTGACCTGCATTTTGTTGCAGGTTTCTGAGAGGACTTGTTTGAAAGAAGAAGTGGACGGTTTACTAAAGTAAGCCGGATTACGTCCTGTATAATATTTATTGGCAGTTTGGTGCTCAGGGCGTGGTACGGTGGTCGAGCGGTCAGGCCATCCAATACTTTGGCATGAGGTCAGGGGTACAAATCTGCATCGTAAATGTTAGCTTATTCATGCTTCTGGTGACTAAGCAATAGTATTCTAGTTAATAAGCTTGCACTGAAACTGATTGAACCAAGCAATATAAGTTTGCTTTTTAATAGGCGTTCCCCTTTTCGTGCATTATTTAGAGATTTATATGTCAGTGGTATTTCCAAAAAATTAAAACGAACCAAAATAAAATAACGCAGACATTTCGCCGTCTTCGGGATTCAACAAATTCAAGCACCGAAGCAGAGCAAACGAAAATTAGCCCTTTACCGCCTACATAGAATGCCTCAGAAACAGTAAAAGACACTGCAGCTGAAATGCATAAGGCGATTGTCTGTGGTTCGACCAATGCAATACGTAACAGAAGAAGAACAGGCTGGAATTATGTGCAGGTTATACAATTTCGCCCCATAAACTAGGCTACCATTAACAGAAAGGAGGGTCACCTCACTAATACCCCAACACGAACGGACCGTTCGGAGTGGCTGAAGGTGACGCTCATGGATTGGAGGGGCACAGATCCAACATAGCTAAATCGCGACAACTAATGCGGGTGGAGGGAACTAGCATCAGTTCAATCGACGCACACGTTGACCAACGCCCATGTTAGCAGACGCTTCATTCATGTGCACGGAATGCAGAGCTTAGTCATTGGCAAGCGAAGCAAACCGTCACCACGCCGGGACACAAGTATCGGTTTGCAATGTTAACCCCTAACCAGTCCCGAACACAGACCTAATTTAACCCACGCCTCTTCGTTCATAGTTTTACAACGACAGTGTTCAGTTGTCCCTGTAGCCTTATAAACCGAAAATCCAGTTTAATTTGTTTAGCAGATTAACCATTCTGGAAGTGTTTGATTGTTTGCAGGGATACATAAAATTTGCTTTTCAATACGACTGCCATAATAATACGCGCTGCGTGCCCTGCTGGTACGATGGACCGAGAAATGACATAAGCTGCATCAATAGACACGTTTATTTGCGCCCATGTTATTACCCACTACGCAAAGGTGTACAGGATGTGCACCAACACTGCGTGGGGAGACAACTATGGTACCTTCATCATCTTTTCAGCACATACCATAATCAATAAACTCCAGCGCTTATTTTTAAGCTGCAACAGTTTTTAGTTGTTTTCGTAATCCAATAATCTCATACACATGTCCAAAGGCCAGGCCAGTATGATTAATTTTCCTGTAAGCGGTTGTTGAAGAATTCAGTGACAGGTTATAAAAGACAACTAAGATTTTCTTGTAAATTGGACTGTACCCAAATACGGCCTGTGTGTAGTGCGGATGGCATGTACTAAATGCCGGATACTCCACAGTCCCGAATAAAAATCGCCACTTTAACCAGCCTAGATATATCCGTACCACTTAAGCTCATTGCAACGTCGAGTAATTAAGTGCACATGATTTCAAGTGTTCTTGTTTGCATGAAATCCTTTAAAAACTAGAACTGACTAAAATCGGTATTTTATGGTTATGTTCTGTCTCACCTGTTATATTTCTATACGAAAGTAATATGTCTACTTATAGGACGTGAGTAGGGTGTTGTGTTACAATAAGAATTGGTTCCTTGTTAGTCGTGACGATCGCTTGTGAAAAAAATCCGTTTTCTGTCTTTTCATTAAGATATGAGATTAAAGATGTCAAGTAACACCGCAACTACGTTTGAAGCAAGAAGTGATGTGGTAGTTAGTAGCATTACCGTTTTCTAATTTTCGCCTTTTATGACATTCCTTTCTGCTCGCCGAGGGTGAGCGGTCATCTTCATCACGACGAAATTGTGCATACCCCTGTATAACGTTCAACAACTAGGTTTGATAAAATACGATTCAAGCTGTTGCTACTTCTTTGTAACTGATATTTATTTATTTTAAAAGAGATGTCAGTAACCAGTGATCGTTTAAGTGCGAAATGATATCAATCACTGACCTATGTCTTCATTTTGTGTGCATAGGAGGGGTGGTCTTATGCCTTATCCCGCCTCCGTTAGCGGGACTCCCTCGATGGCAGCTATGTGTTTGAGGAAAAAGAGTGCCGTCGGTGGCCCGCAAGCTTCCATCACTTAAATCCAAATCACGTGCATTGATGTGGCATGCACAGGAGAGAAGCCTTGCACCCGATTTCCTTCGGTTTTCTTGACTCAATCTTGACCCCAGCGTCAGGTGGATGGGAACAGAGAATGTGGTAAGGGATTCGTAACTTAAGAACCACTTTAAATTGAATCACGCGCAAATCGTCGTTCCTCCACCAATCCATTTTACGCATTTGGTGAATCTTATTGAAACCAATGGCCGAGCGGTCAGTGGTAATGCTATCATATACGGTGGTGGTAAATTTGATTTTATACGCTATTTTCAAAGCCCATGATGCCAGTTAACATAGCCGAATAATCTACTTTAGAGTGTACCGGAAGCCAATTTTGCGTCCACTGTATATCCTAAACTCGGAGACAAAGCGCGAAGGAGCATTCACGTCCTGCACTAACCAAAAGTTAACAAATACCTTTGTTTCTGCAGCAAACATTTGCCGCCTCTTCAAAATTTCAGGTCATACCTTACCTCCGATAGTTTGAAGCGTGCTGTACTCAAATGAACTTTAACGAGCCTAAAGTGCTTTGCACTTATTTATGGTCCTTCGCATAATCTAGTTGACCCGATCCTGAAAAAAATCTCGCGGCGTCGGCAGGAGGAACCCGCATGGCAGTGAATGCATTTACACAGCCAACGCTCTACCGCTGGAGTGACAACGCCACGCCTTGCGCCGTGAGTTTAATCAAACTTGGATCGATCTTACCCACCCAACTTTACCACTCACACGTAATCCACCAATATCAAATAGCAAGCTGACTGCCCAAGCAAGATTTCCTAAGCAATCATCTAGATTCCACTACAATGACTACTAAGCTGACTAACTTATTCAGAGGTTTTGGGACATTTTCTGAATTAAGTTGACCCCATTATGAAACAAACTCGCGATGTCTGCGAGAGGCCTTTACGCAGCCAACACTACCACTTTAGCTGCAACAACACGCCCTGCTCCGTGATTATAATCACACTCGGATCGACCTTACTCACCTTAATCTACCACTCACTTGTAATCAACCAATACTGAATAGCAAGACGACTGCCCAAGCAAGATTTCCTATGTGATAATCTAAATTTTTAACAGAATGCCAACCAGGTTACTTAATTATTTATTTTTTATTATTTACTTTAAAATGGGGTCAACTATATTAAGCAAATCTGTCAAAACTGCCTGAATACTTTCCACAATCACCTCTATGCTCTTCTTCTACTCATCGCTCTAACAGATCAATGGAATTCGTTTGTTTGCCACCGTTCACCTTTTTGCTCAGTATTAACGCTGCCAAACAGATTCCGGGAAACCTACACAATTTCATCCGCACGAAACGGGGACAGCATAAAGCTGCACTGCAATTTTGCTTCACAACGATATTCCCTTCTCAGGCAACTTGTTTAGACACTGTGTGGACAATGGCTCATTCGAATATTGCAAATTGTCAAAATGTTTCATATCTAATGGTTATTATGCAACAGCTGCAATCACCTTAAATCGTGCAAATGGCCGTCAGTTGATTAAATTTGCCATGGAAGCTTTCGACAAATAATCTTGCAATGATGCTAAATACATAACTACCTCTACGCTTGCATCTTTGTGCTGGTAAGACATATTTGCAAAACTTCGATGCTTATCAAGTTTTGTTTTGCAGAAACAATTAGTTAAATCACATCTGGCTGCAGAGTTTTCTTTAAAATATACAAAAATAGCATAGTTAAAGCTGGAAGGGTGCTCTCGTCTTGGGTTTTGCTTCCAATCTATAGGTTTCCACATTGGATTCTCGCCGAGGGGCGACCAAACGAAGTTCGTGTATGACCTTGCCACCTTTAACCAGCCGCTCGCGGGCCCAATCCAAATCATCCTGATTTTTATCCTTGTCCTGGACATTGTCTTCGAGCGATGCGTGTTCAACGAAGGCATACCTATCCGCTAGTTCTTTGCATGGCACTGTCCGACTGCTGGTTCCATTCTCAAAGATGTGGGAATAGCTGGAAGCCGAGCAAAGGTCATTTCCCGGGTATGTCTGCAGCAGAACAGCAAATGTGTTTCTTGGCGTCGGAACCCAGTGCTTATAAAGTGGTCTGAGTAATAGGGGGAACACATCCAATTTTGCATAGCTGTAAGACCGACCATAGGACCATGCAAGCTCTTCTATGTGAGTCGCATTAGAGGAGAAGTAACTGACGTCCAGGAAAGGCCAGCCCCAGCTGTAGACACTCAGTTTGCGACTGCCGTACACGTCCTCAGAAGAATTACTTGGTTCAATTAGCTTTGCGTATATCTTATCTCTCTGCCCACCCTCCTGAATGAGGATGTTGGGTTTCAGCGTGCGCATCCTTTCCCTTAGCATTGGTCTTGCAGATACATCCACGAGAATATCAAGGTCATCATCCCAGGGGATAATGTCATGATGTCGAAATGAGCCGAGCAGCGTGCCACCATAGATCATCCACCTGTCACTGAAACCGAGCTCCTCCATTGCATTCATGAATGTACGAAAGAGTTTCCACAAGGTGCGCATTTGAGCATGACTGAATTTTGCTTCCAGAGCCAGTTGGCGACTTCCTGGTGCACCCATTGGAATAGGTAGAAATTCCTTTTCGGGCCAACCTATTATCTCCAGATTAAGAAGGTTTCGACGCTTTACTTCTGTGTGACCATTATCCACTACAAAGCTGTGCAGTTCAAGCTGTCGCTCCCGCCTGTGCGAAAGGTTTATTTTGAAACCAATGTTCAGAGGCCTTATTGAGATCTCCACAAAATGATAAGACAGCGTCAGAAGTACAAACAAAATGGCGATTGTGCTGCATTTAGTAATTCTTCTGCGATCCATTGCCGCTTCAGCGATTTCTGGTCCTTGGCCAACCCCCTGTTAATAAGAAACAAATACTTCACCGTTTAGGAAAGCATTTTGTGCGCAAACTGAATCGGACAATACAATATGTGCTTGTTTAATGTACCAAGATCCGCAAGCGAGGCACTAAGCGAACCTGCCGCGCCCTATCGCTTTGATTTCTGCCAATCAGAAACTGTCCTGAACAACGCCCGGCGTGCATAGAAAACGAAAAAGTTAACGTGCAGCGAATAGCGAACGCCTATATCGGAAGCAGATGACAAATTCTACTGGAACGCGAACCCCGGATCGTAGCTATGCACCATCACTATGACTAGCACAGTACAGAAGGACCCTTTATTGTTTACATTCTCACGTTAGCCAATACTGATGTGTGATAATAATTTTGTCATTAAATTAATTCCTTCTCTTTGACTTAGTCTTCATTTGTTATTTTGACACCGCTGAGAACATATAAAGTGAACTTAAAAATGGTTTTTAATAACTTACTCATTTTAGAAGAGAGGGTGGGATTTAATCTAACATTGGTGTGCATGACAGTCAAATTTGAAAAGGACAGTACTGAGTTCTCCATTTCCAGCAGCGTTGAGTTTATCTCGCGTGTCAGGGTTTTCCTGGGGTTGGATTTGCATTGGACGTCGGACTGATGATCGTTTTACAAAGTTTAAGCTTTGTGAATCTAGTCTATCCTGTCCAATACGACAGTGGACTGCCCCTTGTCCGCCGGCACGAAAACGAGGTCACTGTCGGCTATGAGTTCTTTAAGTGCTTTAGAGAAGGACAGTACTATTAGACGTTAGGACATTTGCACTCTCAGAATTAAACTTGTCACTGAAGAATCATATGACGTATCTAGAGGACAAAATTTCCATATGTAGATACAGCTTTCCCAAAACAACGTTTTTATCAGTTAATGGGTAAATCCAACGCAAATTGCCGAGTAGGCGCGCGTCACGAACTCCAGTCAAGCATCCTTTATTGTAGATTCTAAAATGCCTTCTATTTTGTGAAGAATTCCGTATCAGCTGCTGCCAATTGTTGGCGGAGGTGTTATAAGCGTAGATTAACAATCAAGAAGGCCTCATGTGGCACTTATGCAAACGGTCAGTATTTGAAATCACGCAATATATTTCTTCTATTCTAGGATAGATATGGTTATGTTCGCTTAGAAAATGCTGCGGGATTTGAGTCAACATTATTGACGCCGTGCATTCTAACTCAGAGCCAACAGTTATGAATTTACTAACGTAAAATGGCAGTACCGCCAAAGACTGGTGACTGGATTACCCGTTTCTGGCATTTAATTCGTCCCCAGCCAACCATAAATAAGACTAAGTGACGCAACAATGGAGGCTCAATGGCGCAACTTTTCACAACCACTAATCACTGAGTCACGTGCTCGCTATTTGTACGTTTCGATCGGTCATGTTAACATTATTGTGTGCACGCTAACCAACCGGTCATGGACTAACGCTTAAGTTCAACCTCAATAGTCACTCTCGATTTTTGCCAGCAGCCTCACAATGGCTCGCGATATGACGACTTTGATATCTTCATACACTTGCCGGTCAAAGAGCTACCAACCGATGTCTCATCTCGTGACTTAAATGAACGGGGTGAACTAAACAATGTATGGTCCATACAACAGGCCAATTTTTTCTATTCCAGATGGTGTTGTACACCAACGCCAAATCGCGTGGGTTGGCATGTAATCCCAACGCCTAGCATTCACATGGGAAGAAGAACAAAGGCAGCAGCTACCTCTCCTTCGATTGACTCGTCAAGTCAAAAGCTTGGCCGTAAAATCGACGTGATGGTTAACCAAAAATCAACAAACAAAACACAACTTCTCGAAAAAAATCGGGTTGCTCACAAACGAAACTGTGTTAGAACGTTGTTTAAGCGGCGTCAGATTCACCGCTGTAGGCCAGAGAAAAAGGTGTGTGAGGAGTGATATCTCTGCAAATATTTTTTGCTGGGTAGATATTCGAAAGCGTTCGGCCTTGGAGGACCCAAAACACGCTCTGCCTGAGCACTTCGCTGCAAGATTAGGCGTTGGAATTGAACACTGGCCTAATGCCACCATGCCCAGAAGGGTAATTAAAACAACGACCGACTCGATCTCACAGAACATGCTTGGGCAATATATCACAGCCCCTGCAAAAGCTGTCCTTGTAATTACACACCTCGACCAGAAATCATGGTCAAGTTGCGCATCTACGAACATAAGCTGGCTGTGTCACGGAGTGGCTTATTAACGAAATTTGACTGTCATACCTATGGTACAGGCCATGCGCTCAAATTCGCGGTCGTCAAAGTACTCGCGCACACCTGAGCCAAGACAAACGCATAATTGTTTGTGGTTTGGTCCATGGATGGGAATTCCATCGATCGATTTTTCGATGTAGCGCCAGTGTACATAGGCATATGCAATCCCCTCCAAAAGTGTTTCACATATAGTTGATTGGTTAACAGTCCCTATAAATTTGCTCCAGGTTTACGTTACCGCTGGTGTCCCTGAAGATGAACTCCAATACAAGTTTAAAAGCTTAGAACAATAAAAATTGCTGCACTGGCAGTCAACTTACCTTCTTATTTTTACTCAGACAAGAGTATACAGATTTCACATCGCCGCGGAAATGCGTAAGAAGTATGCATAAGTAAAAAGGTCCTGCTGAAAAATTTGGTCATAAGGAAGTGAATATACCATTGAGCAGACGCCTTGGGAATACTGGGTACGATATGAGCTTTCACTATTTTTGAAATAGATTTATGTATAGAGACTTTAGAACACTTCACATCTTCGCACCTATAAAAAAGCCGAGAGTCATGCACTGCTACCAGACACCGACTCGTGCTTTCCTAAAACTAGACCAATCGATGATTGACAAATCGACGTTACAAAGCGTAGCCCATTTACTCAACAAGATAAAATATGCGAAATGCGGGGAACGGGAATTTAACGGTGCTAGTCAACCATATCTTCCGGGGACAATGAGACATGTGAAACATTAAGAGGGAAAAGTGGTTGTGACTATGACTTCCACACAAAAGGGTTTTTGGATAAAAAAGAAGACTTGTCGAGCTCCGGATCATTTGCTTTGCTGTCTTCAGCTTTCGAACTCTTACAGGACCTTGGAGACAAGTCATTGGGGAGAAGATGACTCGATCGGCGGAACAAACCTCTTATTTGTCTGACGTTTTGAGATCCGTCGCAGATTTATGATCAGTGACATAAGCAGACACCAGTAGCGGACATGAGTATTACACTAATTATACGGCATAACACTACTGAGTGTTTCTGACTCCAAACAACCGCCGACTTCACTGACTGTTAAGTAGCGTATACCACTATAAATTTCCCACACTCCCATCTTTTTAGTTGATGTTTCTTACCCCTTGATGACCCGAGGGCCGTTAACAGCTGATTTGCCACTATAATTACTCTCCTTCTGATTGCTGCTTCTTATCCCTGAAGACAGACTCCTGTAAGAATTAAAAAGCTCAATGCAATAAACCAATTGATCCGGTGCTCGACTGATCTTGCTTCTCCATGCAAACACCTGGAACACGAAATTTTCATTCATTCAAGAGGGTTTTTACATCAATTGTCACGAAGGACCCAGTATTAGAATAAATATGCGTTATTTTTCAATGGCACTATGACACAAATATGTGTAATAGCAGGTAGATTCGAGAGAATATTTTTGAAATAGTATAGTCTGTAGAATAACATGGGTGAACTTACTCAACCACCAAAGCAATCGGCCTGATGTATTTTAGAGAAATTGGTGGGCACACCCCGGACGTAGGTTTGTCTTCTCTGAGCCTAACAATGTCCTCGTCGGTTGAATCGACGCAATCAGGCACTCGTCACAGTGAGAGCTACAAACTACGCCTCCCCCTTCTTGTTGAAAAATCAATCGATCTGAAGTCCAGCCATGCTTGACCAACAGGCGCGAAGCACTCATGCACTGGAATAATTTTTAATGGCTTTTTGCTAAAGGCGTCACCCTGCAACGCTGACGCTGCCATCGAATATATGCGGGACGATGCGAATTTCGTGGCGTGTGAGGATTGAACTCGAGGTCTAGTGTATGCACTATCGCCTCTCGCTCTCTTTCCTTCTCACTTATGTTTGGCTTAATTTTTTTTCAGGTTATTTTGGTCAGATGACTAAGTGCTTCCGTTCCGGGTGGAAAAAATAAAGTCTTCCCACCGCCATTTCTTCAAAGAACCTAAGAGGGCTTCGAGATTGCTGGAGCATCAGGCGATCACTGTTTGGCATGTTTACTTGGCCCAACGTCTCGAATACGAACAAAGGCTATCAACCTGGGTCAAAATGTTGGAACAAAGCTTACAATGATGCACTGGGGTTACAGCATTTTAAAATGAGTTTGGGAACATTTAACGGCCGTTTACCTGCAAAAGTAATATCCACATCGGCCTTGGCGCACAAAGTACAGTTGTATAGAAATTAATGCGTGTGTTTCGGTTACAGCTGAACCATTCTGAGGTTTCGTTTTCGAGGCCTCAATAGGTATCTTCCACAAACAGACTATAGTCGCAGCAGATTGAGCAGAAAAAAACTAAATTTCAGAACCGCACTGTTTGTGCTGTTCGTGTGGCATAGAAATCCGCCAGTTATAATTGAACTTTATGCGAATGTATAGGAATGTATATTCCGCAATTATAATAGTTAATATCCAGCTTATTTTATCGACTATATGTAAACATCAGATATGGGTTAAAAGTACATTATATTTCAGTATATTTTACGCTCACATATGTGTACCACATATATTTTCCATTGATGATGTCAACAAACTATTTACATACAATAAAAAACCAGTAAACTGGCAGCTAGCCGCGGCCTACAGCCTGATAGAATTCTCAGAGCAAACCACAACTGCAAGTGTGGAAGAATAGGAGTGTATTTATAGCTGCATGCAAAGCCTTTAAGGGGAAAAAAGAACAAATGCCAAATTATTGGATAAATCTCATAGTGTCATTTATGGGTTAACACGTCGAATAGCGTTCCTACACATCGGAATGGTTTGGAAGAGTGTTGACAGCTTGTACAATAACGGCACCGCCTATAGGTCGATCGATTAAGTGACCTGGAAGGTGTTAGCAGGGCGGTGGGCAAGGAAGGTGGCTTCGGCTGGTTCTGGCACTTTCCACTTTGAGCTCATCTGTAAGATGCAAGCTGTAGGTTCAACTGCAAGGCATAAGTTTGCCTTTTTATTCGATCCGATCATCTAAGTCGTTGGGCAGATCGGCTTGATTGAGAAACTTTGGGTTTGTGATGTACTTTTGGCAAACGAAAGTATCCAGATGTAGTTCCAAACACAAGTTAGGGTCTTGATTTGCCACATCGGTGGATCTATTGTGTTTCAACTGATAAGTGTGGCCCACCCAAATGTCTGATGCGACCGAAAAATCGAAGACGACTTTGCCCTTCTTTCTTTGGGCACATCCAAGCGTGCACATTCCTTGATTGCTCCTCTTGCCATTTTTTTAGCATTGTATTAGCCGACAGAACGACGTTTCTCTGTTCCATGGGGTCAGTAAAATTTCCTTTGCATAAACATCAGGTGGTCTGTTTAATCACCAAACCCGCCATCATTAACCCATTACTGCTCACCAAAGCTTCAGGGTAATCCGAATCTGCTGAAAGGTTGCTCAGGAATTTCGATTGTGGCTGTGGCCTTCGTGCATACCATGATAATTAGTTCCAGCCAGTTGATATTTGTGCCAATGGTGATAGGACAGTTCTTGCCCCTGACCGCTCCAGAATGATAAATTTTGACCCGGGACATGGGGTCTGGATGATATGGCGTGGCTTTGACTGCTGTTTTCGTTGGCGTCTTTGATGTGAGAGCTCAGTGGGCCTCATTTATCGTGCCCTGACAGCATATTTGAGAGCTTGTAGCATGAGCAGATAATATTGCCGCGACAGACATGAGACACTAGAGTGGCTATTTCTGGCTTATTAGCCGTCGTCAG
Organism: Ligula intestinalis; assembly: GCA_036362985.1. NCBI lineage: Eukaryota > Metazoa > Platyhelminthes > Cestoda > Diphyllobothriidea > Diphyllobothriidae > Ligula > Ligula intestinalis. The sequence goes on along the minus strand of JAYGXS010000003.1, from coordinate 24,234,340 downwards.
CCAGTTACACTCAGACCCAAGTTGTGCACTATCCGAACTTCGAACTCGCAACCTTTTGATCAGAGTCTTACTTTCTAACCTTTTTAGCTGCGAGCTCATTCTCTTGCTATTTGAGGTCGGGGAATTTTGACACTTGATGATGAATCTTCACCGGCTGCTAACGAAACTCAATTGTATCAAGGCAAAGGCGGAGCCTGAAGAGGATCCATAAGCCGGTGGTTGTATTACGGCCTACCGTTGCTCTTAAAGGCAGACGGATATATGATTTTACAAGATTATCGCATTTAAAACTAAAATAAGTGCAAGTGATCTTGACTTCCTCGAGTTCTGCAGTTTGCCTATTCCTGGTAACTCTCAAGCGTTGGTGATTCAATCCGACGAAATCATCTCTTTGAACTTGATATCGTTATTCGCATAAATCCCGCTGAGTTTACTGCACGAAGTCTCGAACCTTGGGCGTTATACAACGTAAATTAGAGGTCAAGCAAAATTAAACAACACAAAACTCAAATTGTGCCAAAAGACCTGCTGCCTCCCTGTCGGGGTAACCTATCAGCAAATGAAAGACATATCGAGGAGTTAAGGCAAATAAGGTTAACCTTAACGATGCTCCAGGCCTATTTCCTTGAGAGGAGCTAGAAAAGTCTTGGGAAAGCCAGTTTGTTAAGAATAATGTATTCTGTACAGAAGAGTTAGTGGGAAGCTGCTACTCCGTCTGGCCTGGCTTTCGACCGTGAGGGCCATTTAGAGCGCGGCGTCATCACAGCGGCCAACGAGGTTGTCTGCGTCCGCCCCATTCTGGGTGGAATCCGGAGTGTAGTCTAGCGGAAGTAATCCAGGCAGCCGCTGAAAGTTGTCTTTGTCTCGGTTTGTATTGATGGTAATTTGTCAGACCGCGACATCGCGAAATAGTAGGTCGCACCTGGCATTTGACGAAAGCTGGCTATGATTCGGGCAGTCAGCGTGATTGCAGCCTTGGCGTGATGGGTAAGCGATCTCGGGTTCCTACAGTGGCACTAACGTCCTCTACATTTACTCTAATGGGCTTCTTAAATTCTATTGGTAAACTGACTCCCTACTGAAGAAGAAAAAAATTGAGATCAACAAATAACTGCCGATAGTTTGGTGGTACTAATTAAACGATGTGATTGGTATCGACAAAGGGATATGCTGCATCATATCCCTCACTGTTAGAGGGACCGAACACGTCACCCAGACGTCACACAGTACGAGGTCACGTTAGGCCAGTCCGAAGCATACACAACGAGCCATGTCTCACGGCCGTCAAAGGATCGACTAGTCTAGGACAAAGAAGTCAAGCGGCCACTGGAGGCGGACTGCTGAAGGAGCCGGCCAGGAGCCGGCCAGAAGCCGGCCAGGAGCCGAGTGAGGTCACGCGAGAACAGACGCACAGACGTGCGTCAGTGAGTCTGCGCACTGGGAGAGCCAATGGGGAGCAACGAGGACTGCCCCTTAAATAGCGAGGCTGCCAGCAGAGCAGAACTCTGTTGTAGGACACGCCGCCGACTACACGACGCTGCTTCTGAAGCGAAACTGACCACAGAAGGCAGCTGCTGGACACACGGATCAGAGATCATGTACGAGTACTAATGAAAGTAAAGTACTAGTTGTTATCCTATTCAGTCTTCTCTTCCTAATACGCACTGGGGAGCATAACCGGTGTTGACACATGAACACACGCGGTTACAAAAATCATATTTCTGGATATAAAATTAATGAAGTGGCCGTCAAGAACGCTAGCTACAACTGTCTTTTATTGATGCGTTAGTCAGGTGAAACTTCAGTGGATAGCCAATACAAGCAAGCATGCGAGTCCCAAGAAGCGATCAAGACGAAGAAGATTCAATTGCTGGATCAAATTGTTTATTCGCCTGAAGTTTCGACATCCATCGTGGATTCATCACCAGAAACATGAGGAGGAAACAGTCGCAGAAATGGGTAATGCATGCACAGAAGTTTGCAATTCTACAGCACGAAGCCTCATTCACACTGACTGATGCTGAACCTGAAAACATAATTGCAGCTGTGGAATCAGTCATCAAAACCAACAGCGGAGAGCCAGACGGCCGAGCAACCATCATGTCCGAGCCCATCACCTGCGATGAAAGTTCGACAGGTCAGAGCCCGCGTGCTGTCCAACAAACTATCCACGCGCAGGAAGGCAATGAACATTAATTGTCTCCGTACGTTTGCAGTAATGACTGTATATTGTAAATACTGCAAACTTCTGTGTTCAGTCAGTATCAGTCAGTATATTTGGAGTAAATGACCGAAGCTCTTAAAAAAATCCATTTAAATGGTACAGGAATGCATAATTGTTTGTGAAATATGCAAACATTGTTACAGATCCCTTTTTGTGCAAAAGTGCACAGAAATAATTTGAAAATTTGAATTGTTGAAGAGATGAGGTGTTTGCGGAATGGCAGCGTACAAATGTTCACTGAATATCCAGTCTCTGTGATCTTCTAGCGTAAATAAATACGCTATTGAAACGAGTAGCGTGATTGTTTGCAATGTTATGTCAAATAGGTGTAAGATGTTAACATATGGTTATCCAAACGTCCCTTGAAGACGTCAACCGTGGGTGCATGCACAATAGACTCGGACAAGGAGTTCTACTGTCGAATGACCCTTTGAGAGAAGAAGGATGAACGTTGGTTTGTTCGGCTTAGTTCCTTCTTCAACTGGCAGTCATGTCTTCGGAGGATCCTTCTTGGGGTCACTTGAAAGAAATCCTCCCATTTGACATCCAGACCAGTTCACATTAGTAACTGAAAAGTTGCTATAAGGTCCCCTCTGTCTTGTCTATAATGTTGGGGAAAGAGGTTTCAAGCAGTCAGCCGCTGTTCATAGGTGGACTGCTTAAGTTCAGGGACCGCATTGGTAGAAAGTTTTTGAACACCTTCGAGAATACGCATGTTTTTCTGAAGCCAGGGCCGCCAAGCCAGTATCGCATATTCCATATGCGGCTGCACGAACGTTCCATATACTTTTCCGAAGACATCGGTATTCAGGTTAACGATCGTTCTTCGCATGGCGCCCATGACCGTTATTGCTCTCGCTGTGGCTTTGGAACTCTGTGCGGTGACACTTAGATCGTCTTCAATAAGAACACCTAGGTTTCTTTGCACACTTACGGTTTCAAGTGGTTGGCTTCCCAAGATATAATGCCCCGAGAGTGCAGTTCTGCGTCGTCTTGCTGAAAGTATGTGCATTTCTACACATTTTTGGGGTTAAAGTTCATACACCAACTGTCGATCCAACAGTGCAGTCGGTCTTTATCCTCTTGTAATATTTGGAAGTCCCTTTCGTCTTTTATCTCCCTCCACAGTTTGAGATCATCAGCAAAGAGTGCTACGTCAGATTTAATTTCTTGCACGATGTCATTTACGTAGATGATGAAAAGGAGCGGCCCAAGAACTGACCCTTGTGGAACTCCACTTTTGACAGGTGCCCACTCTTAACAGTAGCCACCTGCAGTAACCTTTTGACTACGGTCTCCAAGGAAGTTTTCAATCAAGTTCAGGAGATTACCTGTTATCCCAAAATCGGTCAGTTTTTGGATGAGCCGCTGATGTGGAACTAGATAAAAAGCCTTCTTGAAGTCAAAATAAATAACATCTACTGGGTGTCCGTCATCCATGGATTTTGTCCAGTGTTCTAGCGTTGTGATAAGATTTGTAAGACAAGACCTCTTCTCATAGAAACCATGGTGGATTGATCTAATTTGGCGGCGAAATGAATTGAGCGATAAAATTTATTTTTGATGATCCTTTCCATCAGCTTACAGCAGATGCACGTCAAACCAACCGGTCGGTAATTGGTGGGATAGAGTCGTGATCCACCCTGATGGATGGATATGACATTTGCCAACTTCCATGTTTCAGGTAGTTTACCAGCTTCGAGCGATTTTCGAAAAATTATACTTAGTGGTTCCGCTACTTCCTCAGATAGTTCGCGTAGAAGAAACCCTGGGATCTTATCCGGTCCAGGGGACTTGGCCAGATTCACCATCGTTTACTCTGCCAAAACTGTCTGCGGTGTAAATAAAACAGTGTTTATGATAGAGTTGGTGACAGCTTGTGACAAAGGGCGTGGCTGGAGAGGTGGCTCCGTGTTAAAGACACCTTGGAAGAATTCTGAAAAAAGTTCAGCTTTTTGAGGGCCACTACTCACAGTTTCGTTTTTTTTGTCTTTCAAAGTTCCGAGATGGCCATGGCTCTTTGTAGAACTTCTGATGAAGGAGTAGAAGGCCTAAGGTTTTAGCGGCGCCTCTCCCAGGAGTCCTAGTTCATACGAGGCTCGTGTTTCTCTGATGATTTTCTCGCAGAAATTGCGGTGTTGTCTATACTCCTGGAGCTTGATTTGATCCTTTGGCTGTTAAAATATCTTCCACAGCCTGTGTTTTTTACGGATCTGCTTTTTAACCGCTTTTGTCAGCCATCTTTGTTTGTTGCCCGTCGATCGTTTCTTGAGAGGACAGTACATTTTGATCAAGTTTTTATTCTTAATTCAAAGATATTTTAAAATTCCTTTATACCCCCTCGGAATAATTAAGTCCATCTTGTAGGCCCACTTTTCAACTCGATTGCCTTAAAGTTTCCCCACCAAACATTTTTAAATGGTTTGGAGCTTCTTTCGGGGACAGCTACCGCCGTTGATTCCCACATCAATGTCATATGAAAAGAGGAACCTAGGGGTGAACCTTCATTTATTACATTAACACATTCCTCGCTTTTGGTAAAAAATTGATCCAGACAACTAGATATCTGACCTTCACGCATTCGAGTCGTGGTTCGTACATGTTAAAACAGGAATTCGTCAAGTGTCCTGTCTAACAGCATTTGATCGAATCCTTGTCTAGGGCCCTTACTCTTCATCAGTTCCCAGTTACTTGACGGGGCATTGAAATCGCCTACAATAATGCTGTCTTGTTTCCGACACTCCTAACGAAGTCGGGTGAGTAACAGCTGATCTTTTTTCGCAGGTTGATTTGGAGGCCTGCATAAAAGTCACATTTTCAGCTTTGTATGCCTATAAGTGACATTGCAGCATTTCCAGGTAATTGTCATTCACACATTCGTCTGTGAGGATAAAGTCAACTGTACTACTGATATACAGGGCAACACCACCACCGCTTCATATTTTTTGGTCACGTCTTAGCACCTGATAACCATCTATTCGAATTTCAGAGGCTTGTATAGCTTCGGTTAACAACGTTTCAGTTAGCGCAATAACATCGTGACGTAGCTCGGCCACAAGTATTTTGAGTTCGTCAAGTTTATTAAATAGGCTTTGCACATTTTCATAATAAAACTTGATTTTGGGGAGGTTTTCACGTTGGGTTAATTGCCTGGCCGTATGACTTTTGTTAGGATGACGGGCGTCCTCCACAGAAAGGGCCTTTGATGTCGGACAATTACCCCACTGCACATTTCCAGGCCCTTCTCTCCTTGTTCTTTCAAGATGGCTAAGACCGCCTTTTAGGCCCTCCATTTCATTCTCTCCTTTACCATGTACTCCGGTTGAAAAAAACGTCTTGTGGTCGGAAATTCCTCCTGCCGTACGCTCAAGCAGGAGATCTCTCTGAAGCTTACTCTTAAAAATTAGTTTTAACGGTCTGGGTTTCCTCCCATGAGAATTGGAGTTGTCCTTACTATTTACTCGGAAATGTTTCAGTTTCAAAAGTTCATTCTCTTCACTAATAACATCCTTTAAGCACTCTCTCAAGGCCTTGGTATTCTCGTCTTTTCTACTCTTTGGACTACCATTAGTTGGTTCAGGAAGCTTATGTAGAATACTGCACTGTGTACTATCAATCTCATCTGCGTCTCGAGGAATTTGTTGGATAGTCCGGCTGATTCCAGAAGGGGCCTCTGTGCTTTGGCCATGAGGATTTGCGAGGCCAGACAGTTCATTTATATGAGTGGTTGTTGTGCTGGGTACATCCTGCACATTTGATCCGGAAAAGGAGCCTATGCTTGGCGGGGATTTAAGTTCAGAAAGTTCCTCATGGGTTGAAATCGGGCGCAGAATATCAGTCTCAAGACAGTTGGAGATGTTTCTGTAGGATTTTGATCTTGGTGGTCCTCGTCGACGACAACTTTACCATCAATTTTACTTGAGTATGTAAAATGTTCAGACTCCTCAGCGTTGTCTCGAAGTCTAGCGGTAACGCCGTTCGCCTGTTGGTCCGACATGTAGGGTTCGTTGACTTTCAACTCTTCGACGAGGTCGATTTCCGCAAATGGCTCTGAAGGAAACCTTTACGGTTTTCTTTACGTTGGCCTTGTTTCGGCTGTCTGTCGTCTCCGACATCGTGTCATGCGTTAAAGTATGCAGATGTGTCTTAAGATTCTCTACCTCCTTTTTTCAGGCTTACCATGTCCTTCTGCATGACGGAAAAGTTTTGGATAATTAGCGTGTATGTATAGGTTTCTTTGATGTAATTTGAGTCTACTGAACTCGGAGGACTTCTAGCCCTTTTAGCGGGGGGTGATTTCGTCGCATCAACCTTGCGATTTCTGCCCTCGAAATTACGGCTTGTGCTTTGAAACCAAATTTAATCAGCGTCAACTGTATGCCTCGGTGGTGTAATGGCAACGACCGATGCCAGTGAATCAGAGGTTTTGGGTTCGAGTCCCTCTGGCACCTTAACTTCTACAAGCGAATCTTTACGTTTATTTTTGTCTCCCATAGTAGATCGCAGTGAGGGTAAACGATTTTAAAGCTCTATACAATATAAATAAAGCGTTTAACTGTGTGAAAAGGTTATTGAAACGATTCAGCCGTTTGTAGAGAGCTCGAATCCGGAAGAATTGTTGACAGAAGGAGATGTCACGGAGATATTGCCCGTTTTGACTTATGTCCTGCAGTTTCTTCTGAGGCTGGAGTTCTTGCAAAAGCGAATCCAATTGCTTACAAAGAAATTCTGCCAGAGTGCTAGGTGGACTGAAATCCCGAAAATAATATTTCCCACAGAGGACGAGAAATTTAAACCGCAATTTGAAGCGCGTTGCATTCCCCGTTTCTGCTACTGTTTTCTATTCATGTCTGTGATGACGAATTCGCTACGGATGTCGAAACGTCGGGCGAATAAACGTACTGCCGCAGTGATCGAGTCTTTTTCTTCAATGGATAGTTAAAAACAGTAGTCTATAGGAAGGCAGAGTTTGCCCATTTTATCACCAACCCTCCCGTGGCTCATAAAATAAGACGTGCGAATCAAAATCTTGAAAATATTTCAGGCTCATTGCATCAATCCACAAGAAAGTGCTCAGCACTCGATATCTCCGCGACCAGCTTGTGTGGAACAACTACGTGGAGACGATCGTAGGCCGGGTTCGTCTCCAGAGAAATAAAACGCCAGCGGTTCCTGTGGTGTGGCATTCTCTGCCATATATCGAGAACGTGTTAGAGGCGAACGGGCGCACGGCTGCGCACGGCTGCACAAAAACTGTCGAATTTCACATGGGACGAAAGCTATCATGCACAACAGGGTCATTACATTTAGTGAGCAGTTCACTCACAGTGCGGAATGAAAGATAAACTGGCGACCGTATGTTTGCCTTTAATTAATTCGCCCCAGGTATGTACATCTGTTAGCCTCATCAACATGAAAAGTACGCGGGTTTTTTGAACTAATAGGGCAGTTGTCAGTGTTTGCAGGATGCAGGGGGGGGGGGGCGGCTGACAAAGTTGACTTGAGTAATGCCATCAAGGGGACTGCTGCCCGAGCGAGGTGATAAACTGCGGGTGCTTTACTTGGCGAATTTCGGTCATGATAACTGCGGTGTCGTTGAGAAGTACGTTTGGGTTCACAACGCCTGTATGCGTACCCTGATGGCAGCCGCTTCTATCATAGTCAACATATAAATTATAATCTGTGATAGTATTTTCGGTTACAACTGAGGCTGGGTATTTTCTGAGGTGGTACACTAATTGGTCACTGTGCGCATATAGGATGGGTCGCTGGTTTATGTAGATATATGTGCAGAATGGAAAAAATCCATTTTATGTGGACGCGTTTCATCAGGATATTGTGGTCTATCGCTTGGCGGCAGCGTCAGTGGCAATGATTATCCGAATTTATATGGTTGGTATTTAAATCTCCTCACTGTGATTATTCCGATAGAAGGTTCAGTTCATGATTTACATTAAGCAAAACCCATTTTCATATAACACTTAAGTATCCTCTTACGATTTCAAAGTGCTCGTAGAGTAATAAAAGCGTTTATTGTGGGCCCGAGTTGGTAGCTGCAATGTGCGCCCCGTCATGGTGGACATAATAAGCAGTCGCAATGACGTAGCGTATAATTGGGGACGAATATTTCCGTCGGTTTGGGGTCAGTCCGCATCAACTGATGTGAGTACTTATTGCGGTTCATGTTGGTACATAGTCATCGGCTGTAGTCTCTTCCATCTTTCCTTGATATGTATGCACGCTCCAGCCAACTCGATGCGCCGGTTGATGCATGAATAATCGAAATGTACGGCCTCAAGACATTATCGGCCTTTGTTGGAGGGGCATACTCCGACGATGCGTGTTTTGTCCCATGCACAGGTGTCCTTTGTCAAGACAATGCATAGCCACATCGGACAAAGGTCACGTATCTTCACTGCCGCGTCTCTTCGCTGCTGTTGGTAAATCCATTTTATATTTTGGCCTTTTATTTATATAGCGCAGCCTATTGCTTGGCGGCACCGTTAGTGGCAACGGTTATCCTAATGTATATGGTTTGTATTTAAATCTTCTTACTGGGATTATAAAAACAACCTATGAAGGGAGCCGACAGCTGTTATTCTGATAGAAGGTTTAGTTCATGATTTGTATTAGGCAAACCTTTTTACTATAGCACTTAAGTCTCCTTTTACCATGCTCTCACCACTTCACCAGCATGCTTAAGGAAACTTCTGTCATCTTCACAACAATTCATGCTAGGACTGCAAATTGTATTTGATTATGGTAATAAAGTAAGTTGCACTGAAATTTGCCCCCCCCCCCCAACAACGACTTAGCGAGATAATATGAAATAAATATGTTTCATATGCTAGCTGCAACTAGTCACTAGTCCAATGCACAGCTTGTACACCCTAAGGACAGGGTTGGTTATCCTGAAAGAAAAGGAACTGCATACAACATCCCATGTTCCAGTTGTGATACAGTTTATTGTGGCCAAACTGGGAAATGCGTCTCAACCTGCATACACCAACATCAGTGTGCGGTCAGAAGATGATACCATTTATCCCAGGTGGCCCTGCACACACTGGAAACTGGCCACAAGTTCGCAGAAGACATGGATTGATGGCAGTTGCTCAACTAGAAACGGTCGTGAATTCCTAGAAGCAATGCACTTAGATGAGGCCTGCATCAATAGTTATATTGATTTGGACTCTAGCTACGGTTACCTCAAAGGTAAATTGAATTTTTACCAGCAGAACACAGCAGATAACCAAATTACGAAAGTCACATAAAACCTACTAGCACAGACCAAAAATCCTATCAATCGCTGCACACGTCGGAGGAATATTGATTTTCCGAGAGTTTAAACATGTTAGTTGGTTGTGGCGCAGTTATCCACGTCTGATGACAACCGGTTGGTCTGCGTCAAAAAATTCACGAAATAAAATTATACGTTTTACCAAAGAACGTCTTATTCTCATAATAAAGACTTGGTGTTCGGATTATCAGAAGAAAGACTATTCACCAAAAGAGAGATGTATTAGCTGTCTGACGTTTCACGTATTTGTGCCGTCCATCCATCTTCAGGCCTTAATAATCAAGTTCAAGGCTCTCGTTAAACAACCTACGTTCCAACACCGGCTGAGCCGCTGATTATAACTTGTATCTCATGGTCCTTTGTGTTGAAGCAACGGTCCCCCCGTTGACTGCTCCCAGGAGACTGAATTCTTCCACGTTATGCCATCGTTCGTTCCACTCCACGCTCATTTCCATGGAAAAAGTTAGCGGTCCTGATTGCTCCACGCCGCCACCGCCTCCAGTCCTGTCGAGTCGCGTCACACTCTGGCTTGTTTCACCCCTCTCAACCTCGGCAACGGAGATAATTATCAGCCCCGATCGTTCTAAAGAGTGACCGTCCTCTGATAAGAAGATTATCAGAAAATGAAATCTTAGGCAAATTGATGTGGTGGTTTCCTGAACAATCGATCGATACACTGGCTTCTTTAGCGCCAAGGCTGCCCACAATATCAAGGATTGAGAAGAAGAAGAAGAAGAAGAAGAAGAAGAAGAAGAAGAAGAAGAAGAAGAAGAAGAAAAGTAAAAATAAGAATAAGACTCGATTGCTGAAACAATACCTTTATTTGCCTGACGTTTCGACATTCATCGCGGATTCAGCATCAGAGCCATGAGAAGGAAAGGGTAGCAGAAACTGGTAATGCATCCACAGAAGTTTGCAGTATTTATGGAATACAGTCATTGCTGCAAACATACAGCGAAAAATAACGTTACTTGCCTTCTTGTGCGTGGATAGTTTGTTAGACGGCAGGCGGGCTCTGACCTGTTGAACTTTCGTCACGGGTGGTGGGCTTGGGCGTGATGATTACTCGGCCATCTGGCTCTCTGGTGTTGGGGTTATATGAGGGGGTGGCCTGCCCGTTTTCCAGTGATGAGTTGCTTTGACCGAATTGATTCTCAGTGCTGAATATGGATTGGGCAAATTGTTGCTTTTGTTCACGGATTGGGGACCCGTGAACCATGAGTCAAGTAGTTATCGGCTCACCCGATTAACACTTGCTGCGAGTATTTCGGCCTCATTAAATTTGAACGTGTGGCAAGGTCTCATTAAATGAGCCGCATCGTGAGAATTGGCAAACTTCTGTGAAGGCATTACCCAGTTCTGCTACTGTTTCCTACTCATGTCTCTGAGGATGAATCCGCGACGAATGTTGAAACGTCAGGAGAATACACCCATTATCCCAGCAATTTAGTCTTCTTCTTCTTCGTTTAAATTGCTTCCTGGGACTCAAATTTTTGCTTGAATTTGTAATTTCAACGATGTCAGAGTTGAAGCCATGCACAATCTATGCCGCATGGTTTGCTACACCTGACCTTGAATCAAACCTTGCTAGTGACCCCAATCCGTGAGGGCACTCCCACGCAAACGCTCATTCCCGCTAACGAGTTCGCATGCACCAGTGTCTGCTCACACCAATCTGGTCAATCACCTTCAAGGCTGTTTCGCACAACTACCCCTTTTTGTGGACGCTGAGAAAACTGACAGACTCTTGCACATTCAACATGCATTAGTCCAACAGTCAACCTTCTCCTGCCTAGTTTTCAATTCCTCTGTGCATAATGCTCTCTTCCTTCTGTCCGGCATCTCACGTTTTCTCTTCTCACTGGGAAGCGGTGCTGATGATCGCAAGGGTTAAACCTTATGACGCACCAAACTGCCTTATAAAGCTTACAGCAAACTGATACCCATGCATTCGCATTTGTAGCTCACAAACTTAGTTGTGCATGCCACAACAACAGTGAAGTAGATAGACACAGGTTAACTTTTTTCTGTTTAGAGATTTCATCTTTTAGCCACTCGATATCTATCCCCTGTATGTCAGTTAAAAGGAGTCAGATTTCGCCAGTTGATAACGGACGAGAAGTTTCAGGAGCAGAAATCTTTCCTTAACGTCCTTTTCCAACATGAACGCTTGCCTGGACAAAATCGAAATCAGTCACTCTTTGTAGTCGATGACAATGAAATTATCGTCAACAAAGCATTCCAACTAGATGTGGGTGTACTTTTCGAAATAATTATGTCCCTTTCTTTTGCGTTATAACATTGGAAATGCGCCAAGGGTTGAGGGAACCCATTAGGAGCCCGCTGTTGGCTCACATTTATTGCATTTAAAGGTTGAAAAAAGGTTTTGACGAAATACCACATGAATCCTACAGGATGTACAGTTAGTGGTTGCCCTTTTTTCTCATTGACTTTTTGATATAAAAGATCACGAAAAGTTTGCCCACAGAATGGGCGTGCAGATTGAGGTAACGTTAAATGGCATTCTCACATCCGATTCAAGTGCGACCGTCTTTATTTAGTCACGAAATGATTCTGTTAAATGATGTTTCGTCGATGAGTAACTTAAATTTCTGGAACAAAAAGTTTATCATCTGGATTGGCCGTGGGTAAACGTCTGACTTTTTTACTGATGGGAGGCAGTAGCATCGTGGCATATCTGCTTCGGTGGGTTTCGCCATATAGCAGTCTCCTTCTGTTCTGACCCTTTTCGAATCGATCCAGAATTCTGCTATATATTGCCAGTTGTAGCGTTAGACAGGTATTTCAGTTAGTTTTAGTCAACGTATTTAGAGAAGGGGACAGGAGCCCTTAAAAACTTTATAAAAACTTTATAGGAAGGCAACAGAGAGGAGATGCTAAATATTCATTCAGGTCGCTTTTGTATGCCAAAATTCATCATGATGTTTATTAAATACGAACGGTTGAAAAATAAGTATTTGCGATGTAGCAGTGTAAAACAAATTCACTTCATTTCCGCCATTATAAATTAACCTGAGCCCACTTTATCGCTACTAAAAGGTCTGTTGAAATCGAGCAAGAAGCATAAATTTTGTCATATATGTCATCTGTTAGATAATGATTTAAATGTTTGGTTGCCTTTTAGCACGTGATTGTCCATGCCCCTCTTGAACACGCTGAAAGTGGGGGAATATGCAACACAAGTTGACAAGCGGTTCCATTCTCGTAAGATTCTTTGAAAAAAAGAAGGAAAAAGGTTGATTTGTGCGTAGATTTCCTATTTCAGCTAACAATCCTGTTCTTTGTGGTCCCCTTTTACGCACCTTTTGAAAGAGCTCCTCCACTTGACATCCAGATCCGTCCCCTATAGTAAATTAATTTTTACTATAATGTCACCTCTGTCGTATCCATAGGGGAGGAGATAGAGATTTAAGGCAGTCAGGCACTGCCCATATGTCAATTGTTTCAGTTCCGCCTTCGTAGCACGTCATTGGACATCTAAAAGAGCCCCCATTGTTTTTTTTCTAAACGAAAACCACCAAGCCTGTACCGCATATTCTAGGTGATGGTGCACGAAAGCTCCGTTTACCTTTCCGAAAATAGTTATGTTCTAGTAAACAAATGTTCTTCGTATGGCATTCATTTTCAAAAATGCTTTCGCTGAGACTTTGAAGCACTGTGTTTAAACACTTAGGTCGTCCGTAATAAGTGATATTCTACGTGCTCCAGCAAATAATAGCGGTCTGTTGTAGGTCGGGACACGAGTCGTTTAACCAGACACGCATTCTTTGGCAATGTGAAGAACTTTCTCAAACACCGGAGAGAAGCACAAACCGCTGAATCAAATGGTGACTCAGGACCGGGGAAATTATACGTCCTTCCCTACATGCAGGACACTTGTGCAGTGATTGCCGGGTACCTCAACTGTTTTAACATTTATATTGCACATAATTCGGCGTTGTCCTTCTTCGCAACACGAGCCCCAGTGGAAGATTCAAACCCAAAGAACAGCAAACAAATATCTTCTACCAAATTCCGTGTTTTGGCTTTTCGTGTACTTATGTTAGTCATTAGGGCCAACAACATGCTATGCGTATTAATGAACACAGGTTAGCTACTCGCCGACGTCAAACATTGTCCCTCGTGAACTTGCGCGCTCGTGAGCGTGACAACCGCTTCCTTTGGAATGTAATTTCAGTGGTTGCTAGTCCTAACACCAAACGGACTCGATAGAACAATTCCCCAGCGCCATCAAACACTCCTCCACCCTCTCTTTTGCCGCCAACCGACCTCGACCTCAGAACGGCTCTGCCAAGAGCCATTACATCCGTACAGCAAAGCTTTAGTGGAATAGCACCCGATCCCTGTTGAGATATACAAATATGTTGATCCCGAACGTATAAACCACACCACAACACTCTTCCGGGAGATGCTGCTTACAGCTCAATTCCCGCAGGGCTTTAAAGAGGCCACAGTCCTCCAGATCAACAAAAGGAAACGGGAACGTCAAATCTGCGGCGATCACAAGAGGATCTCGCTGTTCAATATCACCGGAAAAATCTGCATTTGTGTGCCCCTTAACCGTTTCCGCAATTACCTGGAGCAAGGACTCCTAACGGAATGCTAATGTGGATTGTGTCATCATCGCGTTACCATTGCTATGATCATGGCCCCACGTCAGCTGCAGGAGAAGTATCAGGGAATGTGAACGTAGCTCTACGCTGCGTCCCCTCCACGTCAGTTTACTGACGGGCTCAGACGGTGGCCTGATGCTTAACGTGGGGGAGAGAGCGAAATTAAAGACTGAGTGAATTTTTTTCACTATAGGTAGTATGGCGCTCTCTAAACCGTCAAGGTGTGCTTAAAGCCATGACTTCGAAAGGTGCCAACTGGTGGGAAAGCGTAGTTAGTCCACTGTGCACTGTACGTTGTGGGGTGGCTTACAGGCGAAATGAGATGCAGGCTGCAATGGCACCTTCTTAAAGCGGCTTCCTACTTAGTTGGGAGCCAAGCAACGCCCATACATTGTTGTGGTTTTCTGTTTCTGTTGAACCACAGTACGTGGTTCTGTGGCGACTCACTCCACATAGGCGAGCATGTCAGAAGGCCCACTCCTGCTAACGCGTACGTTTGTGTGTGTCGTAGCCCATAGTGTCATCAGGAATCCCCGCCGGAATCCAAACTGGGAGTAGTTGGGAGATGGAGAAAAACCGCGACCTCGACCGGCTTGAGTTTCAGGTGCGCGGGAGTGAGCTGGGTGCCTGGCCGAGAACTGCAGGCGAACAGATGACGGCATTCATGCGGCGAGACGCCACAGTCGGAACAGCAGTCGGGTATGAATGGGTCGAGCCCGTGTTGTTGCTGGCGAAGGAGCATGCAGTAGGCACTGCGTAGCTGCGCCAGGGTACAGCGAGTGACCCTCGGGAGATGTCGTTCCGAGGCCACAATCGTAGGTGGATAGCCACCCAAAAGAACCGGGAGGCGGTAACCTCGTTTCTCCTCGAAAAGACTCTCTGGCGGAGAAGCTGGAAGCCTGTATGGGTGGCAGAGCTATCAACAGGAAGATCCTCGAGAAACGCGGCAACAGCTTCCTTGTGGAGTGCTCCAATAGACGGCCAGATGTGGCGGCAGGGCTCGGGAGCGCAGCAACGGTGATGATTGGGATGGCCGGGTTGCAAACAACTCCACCAGAACTGCTGGCTAAGGAGAGTGTTGTGATAGGCGACCGGTAGACCAGAAGCCTTTGCATGAAGATGATGTATAGGCGACATTTTGAAGCAACCTGTGATCGTGCGGAGGGCAGCGTTCTGTGCTGACTGGAGGAGGTGGAGGCTGGAAGAGATCATCATAGGAGACCAGATTGATGCCGCATAAGTGAGGTGCGGCTTGGCCAGCGCCCTGAAAGCAGTCGACAAAGTTTCTTTCGCGCAGCCCCAGGCTGTGCCTGTTAGAGCCTTGAGGACCTTGGTGCAGCGGCTTACTTTGCTTGCGGTCTCCTTGGCATGGTCTGCGAAAGTGAAAAGCGGATCAAAACGCACGCCAAGGATTTTGGGCTTGCGGACGAGCGGTATGGACGCACCGTTGACGGTGATGGCCGGGTGACGATTAAACTCCTTCGGATCCAGCGCGAAAACAGTTACGGATGACTTGGCTGCCGAGATCGTCATTCCGTGCTGGATGAGGAAGTTTTCGACAAAAGGCATGAACTCCGTGAAGAGCTGTACAGCCTGATCGATGTCATGGTGCCGGCAAAAGAACGTAACATCGTCCGCGTAGGATACCACTTGCACAGGTGCCTGGGGGAGTGGGAGCTCTCGCATGTTGATCTTAAAGAGCGTCGGGCTGAGCACAGAGCCTTGAGGGATTTTACAGGTCTGCTTACGGGGCTAAGAGAGAGCGCCACGGAAAAGAACACGATCGTGATGCCCACGGATGTAAGCCGCCAACCATCTGAGCAGGCCAGTCGGGACGTTCAGCGAGACCAAGTCCTGCAGGAGCTGATCGTTGCAGATGCAGTCAAAGGATCGTGACAGGTCAATTGAGACTGCCACGGTCCGCGAAGCGGGGTTCTGTTGATTGAAGTCCTCGATGATAGCGTCGCTGAGTTCAAAAAGCGCCGTTGTAGTCCCACGACCCGATCGGAAACCATGTTGGTAGCAAGATAGTTCCACCACAGATGTCAGAATTGGGTGGATGAGCCATTCCAGGATCTTCGCCAATGGACTGAGGAGGATAATTGGGCGATAGGAGGTCGCTAGGCTAGGGTCCTTGCCCGCTTTGACCAGGGGGATAATAATCGACACGCACCAGCAATCTGGGATGATTGAAGTTCCCAGTGAAAGGTTGAAGAGGACGGCAAGGTAGGCAGCCACCTTCGGGCCGATGTGGCGCACAGGATAGGTGCCAGACCATCTGGTCCTAAGGCTTTCGAAGCTCTCGTTTTCTTGATGGCGGTAAGGATGGTATTAGCCGAAAAGGAAATATCTGGGGGCGGGGCTTTATGGAGGAGACGAATAAGGGAGCGCTGGCTTTTGGGACTGGGCGCCGAGCGGGGCGAGAACAGCTTGTGTATTTTCGCGGCGATCTTACCATTGTTGGAAATGAACTTGCCGTCCCCAAAGCTAATAGACTGGTTAGATGTATCAGCCCGAGGCTTGGACAGGTTGCGTAAAAGCTTCTAAGCGGCAGCTGAGTTGCCGCTGAAATTGCAATCTGAAACTATTTCATGCCCGCGTTGGTCTTTGACATCGTTGATAGTCTTAGTGATTAAGCCATTCAGTTCGCACACGCACGGGTCAAGGCATCACGCGCTCGTATTTCGTCTCTCTCTCGTTCCAGGCGGGAGGCTTCGGCCGGGTATTTAGGACGGAGAAGGGGAATGCGGCTGTCAGGGATGTGGTGAATTGCTGCTGCCAGGAGTAGTCGGCGAAGGGCTCGCTCCGCCATGTGGACACAGGTGGGAAGCGGTAGGCCATCGATCTCGGCTTCGCATTCGGTCGTGAACGCTACCTAATTGGTTTCCTTGAAGTTAATGAAGTGCCGGTTTGGGTCCTTGATACGCTCGGTGGCGGTGGCCTATTCGAGCACAATGGGGAGGTGGTCGCTACCCAGGCTGATTTCCGTGTTCCACATGGTGGAGGCTACCAGGCTGAGACTGGCGAGGGAAACATCGGGCGAGCTGGAGGCGCCGTTGATCAGGAGCCGCGTTTGGCTGTTCTCGTTGAGGATGGCAGAGGGGGCGTGTTGTATTTCATCAGTCAGAGCTTCTCCTCGGGGGTCGGCTGCCAAGTTAGAGCACCACAGTTCATGGTGGGTGTTGAAGTCACCTAGCACCAAACTGTCTCCAGAAGGTAAGTAGGGAGCGTTAGAGGCGCTAAACCGGGAGGACAACTGGAAGATGGAGGGATGTACACGTTCACGACGGTAAGCGGCTCCGGGCCAATGTCAAGAGAAATCGCCAGTACTTCCGTGGGATCGGCTCCAAGCAGGGGTAGATGTTGATGGGCAATGGATTTGTATACCAGGAAGGCCAAACCTCCACCTTTGTTGCGGCCGCAGTCGCGACGGACAATCGTGTAATCGGCACAGGAAGAGACCTTAGTGGAGTTAGACCACTTTGTCTCTTGGATAGCCGCCACAGCTATGCTGTGCGAACGCATGAATGCCAGGAGCTGGTCAAGCTTCCCAATGAGGCCGTTGGCGTTGAATTGTAAGATCTTAAGACCAGGTGGTGAGTCAATGTGGGAGACCAGAGGATTTGGATTCAGGACAGGACGGTCTGGAGGCATGGAGACCGGTGGGGACACGCGAAGGCGGGCGACCAATTGGCAGCCGTGGCGAGGCCCCAGCAGCGGAGATGGCACCATGCATTGCACGAGCCGCAACGTACAGACCAGTCGCGGTGGCCCAGGTGGACTTTGCAGAACGAGCAGTACCAGAGAGGTCCAGGGTTGGCCTCAATTCCGGCGGCGAGGAGGAGGAGTCGAAGCAGCGTGGCCGGGAGGGGCTGCTCTGTCATCAGAAACACGGATTGGGCGGAGGGGAGAGTTGATTCAACGTAGGGCGATGGGTGTAGCAGACCCTGGCCACCAGGAGGGCGGATGGGAACGCAGTTCGTAGACGCGTACGTCCGCACTGATGGCGGCCTCTGTAACAGCCGGCCAATAACCTTTGAGGCAACCAGACAATGTCCGTTCTCACTGCTGCTTGCATATCTGCTGCTAAAAGCCGCACTTGGACTCGACTGGCTCTCCTGGCTCGTTTTATACTGTCCAAGTCAAATCTCTGTCCATCTATTCTACTCTCCCTTGTGTATATAATAAACTCTTCCCTCTACTCCGGCCTTTCATGACTTCCCTCCTGCACTAAGTAACCATGGTCTGAAGATCTCAGTTGCTGGGTTTAACTTTTTTTAACCACCTGCGATAGTTCTTCGCCCTCTCCCATTTCCTCTATTTTTGGATTTGTCTGGCACCGGGCCCAGTTAGGGGAGTGGGGATAAAGTGTGGTAGATACACCGCAGATCTTTTTTCACTGTAACTCAGTGAGAACCACAGTGTCTGCCTTCAGCTTGCTGAACTGCACGGTGGACACGATCGTACTTTACTACCACTCCCGCAAGGTGTGGCGGCACACCTAGCGGTGACTCAGACCGCGCCAGCTACATTCCCCTTTTACTGCCTCTGGTCTTTTTGCCCGCTCATAACATGGAGAAAAGATTACGACTAATGCCGAACCACTGTACAACAACGCATAATTCACGGTTACTGTTCAATATCCCGTGGAGAACATGATGGACCCCGTCCGATTTAGTGTTCGAGCTGTACCGTGTTGTCTTGCATACCATTTAGTAGCGGTCTCAGAAATATTTTTTGTAATGGCTTAGGTGTATGACCTATTCAAATTATCTGCAAAGCCCTCTTGACACACAAACTGCCTGTCGTCCGCCCCACGAACTTTGCTATTCTGCCTTCGACCCGGTGCCGCAGCCCACCTGGAAACGTATAAGAGGAGGGCAACTGAAGAGTTGGCTCGAAAATGTCCGTCAAGACATTGAAAAATTTCTTGGGCCTTCTATATTCGGTCTCCGTAGCTGGAGAAGAGACTGGATGGATCTTTCCAGATCTGCTGCCGCCAATCACCATGCATGGAGAAGTACCATTCATGACGCCATTGAGGCCGACTAGATTAGCCATGATCACAGCCGTAACAAGTACAAGTACATGCTACCCGCGCTCCAACACACAATCCCCGAAATAGTCAAGTCAAGTGAACAATGCTCACATCACCCTGCGTCCTGTGAACGATGATACAGAGTAATTGGGAAATCGATTAATTGATTACTGATGAGTCGAGTGAGCAGTGCTTACCTCATCTGCGTCAAGTGAATGAGAATATAGATTGAGGATAAAATCCATTAACTAATAAGTATACGAGGAGACAGATTTAACCCTGAAAGGTCAGGCTAAATGTAGAGAGTTAGCGATGCTTTACGTTATCCACTTAAAAAGTAAGTGAACCGACCCGCAAGAGAAGAATAAAAATTTCAGGAACTTCTGAAGACCATACATGTTCGCAAATAATGCTTAAAGTTTACATTTGTACTACCCTGTAAGAATCCGTCGAATAAGCTGGATATCTGTTGTAATTTTTATATATACTCGCCTAAAACATTTCGCGTTAAAATGGCTCACACTGGGAAATTCCATGTCAGATGAACTGGCCTGAAGGTATGGGTAGGAAAACAGATTTTTTCCTACCCGTTTTCTGGTACTATAGCCCGTTTGTTGAGGGTGCCTATAACCTATTTAAAATGCGTGAAAATCCATCTGATGTTACTGAATTCACAAAGAAAATGGTATTCAACCATATTTTCCACCATATCCGAGGTAGCTCTTATTTATATTGATATTCAATTGAGTGGGAGTTAAGCGCTAGAGCACTGATATTATAGAAATGGCATAACTACAACGCTATATGTTTTATTCCATGTGGATGTTCGATATTTTTTTCGAATTGGACAAAGCAGCCCCAGATTCGATAGTTTGACTCGAAATTAATGTAAATACATCTGTCCGGTTGACTAAATTGCACTGGGCAATCAAGCATAGGGTGCGGAAATACGGTCGTATTACAGGTGGGAATACGCTAAATTCAATGGACTTAGAGGCTATTTAAAGTTTTAGGTTGCCTTTTGGTGCCAGTGCTGACGACAAACGTTTACGAATTACGAAGACCTCTGTTATGAGTTTCGCTGTTATTGAAAGATTTAGAAGGGTTAAGGTTAGGAGTAAATTTAGGACACAGAAACCTATTGCATGGTGATAAGGCTAGTAAGGTTTAACCCCAACGGCAGCGATCTTCCAGGTCCTATTCCTTAGGACGGGACAGAAGTCTTGGCAGGGCCAGATAAATAGGAAGAATTTATTCAGTACAAAATAAACGGGAGAATAGGCAGTGTGAAATTGACTACCAGACGACTGCACAATCGCAAGCAAGCGAATGGTGTCTAAAAAGAGGTCTGCTCGGCAGTCGTCACATGAGGTCCTGTGTAAGTCGGCCTGTGATTGGCTGTTACCGAGGCCAGAATCAGCAAGCCTTCCGAAAGTGCACTTCAACTGAAGCTAGTCAGGACAAGCGTTCACAAGTGCATTTCGTATTGATCTATGTATTACAAACCGTCTGACCCATGCCACCTGTATTTCACACATTGCATAATTGTGTGTACAGTCAACTTAACAAGACAATAATCGTTGTCCTGGGAACACGGCCGTCGTCCCTTTCGCAAGAAATTCACACGCATTCAGAAACGCAGAAATAAGCAAAATCAGATTACTGGAAAAGCACGAATGTCAGCCTGGACTCTCTGACTCCTGCATGAGGGTTTGGGGCTGCCAAAACGAGTAAACCATTTTGCAGTCCCATAATAAGGCATAAGGGAGGCTTTGGTGGTTCATGTAGCTAAGGCACAGTGGGCTGTTGACGTATGAATTCTCGGCCTAGGACCGACCCACACATGCCGACCGCATTGTCTTAGTGCATAAGAACGGGGGTGTTGATCAGTGTGTCAGCTTCCGGCCAGTTGTAGTTGTATCCGCATTTGTGCGATGTTAGACTGATGCTATCAGTATCAGTGTATTTGAGGGAGATATGCGTGGATAATCTTTGAAAACCTTATTTGTACATGCTTGTTGTTCAATCAGCACATTCAGCACCTCAGTTAGTTAGGGAGGCTAATTAGCATGTGTTAATGAGATGAAACACAGTTAAAAAGAGCAGACAGTCAAAATAACTCGTTTGCATTTTAAGGAGTAAAACATGTCACATGTGATAGCATCTTTTAGCAACATCACCCGTTGGCGGATTGCGAAGGTAGGTCTGCGGGCGACTCCTTAGGCCCAAAGGTCTTAGCTAAGTTTTCAGAGACGTCTTTCATATAAGGAATTTTCCGCTATGAGTTTGGTTGGCAACACTCATTGGTCCACGTTTTTGGGGTCATTCGAGTCCGTACATTGAACTCTTTTCAGTAGACGATAGATCTGATAACTTGCCTGAGGGAATACATCTCGTACCGTCCTCCAGTTGGTGTGCCGCATTGAGTTTCTATCCGTGGCTTTAACTTGCATGTTCAACTCTACTTATGCTTTAGTGGATGGTTACCATTTTAACTCTGTATTTTCTTCGTGTTTGTCAGTTAAAAGGAGTCATATTTCGCCAGTTTGTCGTCCGGCCGATGACAGACGAGAAGTTTCAGGAGCAGAAATCTGTCCTAAACGTCCTTTTTCAACATGAACTGTTGACTGAACAAAATCGACGTCAGTCGCTCTTTTTAGTCGATGACAATGAAATTATCTTAAAGCATGGTGTTCACGGAGAGAACTTGAAGATAGGTTTAGTTATAGTTCTCTTTCTGACAAGGACCTATGACCTTTCTGTACTTATTCAATTTCGCTGTTTTTCTCATTCGTCGACCTTAATGCAATGAAATGTTGTAACTGAGGAGCTCTCCCGAAATTTATAGTGCCATTTAATTTTACAGCTATAACTATCTTCAAATGAAATTATCGTCAACGTAGCATTCCAACTAGATGTGGGAGTACTTTTCGAATAACTATGTATCCTTATTTTGCGGCATAACTTTAACAATGCGCCAAGGGATGAGAGACCCAATTGGTAGCCCGTAATTGCTCACATGTAACGCAGAAGTACGCAAAATCAGATTACTGGAAAAGCAGGAACATAATCCAAGACTCTCTGAATCCTAAATAAAGGTATGCGGCTATTAAAAAGAGTGAACAATTTTGCGGTCCCAGAATGAGGCATAAGGAATGTTTTGGTGGTTCATGTCGCTAAGTCACATGGGTTGTTGGCGTATGCATCCTCGGTCTGGGACCGATCCGCGTATGCCGACCGCATTGTCATAGTGCATGAGAACAGGGGTGTTGATCAGCTTGTCAGCATTTTTGCGATGTTGGACTGATGCCATCAGTACCAGTATATCTGAGGGAGATGTTGGTGCGTTACCTTTAAAAATTCTATTTGTACATGATTGCTGCTGTATCAGCAGACTAGTACAGTATGGCGAGTGCTTCATGAAACATTCCGCAATTTAAAAAAAGACCGGTAATCACTCACAAACCATTATTCAGTACGGTTTAAATACTGTTTATCATGCAGTCGAATTTCAATTATTTTCAGTCATGGTAGGATACCGACTTTGTGGTGAGCTTCTTTTTGATGGCTGCGAAAAAAGTTAATTCTGTAAAAAGTGGCTTCTTAAATAGTATGCATTTTTATTCAGCTTTTGACTGCCTTTTATAAATTCATATATATTTTATGCAAAGCATGCACGAAAAATCCTCTCTTGTGCTTTTTTGATAGCAAATTGCGGCTTCTTTGAAGTTTATTCTAAAGAAAGGGTTTTCTTCGGTTTTAAAGAATCCTTATTTTGAGCTTTTTAACGATTGTATGGTATTCATTCATAATACATCGTATCTGTCGATTTATTAATGCTGTCACTCATACATACAGCATAATATATGTTTATTGCGAACTTATATGAGATCTATGCAACTTCTTCCTCAAATCATAGGCAATAACTTCCTTTTCTTTTAACTGGATGATCAAGGCATTCAGTTTTAGAAACTTGAATTCATTTCTAGCAGTCAGAAGCTTTAAAAATCATTTAGCAATTTAGAAAATTTTTCAAAAACGAAGGAAACCCACCGTGTAAGAATGTAATTTAAGGAAGACGTAAGTTGCCATCAAAAAAAGAAGAATAGAAGATTTTTCGTGCATGATTTCCATAAAATATATTCGAATTTATAAAGGCAGTCAAAAGCCAGAATAAAAATGCATAATATTTAAGAAGCCACTTTTTACAGAATCTACTTTTTCGCAGCGGTCAAAATGAAGCTCACTACAGAGTCGGTATTCTACCGTGACTGAAAATAGTTGAAATTGGAATGCATGATATACAGTTTTGCAACCGTACTGAATGTTGGTTTGCGAGTGATTCAAGTTCGGTAGGTTTCATTAAGCACTCGCCACACTGTACCTCAGTTAGTTGAGGAGCCTAATTGACATGTGACAATGAGATGGAACACAGTTAAAAAAGGCGGACAGTCAAAAAACTCGCTTGAATTTTAAAGAGTAAGAAATGTCACACGTGACTATCGCGCGGATTAAATGCATCTTATTTTTCGAACAATGCGTATAAGGTTGCGTTTTCGCCAGACCGGCCGATATTCTATCTGTGGTTGCTCAATCCTGCAGCGAAATAGCATCAGCTACACATGCATCCAGCTAGCTTATCAGCTGCATGATCCTGGTACGCATAGTTTTTAGCTAAACGACAGGCTGTATACTGAGTTAATACTCTCACAATGACTTTCCACCGCTTCTTTGTTTGTGAAATAGTATATCAGAATTTTGATTTCTTTAGTCTCTTTGTTCTTTTCGGGCAAGTATGGAAGAAGCGGCTACTACAATGTTTTCCTATACTTGTTGGTCACAAGAGTGCCACATTTATGGCATTCATCATTCTGATAGGCTGCAGTATGTATACCTTTTTATGGGCAAGCGGTATGCAGAATACATGAACCTCTTAACATGACACGAACATAGGATTGCACTTGTCAGGTAACAAATGTCGATTTGCACCACATTTCAGGAGGGCCAAATTTTTCTGGGTGCTTATCCTTAAACTATTCCTAGCGTAAGCCTAAACCATGATCCTAATACCAGCCCCAACTAACCCCATCTTTAAACATAAAGTTGCCTCTACTCCCTATCCCAACTGCAAATATGGACCTAACTCCACTCTTAACCAACGCCTTAAAATAAACTAAATACTACTTTGTCTTGAAGTTGGTGACCAGTTTTGTTGCAAATATCCTGTTCATGGGGCAGGTCAGGCATCCTTATCAAGTGCCGTAACACATAAGCGATTTGTAGCTATGCCTGGCTTCCTAAGACAGCATTGAGACCTAAATTGTGTCAGCAGCTTCTATGTAAACCATAGTAGTGTGTCCTATTATACATATACTGCACCGTATGTGAGTGCGTTTGTTTGTGTAGCCCAACCAGCTGGTGTTCAGGGTTATGCTTGGCTGATGAAGGCTAATAAGCGCGAAACATTTATGTATCAAAATACCACAAATACTGTCATACCTCCCTTACTGTTATTATGTTTTGGCCGGAATCGGCCTGGCAGGCGATCACCCGTTGGGGACCTCTGACCACAACATGAACTTTGTTTAGTTCGAAAGCCTATTCGATCGGTGCTCGCACATTCCTGAGTGAATATATATATATATATATATGAGAAGAAGAGGCGATCTCGGGAATAATGGGTATAATATCCTGACGTTTCGAAAGCTTACAGGCTTGCATCGTCGGCTGCAGAAATATCGTGGCGTCTTGAACAACATTATTCCGAAGTGCTCAGAGATGTTAGGAGAGACTGGCTTTTTACTACTGGAGCGAGTGATCATCAATAGAGCCAGAGAACTACGATCCAGATGAGACAAGGATTTGGCAGTTAAATTCCAATAACTATTGCCCACTATGCAGGATCGCGAGGAGACATTAGTCCGCAATTTAT
This sequence comes from Ligula intestinalis, assembly GCA_036362985.1. NCBI lineage: Eukaryota > Metazoa > Platyhelminthes > Cestoda > Diphyllobothriidea > Diphyllobothriidae > Ligula > Ligula intestinalis. The sequence continues at coordinate 24,209,215 of JAYGXS010000003.1, read as the reverse complement.
ACTCTAAAGAACTAACACCTTTGCAGTTACAAGTGCTCAAGCGCGCAGCATGCTTCAACACCGCGGATGCGGATCCGGTTGATCTTTTGGCTACCGTTGAGTCAGTCTTCAAAACCTCCCAGGAGCCGGACGATACGAAACACCTCATCCGAAAACAGGTTACGTCCTTACTATTGACACATAAACCACGGGCGTCAATCTCGAGAGCGGAGCAGGACGGCATCAAGGCACTGAATGCTGACAGGAGCATCGTAGTAGTGCCAGCGGACAAGGGGCGCTCCACAATGGTACTTCATAAGTCTGAATACCTCCAAAAGGCCAACGTTCTACTCGATGACCAAAATGCCTATCACCAGTGCGACGGAGATCCTATGAAGAAGATGGTGACACAAATCAACACAGCACTCGTGGGACTAGAGAATAACGGTGCCATCTCAAAAATCGAACGACTAAATATCAAACCAAGTGCTTCAGCCATGGCAAGATTCTATGGACTGCCAAAAGTTCACAGGCCCGGTGCACCACTTCGGCTCATTGTTTCTTTACGGGAAACACCAAAATTCAATCTGTCGAAATGGATGTTTCGGCGTCTGAACTGTCCCACATTAGGCTCTGACACAACGGTACGCTCGGCCGTACATTTCTTGGAAAGACTCAACGGGCTACGCCTCAATGCAGACGAAGTCATGGTATTTTTTGATGTTACCTCACTCTTCACATCAATCCCTCAGACTCTTGCGATTGAAACTGTGAGTGATCTACTTGAGAGCCAATATGAGGAGGGAACTAATCAACCTACACGTGCGCATCTCATCCAGCTGCTCAAGTTCTGCCTCAACATGTATTTTACCTTTGCGGGGACAGTGTATGAACAAATCAAAGGGACTCCGATGGGTTCGCCGCTATCTGGTTTCCTTGCTGAGGCGGTTCTTCAAAAGTTTGAGACACTGGTGTTTACGAACCACAGACCAGTATTTTGGGCGCGGTACGTAGACAATACCTTCATCGTCCTCAAGCGTGAAATGGTCTCTGAATTTCACACGATAATGAACTCCATTTTTGCCGAGATTCAGTTTAAAACAGAGGCTGAGAGCAACAATCAACTTGCGTTTCTAGACGTCCTGGTCCACCGCAAGACCACCGGGAGCCTAAAGACGACGGTATACCGAAAGGCAACCGACACACGTCAGGTACTCAGTTACCAAAGTAACCATCCGCTGAGCCACAAACGCAGCTGTGTGCGAACGCTTTACAAAAGGGCAGAAACACATTGCAACGAGGCAGGTGACAAAGCGGCTGAACTTAAATATCTTCGACGGATGTTCATCTCTAACGGTTACCCTCGCAGCTTCCTAGAACGCAGCAGACAACCGAAACGAGCTGCAAGACCGGTGGGGGAACATCCGACATTGTGGAGAGCAATGCCATACATAGAGAATGTTTCTGAAGCAGTCGCTCATTTGTTACAACCACTGGGTATCGGCATAGCCCACAGACCCGGGGCAACAATAAGACGACTGGCCCCTCTGTCCCGCGGAGAAACAGAAAACGTCGTGTAGTTCCTGTGAGGCCAGTGTAGTTCCTGTGAGGCCAACTACATTGGGGAGACCGGAAAGCGACTACAGACGCGTATGAGCAAGCACGCAAGGGCAGTCGACAGGATGGATCCACGCTCGATGGTGGCGGAACATTGTTCGGCTGCTGGACACACCTTCACTTTTGATGACGCTGAAATCCTAGCCCGAGGTAGTGACCGGCCAACCAGAGAAACACTTGAAGTATGGCACACTGCACCAAATTCCATCAACCGCTGTACGATTCTCCCGGCGGCTTACCAGGCGTTACGCGTGCGGCTCAATCAACGAAATCGCCGGCAGGAAGTCAGACGGGTCGCAACGACTAGCAACCCCACACCGGGCCAGAATACAGGCGTCCGGGAACCTACCCCAGACACTAATGCAGCCGTCAGCGACGCCGGAGGCAACGTGAACCAACACGACCTCCTGTCGGGCTTGAACGCAGTTGCACATGACAACGGTCTCTGCATAAACACTGATGGCGGGGTTCGATATTCCGCCGGCGGGAAGAACACGGGAGAGTGCCAACGGGGGAAGCCAGCAGGACATGCGGCACCGACGCGATCGATGCAGACGCGAGCAATGACCGCTGGCAGGCGAACACTGCCCTCCCCCTCCGACGAGGTGACGGCGAGAAACCTTGGTCAGCAGGACGATGACGGAGCTCCAGCCCCGCCCCCGCAGGGGATCTAGCGCCAATAGATGGAGAGCGAATGAGAAGTCCGTGGTAACACCTATAAAAGACAGTGAGGCGTGTACAAACACCAACCTCCGACGATGCAAGCCTGTACGCTTTCGAAACGTCAGGATATTATACCCATTATTTCCGAGATCGCCTCTTCTTCTCATTTATGTCCGGGGACACGCATTTTTGCTTCAATCTATATATATATATATATATATATATATATATATATATATATAAAGTCTGATAAATTACGCATTTATCCAAGCAGTCCTAAATCTTTATGATTCTGGTATACATTGCAGCATTAAAAGACGAATAAGAAGAACGAGAAGAAAAATTAAAAAAAAATTAGAAAAATAAGAAAAATAAGAAGAAGAAAAGGGCAGATTGATCACCGGAATCGTGCTTTTTGTTTAAGCTTTTGAATAAAATAAAGGACACAGTTGTAAGGGTAGAGATCACAAGTGGATTCCTCTCCGGACTGACGTCATTCTCCATGCGTGCTTGTGGTAACCTGGTATCACATTTTACACCTAATTGGGAATTCCCCACGCTTATGGTTTCTCACTTTCTCCGGCACCCTTTCCTTCCCATCTGTATATCACAATGCCATCGGACCATTAAAACGGGATAACACCTCCAACACTAGGGTGTGTTCTCCCATGATTTGCACGTTAGTCTATCTCCTGTGCATGAGACACGTGATTCTCCTCTCATACCCACTTCATTTTACTGGTACTGTGAATTCGAGATAAGTGGGTATGAGTGCCGGAGAAATGTATGTCGAAGCTACACAAGTCGAGACTCATGGAAGCTGTGAGCCCATGCAGACCCTATTTTTACCTACAGACGCCATTTCTCTCACAGTCATACCGGACCACCTTCAATTCACATGAAAATGGAATAGTCGTAGGACGAGTCACATGTCTAGGTCATCCAACACAGACCAACATAAAGCTGATCAAGTACAAATTGGGAAACTTAGTTACCACAAGCTCCAAAGTATACCAAGGTCATTGGCGCTAAATGCGTATAGAGGGGAGGACCAAATAAAAACTTAACGAAATGCTTCAGTCATCTTTCTGCAATTAAGAGGGAGGAAATTAATTTTCAATTACCCAGGAAAAGCATACTATCCATTGCCGCTCAATGATTTGTGTGTAAATTGCATAATTTTTTACGACATTTTGAACTGTTACAGCGCTTTCATTGTGAGCACAGGAAATATATGCACATTTATTGTTGAAAAAATATTAGTATCTGTAGTTTTGGAGCCAACACTTTTACTCAGAATCAAATTTGCATTAACACACATATGAGAAGTAGCAGTAGGAGGTTTATCCATTGAGAACGATTAGTTGTTCTTAGGACTTAAGTTCTCGCAGCTTCTAGGTGTGTGTGTGTGTGTGTGTGCTGTAATCGGTGTTGATGGGTGGAAAGCGTGTCCAGAAGCAACTGCCTTCATGTGGTTGCTGTTGTAGCAGGGATTTTCGTTGTGTTGGGCATTTTTCGAGTGACGCCGTTCTGTAGGGTTCCATCTTTATGTATCGACACGTGAACATTAATAAAAGGAATTTCTCAACCATTATTTTCTTTCAATGGAAATTGAATTTCGGGAAATTGGAATTAGATTTACTTCTAAAGGCCCCTTTTGCGCCGTGGCGCAGGAAAAAACAGAAGTGATAGCCATGTTGTACATCCATAATTTTGGTTTATTGGGCATAAAGACTGGTATTCCTAGTTCTTGTAAGGCAGCCTTCACAATATAGCCTGAGAGCGGGGGTGGTCAACCGGGTACTTTGAATATGCGTGTGGATCTCGCCGTTAAATGTATGGTTAAGCAGTTGTCTAATTAATCCATTACGCGCTATCTTTTAAGTGGTTTTCCTTCATTTCCTTACCTTCTCTTCAGTAGGTCGCCGATGATAATCATAGATAATTATTTTGGAATGGATTTGAAGAGCGAGACGATTTCAACCGATGGTATTATTTCTTCAGGGCTATTTTGACGCCTCTCGATTTTCCCAGTACGTTTGCTGAAGATATGACAGACCTCTGTCAGCTCCTTCAGATGTTTAGCTTGCCGTTTAGTCAACGCTCGTGTATGTGTGCCTTCACTGCTCGGTACGTGGATACTTGGCAGACCATAAAACGTGCGTTGGCAGCATCCTTTAGTACTATCCGTGGTTAATGAGACTCTGATTGGTCTGCTGGTTCCTTTTTCGGTTCAGCTTCTTTCCGTTTTATATATCGCTATATGTATGAAAAAAAGGTTTTTCAGAAAAAAAACAAGGTTAACTTGCAAATGTTCAAGCTGATGACATAAACCTGTGCTCAAGCGAAATTAACAAAAGAGAAAGTGGGATGGCCAGCGTAAACCAGTTAGTTAGACAGGCGACCAATTTATGCAGGGGTAGTGGCGGTGCATACATAATAACGGTAGAACTTGGGGCAGAAGTATGTGGTGAGGAAGGCTACCGCCGTCTGTGTAAGAAGAAAGCAAGGATAGCGATTCAACGCGACGGCAGACCAAAGATGTAGCCATAGTCGTGCGGGTTGACTCAGATGGTCAGTACGCCGTGTTTAAACTTGATCCGGGTTTTTGGTTGACTTTCAACGTGTGCGGTATAGGTGTTGGCGAGACAGTGGGATCCAACCTGACCCAGCATACGTAAGCGGTCTTTGTAATTTCGTGGGCGTGAGTCAGTGAACCAGGCACGCATGCTATCGTAATAAACACCCAAATCCACGTGACGGTTGAAGCTGGACATGCTAGAGTGCCAACAGCTCTTTTTGTTTGTAAGGAATATGCACCACCAGATTTTAAACTAATTTAGCTTCTTGGCCTCTATGCGGCAGTGAGTCTGGATGGAGCGAAAAGGCGTCCGGACGGAATTGTTTTTATACGAAGGGGGCTGATTGCTGTTGTAACGCAGTAACTTCTCTTTGTTTGTGCTTAACGAAACATGCCAGTCCCAAGAGTTGTGTCCTCCTGCCTGGATACCTGGGGGGATGGTGGAGAGAGATTGAGGTCGACCCTCGGCGCGTTTCTCTCCTCGCTGTAAGAAATCTGAATGCGCTTGAGTCTATCACCGTGCGCTAAAAGCCGTGGCTTGGAGGGTTTGAAACCTGACGGGTAAATTCGGGCCACCTACGTTGCTGCTACTCTTGTACGCGTGTGTTGGTGTGTATGGGAGGAGAAGGAGGACTGAGAGTCAGGCTGCAATGGCTTCTTCTTAATGTGGCCTTTATGGCGCTTCCGCGCACGCGGGAGAATAGCTAGCGAGATGGCTGAGTCAAATGAGCGCGGGTTGAGTGACTATCGCACCAGCCACCTACAGCCTCTCTCATCCCCGGTCGCATTGGCATTGTCTTTACACCGGAAATAGAGGTGGGAGTGGCGAGTCTGTTTTGACTCCTGTTTTCGTTCGCAGTAGTTAGATGCGTTGCTTCTGCCTGATGTAGCCTTTGTGCTGCTTGCCCAGCTTGCCTCAGTGTCTGCTTTGGCTTGCTTAAGCGTTTACTGCAGCTTAATAGAGCACGCGGTGCTTCTCGTCGAAATCGACAGGGGAACTGTAGGTTACCTGGACATAAAGAAATGGGAGCATTTCGTTCTAATCTTCCTCTGTGACTCTGAGGAAAATCCGGGTTGAATTCTCTTTTGAAGTTGTCCTGAGAGTCTTCGTGTAAGGTGACAAAGCTGTCATCAACGCAGGACATGTAGGGCTGAAAGTTCCGAGTTTCCAGTTCTTGCAGGGCCACCTTTGCAAGCTTACCACAGATCGGTGATTCTATCGGTGCTCCCTAGATTTGCTCATAAGCATGGTCATTTAACGTAAAGCATTAACCCAATATTTGCATCACAAGTTTCCTAGTACCTTTTTTCTAGCAGTTCACTGACTGTCCTCATTGCCAATTCTTTAGCGATGGGTGTGAATAGGGAGCCAATATCAAAGGATACAGTTATTTCATCGGGAGCTATTCTGGTGCCAGTAAATGTTTTGAGGATATGGTTGATTGCCCTGAGTCTTCTATCAATTTTTAAAATGTTTGGCAAGCCACTAAGCCAGTCCGTAGATAAGCGTGCCTTTTAGTGGGGAAACATAAGGCTTGCGAACGTTGGATGAACCGTAGAAAAGGGCTAAGGAGTCAGCCTGTGGTTTTATTTGACTCCAATCTTTTTTAGATATTTCTCTTTGGTTTCTCATTTGATTCAAGCTTGGATTGATTTTGCCTACCAGTGGTTTCATGGGGTCAGCTACGATGACCTAACGTGATTGGCTGTCCTTTAATCGCTCCTGCACTTTTGCCACGTATGCCGACTTCTCCAAGACCACAGCTGTTCCTCCCTTGTTAGCTGAGACAATGACCAATTCTATATCCCTTTTCAGTTTTTATGGCCTTTACATAGGCTAGGAGGATGGTTAAACGGAGTTTGTAGGATATGATGCGGGAGCTTCAGAAGGTAAGCCGATCAAGGGAACAACTGATTTATTGGCCCGACGTTTCAGAAAAAAAGCAAGCTTCCACGGTGATGTGCACAGAAATATTTACAGTTTTTACTGGCTCTGCCATTTGGACACGTCGATGCCCTCAAGATCGCCTTTCCATGCTACAACGCAGATTCGGCTTCGAGCGTCTCCCTGACCGTTTGGGCAATCTGTCATCCCAAAATGCCAGCGTCTACAAAAACGAAGGCATATTCATCAGCAACGCAATGTTCTGCCACTAGCGAGAGTACGTCCTGTCTCCGTGTTGTTCTTGTGTATTTAGTCACGTGGGCCTGAAAACGGTTACTAGTTTCCCCGACACAGTTTGCTTCAGAGGATAGGCACTGGATTCAGTGCACAACGTTGACCGTTTCATCTAGTGACAGGGGCCTTTGGTTTTATGGCCGAGCCTGTGATTGTTGTGGGTGATGCTGATACCCAGTGGGTGCCAGGATCGATTCGGTCCTTTTCACACGTAAGCAATCTATGGTAGTGCCCACCAGACTTTTGCTTGGTTGTGAGTTGGCTTTCTAGTTGGATAAGACCATCATTTGCTTGCTATAAAACTTCAAAGGTGGCAGGATCTTCTTTAACAAATAATTTTCTGGATTTGTCTGATGCATTTTTCACACTTCAAGACTTGAGATTAATAGGAGTTTGTTTTTAACTAATCTGTACAAAAATCATTCTTTGCCATTTCCTAAAAATCTCCTCGGTCGAAAGCAACGCCCTCCACGTACAATTGGCTTTTCGCATTCATGTTTTATTTAATCAGTGGTTTAACTAATGGGTACATTGTGACATAAGCAAACATGACAAGCCCCCGTAATTGAATAAGTCAAAATATTAAGGAAGTTTTCTAGCCAATCATCGACCAATAATTCACCTCGTTCAAAGATTGCCTAACTCATTTTTTAAGTTGCGAAAATTCCCATTAGGGATTCAGAAGCGTATTTGGCGAGCATACGTAGCTTTCGATCAATTATCTACGGGCCGTTACAATTATACAGGGAGGGGTATAAATTAACATACTGGTAATTATGTCATCGAAAACGCAACCTCGTAATTGGGATGAGGGAGGGGCTGTCGGGTTGGTAATAATCAGCTGATGAGAGTTTGTAGAGTCTGGACAGGGATGTGGGAATGGGGGTGTTGAAGCGGTAGAAAGCGCAAAAAGATGCAGGTATTTACGTAAGCGTTGGCAAGCCAAGCTCGGATCACGCAGGAGGTTCTTCTGCGTGCACAAGACCGGCTTTTTCAACCGGATCGTGATTGCGTCTGCTATTGCTAGCAAACGCTGACCCAGTGACTTTGGGTAGTTTGGCAAGACCTTGTAAATTACCTTAAAGGCTTCGTTGGGGTCCTTATGGCCTTAAAAGAATTTATCGAAAGCTACGTATGTTCGCAAAATACTCTTCTGAATCACTCACTTTTGTCCATCGTTTTAAATCTATTCTATATCTAGGGCCCACGAAACACATTTCTTGTGTTATATTCAAACATTGCTACTGCCACACATGTGTGAAAAACTATTTGAATTTTCATTATTCCGAAGGAAAAGTATTAGAGATAAAGAAAGAGAGCGATAATGAGGAAACCTTATTTTGACGGTGTTATCCAAACTTTGCAACAGAAAATGGCTCCATTCGCTGAGACCATGAGGTAACTTCACATACTTATCAAAAATCTGGAGCGTTTTGCAAAAATTAACGGACACAGGTCTGACCTTAGCTTCTGCATTTTCGGTTCTTTACATGTGAGGTAAAGTGTTGGGAATGGGGTGCACAGAATGTTGATATATGGGAGGACAAAAGTCGGAAGCTTCGGTGGATAGTACAGAAAGACTTTGTAGCTACTAATTTATAGTGGACTAGAATGCATCACCTCATAAGCCAGATGACTTAGTCCTGCATTTCAGTACAGGTGCCAATCTTAGGGTCACTTACCCAACAATAACCCGAAATGTGAAGAAGATGACTTGATCGCTGGGACCATACTTTTATTTGCCTGACGTTTTGAGATCTCTCGCGGACTCGTCACCAGAGACATAGTCAGAGTTGTAGCAGGTAGAATAACGCATGTCTGAATAACGCATGCCTGATCGTAGTGCGGTAACCAGACGCAACATCTGGAGAGGGGACTTTACACAAATGAAAACCACAGTGAGCGAGATAGACTGGAACGAACTATTCGCCGGGTGCGTTCTCAATGATAAGTCGGCATTCAAAGCCGTATTACACGGACTAATTACCGATTTCTGTCCTATCACGGTAAAGAAAGTAACAAATAGGCCTCGATGGCTACTGCCAACGCTAAAGAGGGAAGTAAACCGCAGAGGAAGGCTGTTCAAAATCTATCGCAGAGAGAGGACCCCCGAATCGTAAAATAGGTATAAGGCACAGAGAAACAAGGTTAAGAGCCTGATACGAATTAGCCGACAAAACTTCGAGAGTAATCTAATAAATCGTGCAGTAGGAAACCCAAAGCTTTTCTACAGCTACTTTAGGCAATGTACTCGAAATAGAGACCCTATTCCTCTGCTAAAAACAGACGACGGTGTTGAAATTTGCGCAAATATCTATAAACCGGTCAGCCTCACCTCAATATCCTGCAAGCTTATGGAATGCATAGTCAAACGCGAGCTGATGTACTTTTTGGAGCAACATCAACTTCTTTCTGATAAGCAGCACGGATTCCGCAGGGGAAGGTCCTGCTTGACCAATCTGCTCTATTATCTAGAACAATGGACCCGAGCGATCGATGAAGAGAATACGGTGCATACAGTCTTCGTAGAATTCAAGAAGGCGTTTGACACGGTGCCCCATCAATGTCTCCTATACAAGCTCAGCCGCATAGGGGTAAGGGGAAACCTTTTGCAGTGGATAGCAAACTTCTTGACTGGTCGTACCCAGACCGTATGTATTGGCGAACAGCGGTCGGCGGCGGTAGCAGTTGAGAGCGGGGTTCCACAGGGATCTGTTCTTGGCCCTATTCTCTTCCTTATATATATTGATGACTGCATAAGCGGACTAGACTGTGAAATCGCAATGTTTGCTGATGACATAAAACTTTGGAAGGTCATACGAAACCAAGACGATGAATTAAACCTCCAGGCAAATTTGCATAGACTGGAGCAATGGTCGACCCTTTGGCTCATGCCATTCAATGTGGCCAAATGCAACCTAATGCGCTTTCGTAGAACCAGCACTACGCCTCGGAGGGTGTATTACCTGAATCACACGCCGCTGCCAGAGGTAGAGGCTCAGAAAGATCTGGGGGTGTGGTTCACGCCTTCACTGAAGCCATCACTCCACGTCCCGAAAGTGGCTAAATCCGCAATGTCGAGCTTGTATCTAATCAAGCGCGCCTTTGCTAAATTTGACAAAGTTGTATTTGGCAAGGTATTCGGCACGTTCGTGCGACCTCAACTGGAAATTGCCATCCAAGCCTGGAGACCTTGGACAGCCAAAGACAAAAAAACCTCGAAAGGGTACAAAGACGCGCAACAAAATTAGTACGAGGCCAACGGAACCTCCCTTATGAGACCCGATTGGTAAATTTTGACTTGTTACCTCTGGATTACAGGCAGCTACGTGGGGATCTAATCCAGGCATTTCGCATGTTGCGTGGTCAGGATTGCTGCCTCCAAACAAATGACTTCTTTGAGCGGGCCACCACCTCTCGGCTGCGAGGACACCCCCTCAAATTACGTGTGACTGGGGCAAGACTTGACCCAAGAAAATTCTTTTTCTCTAAGAGGGTAATCCAGGCATGGAACGCCCTTCCTGCGGATATTGTCATGTCCCCTTCCGTGGATGTTTTTAAGGCAAACCTAGACCGATTTAATGAGTATCGTCACGATTAAGTACTCCAAATCCAATCACTGAAGTATTCCGATTCTAAAAATTGAAGCGCTCTACATCCAACCCTGAAATGCTAGAAATTATATAAATATATGCTAATAGTAATTTGTAAGTAGTATTATTATTAGTACTTAACCAAATGAGTTTCAGACATTATCTAGCTATGACGTCTCTGCTCACTATGCGATCTGCGCCGATCGTGTCTGAGGACGCATCTACCGCACCTATGGTCCTAGGCTACGTGGCCCTGTCACACCCTTTCTCGTATCGACCGACTGCTGACGACGTGGCGGGTTTCTCGGCTCTTGGCACAGCAAAGGCGTATCATGGTCGCATCTCCGGTCTTCGGGACGTTCTCGTGACTCCGAGGTCTCCTCCTCGCATGGTCCTTCGGGTGTAGATATTACTCATCATGGACGCCATGGCTACCGTCAACATTCACAGAAGCATCATGACCCTATCATTCACATACTTCCCCACGAGCGACAGTTTTTCTCCTAAAGACCAAAAATGACATTCCATTTTGAATTATGAGCCAGCCTTAGGAGTTTTTTCACTGTCTGCTCTTCTTCATCAGTTACACTGCTGGCTCGTGTTAACTGAGTGTGAGTTTATTACTTGAAACAAGCGAGTAGTCGTTTGAAATTGTGTCAACAACTTCTTTGGAATGTTCGGCTTGCCGATGCATTTCTTAAATCCTATGTACCAAGAGGGAGTTCAAAGGCGTATGCCTATATTTCCTTTAATAAATTTGACTTGACTTGACGATGCAAGTAGTGAATTGCAACAGCAACGACACAATCAGAAACAAACTCAGTTGCATTAGGATGCTCTATCGGCGTGTTGAGACGTACGGGATCTCTCGCCGAATTTCGGGGCCGGTGCGACTTTGTTGACCATCTCATTTACGCAAGCACCGGTTGACGAAGTTGCCCGGGTAGCCATTTTCCCTGAACATCCTTCAAAGGTATTCTGCTTTGGCAACTGTATCTTCTTGTTCGCTGCAGTGCGTCTCAACACGCCGATAGAGCGTCCTTACATAACTGTGTTCGTTGCTGATTGGGTGGTTGCTGTTGTAATTCAGTACTTGCATCGTGATTTTCGCTGTCCTGTATACCTTAGACTTTAGGCCACCACAATCTTTCCGACAGATGAAGACATCAAGGAAGGCCAGCTGGTTGTAAACTGGATGTCCAGGAAGACGCTGTTGATACGTTCCTTGAACGTGCGTACCTGAGCATCTGCAGGTGCGGGCATAGCAACTATGTCGTAGAAACTGGCAGGCTTATCAAGACGCTAATTACCAAACACCTGGCAGCAGTGCAGCCAAATGATGCCAATTCTCAAGTTGCGGCTCATTCAACGAGACTCGGCCACACATTCAAATTTGATGAGGCCGAAATTCTCGCAAAATGTGACAATCCGGTGTGACGAGTATTACTTGAATCATGGTTTACGGGCCCCAATCCGTAAACAAGTGCGATGATTTGCCCAATCCATATTCGTTGCTGAGACTCAATTTTGCCAAAGCAGGTGGCCGCTCGGAGAATGTACAGGCCACTGTGCTACCCAACGCCAGTACCGAAGGGCCAGATGACCCAACAATCACCACGCCTGAGTCAGCTGCACGTGATGAAGGGTCAGCAGGTCAGAGCCTGCATGCCGTTCAACAGACCACCAACATTCAAGTAGTAATTATGGCTTATTGTTGCTGTAGGTTCGTGGTAATGGCTGTATTCTATAAACCGCAGACTCTTGTGCATGTGTTACCCTACTTGCTACTACTCTGACTGCCTCTCTGATGACGAATTTTCGGCAGAGCTCGAAACGTCAGGCGAATAAAAATATTGTCCAAGAGATCGACTCGTCTTCTTCTCAAACTTTTTCCTGGGACTTGCATGTTCGCTTGTTTTGGCAAATAACCGAAGCTTAAACGTAACCCTATCGTTATCACAAGCCTGGCCATAACATAAACGCCAATCGTAACTCTAACCTAAGGCCTATTTTTTCCGTGAGTGAACTGGTTATTACTATTACCTTTCTTGCCAGAGGCCCATAAAAACTAGTAATACCCGGTTTTTTCCGCGAGCTGACGATAAATAATGGTGAACTTCTGCTTTCACAGTAAGTTGTGACCTGCAGTTGCACCATCTCTTGCCATGTTCCTCGACAAGTTTTCGGTTGTAGGTGAGCACATGGCTTGAACACGCGAACACGTCATCCTCTCAGCTTCTTCCGTCTAAAATCTCACTACGAAAAAAACTGCTGCCTCAGCTAAATGGAGTCGTCACCCTGATAAACTGAGTAATTCCAAGGATCTACATACTATTTTTCACCCATTCCTAACTGATCCTATTAATCGAAAGCGCAATATACCAGAGTTTACTGCGAATGCCTCTTACGATACACTCCAATTTGATCCACCAACAAGACCAATTTATTTTAAGCTTCAAAGGTCTTTCAATAATCAAATCTTACCCAATATACTTATTTATTTTACTCCAATTTGATCCACCAATAAGACTTATTTATTTTAAGCTTCAAAGGTCTTTCAATCATCAAATCTAACCCAATATACTGAATAATTTTACTTTTCTAAAGCAACGTATAATGGTAGCCTGTGTAACAGTATGCTCAGGCAACATATACCGCAACAGTGTTTATTCTATACCCTGACTTACATGTTTCAGCCTGCTTAATTCATTCATTTTTTACTTCCTTCTCTCAAACAACTTCATAAGCTGACGTATATCATTTACAATTTTCCTCTCATTTAATTAACATGTTTACTTAAAAGTAAGTTCAGTTTTTGTGTTCTTTTAGTTTTTGGGTGGCTGTGAAGTCAGAGTGGAAGGTTTGTTCGTTAATTTATTCAAAGAAGATCCAAATACTAAAAATGAAGCTGGCCGTATGGTTTTTAAAGGAAATTTCTGCCAGAAAAGTTTGGTGGCAAACCTTTCTTGCTGCCGAGCGACAATGTAATTAGCCTAGAATCATTACAAAGAACATCATTTTTCATGCTTGTCCAACTGCATCACAATCGTGTCCACATGTGGCGTTAAAATATAAGCGATTAAATAAGTATGTATGCGGCGGAAAGTGGTAAATGTGGGCATCAAGAGGGCAAAATTTTGAACTAAAACAATAATGAGAAATACGGGATCATGAAAAGGCAGGAAATAAGGATCAATACGCACCGTGAGGAGATGGAAGGTAGATTCGTCAGACTAACGCTTCTGGGCAAACGAAATTTCTCGTAACGCCATTGGGTGCCAATAAGAACAAATTGGTTTTCGAGCCAACCCGAGATATCGCAACGTAGAGCTGACCGTGGTAAAAGCACGATTTTTCCAGGTGAATTCCAGCCACCCTGAAGATTTGACCTTGGGACTTGTGCATGGAAATGGCGAAGCAAACCTTCACGGGAAATTGAAGTCGTCGGAAATTAAACGGAGGGTCAGATGGCACGATAGGAATGCGGGGGATATAAGCAGTCGCCCTTTTTGCACAAACCGGTCATAATTGTGGCCTCTATAAGGTATGAAATCAGTCGCTTGACAATTAGCCTAGTGCAATTGCATAGCCGCGGTGCATCAATATTTCTCATCAGCATAATTGGCGCGCCAACCTTCAAAACCCGTTTGTGCGATGGAACGCCAGATATTTCCAAGTTGTTCAGGAATTCAACTGGATAATTTGCACAGTCGAAGGATCAACCGTCGTATCGAATGATTTGTCCAGTTTTTCCTCACCTGGAATAAGACGGCTAATTCTGTCGTCAATGGAATTGACGAATTTGTTGGTCGGAGCAAGAATTCCTCGTTCGCATAGCCATTCTGCGTCGGTAAAGTTATTCTTGAGATCAAGGAAAACTTTGTCTCTAAGATCTTTGTCACTGCTCAGCAAATTTGCAACCAAATTAATAGGGATGTCTCCGATTGCATCGCTGTCAATTTTCCCATCGCCAATCTTCAAGATGTTGGTGGAGAATCCGTCGTTTTCATGGGCATTGTGCAGGAAAACTCTCGTATTGTTAGTGAAATTAAAAATATCTTCACCGTTGAGTATAGCGGGGAATATTTTAGGCAGAATTTTACCTGGTTACCCCTGGTACCCCTTTGAATCACCGGTAGTGTCTGGCGGAAATCACCAGATAAAACCATTGTGATGCCACCAAACGGAATACTTTTTTCCTGTGACATCACGCAGCATTCTGTCTACCTCTTCCAGTGTAATTCTGTTGGCCATGGCACACTCGTCCCAAATTATAGCTGAGCACAGTTTCAACAATTCAGATGATCCACTACCTTTGCTTATGTGGCATGTTGCGGTGCCATCATCAGGTAACCTTAGAGGAAGCTCTAAGGTACTGTGAGCAGTTCGGCCACCGGGAAGTAACGTCGCTGCTATACCAGCCGATGCAACAGCCAATACAATATTGCTTTCTTTGCGCAGCTCAGCCAAAAGCAGCTGAATGACGAACTTTTTGCCAGTTCAACCGGGCGCATCCAAAAGGAAAACGTGGTCGCCATAACTGCAGTTATGGACACTGTCAGTAATAGTGTTGAATGCGTGAAGTTGATTGACCAGCATCAGTGGATTTTGAAGAGCCATGTATCATGCCAGCTCGGTAAATTGTAGCAAAGTTCCCGGTTAATTTCAGTTGAAAGCTGATTCCCAATGCTCCTGTCAAAAGAAGGAAATCCATACCTTTCAAGTTGCTCTCCACCCATTTCAACCAAGGAGTTTTCAATGCGAATGAGTGCCATGTTGTAGATGGCGGCATTGAATTCTACGGGAAGATGGGCATTTTGCAACTTTAGTTGATGTCAGTAGTCTTCCGACATATAAGTTCTGTACTTTAACCATCAATCATGGGCGCCGTTAAACTCACAACTTCTGATTAACATTGCAAGTAGTCGTCGTAATTGAAAAGGAGCGTTAGCAACGACAGCTTCAGCAATGGTGTTCTCCCACTGATTATCATCTTGAAGCAGACCACGCCTCACACAGGCTTCTCTGAAGGTAGATCACATAAAACCGTCAATCGTCCTTAGATCTTTAAACGATGTTGGACCTTCAACTTCATTCGTAAGTTGAAGCATTCTTGTTGAGAGGGGTGAACAGTGTAAATTCTGCCCATTTTCAAATCATACTTGATGCCCAGATGTCTGTCAACCGGAATACCTATCTTTCGTCGGGCCCCTTTGTTTCGATTCCATGTGTAGTATGAAGGGATCTGAATATACAAAGTGTTTGGGCAAACGAATCTTGTCAGCACAATTTGAAGAAAGCAGTTAAAGTTGTATCTTTAGGATTCTGAAGCTGATCCAAGAGGAATCCTCCCGTAAAGTAAATCTCTTGGCCATTTTCCAGGTGGACACTTAAGTGTTCAATGGCCAGAAAACGGTTATGGATATTAAAACCAAAGATTCTCCAGAATGCCTCATTGCTGCTGATGTATCTGCCCATTTCATACTGGGAAATCTAATCCTTGTTGTTACGGTGGTTGAGAGAGTACATGGCGGCATCAGATCACCTATTGATGTACTTGCAGACTTACTTGATGGACTTCGCTGAGTTGCAAAATTCAATGTTGACGTGGGCGTTGAATACTTTTGGCAGTAAGGAGCAATACGGCCCAATCCTACGGTTATCAATTACCACACCACCGTTTCGCCTTTCATTGATAACTGCTTCGAATCTGCCAATCTCAGGTTGTCACCTTCTATAGAAAGGGTAATCATCCCCATCAGTCTGAGTTGCATCTAGAAATCGCTTTGGATATCTCTTGGTACATTTCCAATCCTTCATGCAAGGGCTGTTAGGATTTATCTGACCGCATGGGCCATCCACCATTTGATTTTTGATCGTTTCAAACAGGACAGGGTCAACGGATCATTCCGGCTTCTCTGCGCATATAAATTTGTCGACATCAGAAGCGTGCAGTTTTTCCTTCAGCCAGACCAAAAGGTGAGCGTGGGGCAATCCTCTCTTTTGCCACTCAACAGTGTACATGTTACACTGAACATCACCGAAAATTTTGAATTTTGTGATGAGTGTCATCATGGTTTTCAACTTATGCTGGAATACCCGCGCCGACAAATCCTGGCAATCCTGTGGCTTTTGACCGGGGAACAACTCATTAGTAATTTCAGGCCACGATGGTTTGCAGGTAAACGTAATGAATAGGTCCGAGCAATCATAATGCCTTACATAAACCAACGCATTTTGAGTTTTCTCATGCATGTAGCGAGGAGACCCAGTGTGGCTTGACGGCAAGATGAAAATTTGACCACGACCAGCACCATTACCACCATCAGAAAGGATATTGTCTCTAAAGTGGATGTAGTTGTCCACACGAAGTTCTTTCTGGTATGTGCGGAAATAGCAAAGGCGTTCTGTTTCCATTCTGGCAAACATATCAAAAGCAAATTGCAGGAACAACGTTTTGAATCGACAAAGTAGGTTGAAAGCTCGTTCCCGAAGCATAAAGTGATATGAGTAGAAGGCTTTACAACTTACTGTATTACGGGTGCCAATTTGAGGTATACCAAAGCGATAACCGTCTTCACCATTAACATGCATGAGAGGGTATTGTAAGGTGTCGTATGAACGGTGTGTCTCATATATCCTTTGCAACCTATCGTCCCTCCTTCTAAAGACAATATCCCTGTTGCCGTGCTGTGTTTTGGACATAATGATGACCACCTCGTTGCATGCGGGAGTATTAAATCTTCGTTGGTGCTCTCCGCGAGGACGTTTATTGGCATCTATGACAATAGTGAAATCAATGGAAGCGTGCATCTCCAAGGTGGACTTGAAACTGTTAACGTAGTTGTTGCGCTGGTGTAGCATGTCTTGAATGGACAGTATTATATGATGCTTTAAGCCTGGGTACACTCGAGATCGGCTTTGAGCCTGTAGGTTTATGTCTTCTACGAAATATATTCGTAGAAATGTCGGCTTGCCATCAGGAGGAGGTAGTAACAATCCAATCTGGTGGCAAACCTGGCCTTCCACTTTAAAGGTAGGCATAAATCCAACCTCACGAACAACATTGGCACCAAAGGAGGTCATTTGAAACGCACCGTTGTATTTCCTAATATAAGAAAGAAAATTCTTCGAGTTGTCGGTGTTAGCAGCAAGCAATGTTTGAGTATTTCTGGTGTTTGGGAAAAGTTATTCAGTAGAGCTTTGCCGTTGGAACAGTGCATGCCGATCGTCTCACCAGTCCATTTTTTCGCCTGACAATGTCTGCAACCTTCTACCATCTTCCCAATGGAAACATTTATATCTTCCGCACAACCAAGACTTGGGATGTAATTGAGTGAGGCTTTGTCCCACACTTGAGCATTTATGGAAGCAACCGACGAGCCAGAGTCGCCAAACCGTATGGGAATTGGTTGCAAACTGTAGTTTCCAGCATCGTTTGGGCGTTGATCCGCTCTCCGTGATACTTGCATAGTCAGACGTGCACTTCTACGTCTGGGTAATTCGTTTTGCCGACGTTGCGAATCTCTTAACCTACCTAGCTCTCTCCTTCGCAGGGTTTGGACCTCGGTTTCTTGGAAGAAGTTAATTTGATGGCCAATCGCGTCTTCTTTGCAGCATTTGATCTTAGGTTTCTTAGGAGCGTCGATATCGCTGACGTATGGCATTCGTCTCCAAGGCGAAGCCATCTCTCTGCCTGTGTTTCTTGCGAACGTCTATTAACATTGGCAAGTCTCTTCTGTTCCTTCGTTTGAACTTGTGTACTCGCGGCTGATCTAATTCCTTTTCTACCTAATGAAGTAGAACCTACAAATAGGTTATTATTTTGAACAGAATAACGTAAGGTAGAAAAGGAGTAAGTTTACAACGTTACCTTCAGTCACCAGCCCATCATCGTTTGTCGAGTTGTTTGTGTTCAGAACTTGCCTGAGGTCATCACTGTTGTCCATAATGATAGTTTGTAAGGGTTTGATTGAAAGAGAAGGGATTTATGTGGTAGGACATTCAAACTAACCTAAGAGCTAGCCGCATAGCTGTGGAGGGAGGGCGGGGGTGGCGGTCTTTCAACCGACAATTTACGCGTAAGTAAAGGGGGAGGTCCAAGTGATGGTAGGTCAAGGGGTTTACGCTCAACCCATCCAGTAGTAACAAAGGGGTAGGAGGGAGAGAGAGGTGAAGAGGGATCATGGGCATCACATTCTAGTCATAATTGGGGACCAGCGAAAAGGGGTGGGGGAGGGGGTGAGAGGGGAATGAGTCCGACAATTAATGTCGTCCCGTGGTCATCGTCTCAAGTATTGTTTGGAGGTGTGAGGACGCAAGGTGTCGACCTCTTGAGACGGTGTCGGAGGCGTTTGGATGCTTGGTTTACGGTGAGTGAATTTAAAGCAGCTGTGCAAACTCGGTTATAGCCCTTGCTACATTGGCGGGGGGTGACCTTTCAAGCGGCCGCGACGACCTGGAAGCGACGACCCCTTCCCCACCCCCGTCCACCCCCGTGGCGTATTCACATCCGCTTTTCACGTCGGGCATCACTTGAATCCTCACGCGCACGGTAGGATGAGGGAGCGACGTAGAGACCGACACGCACAGGTGACTGAGAACACGTGTTAACGAAGTGGTCGTGGTACTAACATGCGCGCGTCGAAGGCGCACAAGGCGTGTCAAACTGACTCCAGCGACCAATGATAACGGAGACACACACAGAGATAGTCACCGATTTTATTAAGTATACAGATGGGGTGGGCCACATTATGGCAAATGCCAGCCGCGAATCACCTGACGTTTAAAACATTTCGTGGTATAAAAATATCAGCTAAAAGAGAAAAAGAAACACCGGCATTATATGAGAGCATTTGGATGATACGTTTTAAAATCATCAATCTCTTTAAAAATTAGTATGGGCAAACAATTTATTTCAGTCATTCAGCATCAGGCTGGTAAATCGCTAGCTTAGGGCTCGAGGTGTGTGATATATACGCAACCGAAGAATGTAATTTAGCAGTTCACGAATTTTAACGAAGAAAATTTCAATATAAATAGTACATACAAGACAATATTTCAGAGTAACACCAAGGTACCAGAAAGGGATATCTAATAGGGCGGGATGTCTAAGGATTCAGGACCAGGAGATGGTCGTTATCGGACACCACACCGGACTGATTTCTGGTTAGTCATTGGAAAACCATTAGTTAACGGCAATTCTGAGACATGATCCAGGGCATCTTTCGAAACATGGACATGAGTCTGACTTTTGAGATGAGGACCATTCATCACATCATCAGCATGTTGTGTATACAAACGTCATTATGGCCATCATGGGTGGAAGGAAAAGCGGTGGGTGGATTAGACAGACCCTGACAAAACCCTCCAGTTGTTGGGAAGGACCGTTGAATTCTGCTTGCCGCCTTGAATAAATTAAGTGCAGGAAGTGATTTATTCCCCAACCCAAGAAAAAGCCCAGTCGGGAGAGTGGCATGCAGACGTTTTATCAAGGAGAAGATAGCGTAAGATAGTAGTAAATGCTGATGAGAAATCAAAAACCCACACCTGTACGCATGGAAAGATTCAGCTAAATCTCTTAGAGTACAATGGAGCACAAGAGCAACAACGCCTATGTTGGTAGGCATGGCCTTTTATGGAAATTGCAGACTATGTGAAAAAAGCAGCGAATAACGGTTGTGTGAGGCTTATAACATCTTTTTCTGCAAGGGTCAGAAATGCAGAAGGCAGGTACTTGAAGGAAATGATTTTTGATCAAAAGCAGAGAGCTTGCGGCATATGGCCAGAAATTGATTAGCAAGAGCTTTAGCGCGGGTATTAAAGGAAACCAGCTCGTCAAATTGTAACGGCATAAGGGGACGTAGGACGTAATGAGCTGCTCGTTAGACAGAACGGCAAGTTTTAGGCAAAGAAAATCAAAATAACGGACAACAGCACCTTCGCATATCGAGTGGGGAATCTAGATGTTAACATATATAATTCCCTCAAAATTACTTAACAAGCAGTGGTTGCAGGCAACAGCGATAGTGTAAATAAATAAAGACATACAGATTATTCATAAACTATGCTTTAGAAAAACAGTCCTTGCACATTTACTATTCCATTACGATTTATGGTGCCTGCGAAAGCAGCTAAAAGACGAAGGAGCAATAGTTGGCAATTCAATATTATTATTCAATCAAGTTGCAGATAACTTCAGTCATAATGTGTTCTTTTTTCAATAGCACTTATTTCATATGTTCAATTTTGTTGAGGGAAGTATGAAATCGACAATTTGTTTTTGGTTCTGGTTTGAGGGCATTCTAATGCATTTACTTTTGTTAAGGAGAGCTTAATTAATTTAACTTCGAAGAATTACAAATTCTTCAAATAGGACGGGAAGTGCAATACCGGGCGCCATTGACTGTAATCCGTAAAATTGCAATAAAAATTTATTCAAACGAGTGCTAGCCTCATAAATATAGCCGCCAAGGTGTTGACGACCATCCTTCTCCGTAGATTTTCGACTGAGCGCAATCTTAGCACTCGTCCTTACCAAGGAAGATTTCGTCCAGGTAGAGGATGCATTGAGCAGATCTTCATTCGACGCCGCAAACTAGAGCACAGACATCAAAACCAACTGCTTGCTAACGGTCTCCCGCCAAATTTGGTCAATCTCATCAAGACTTACTATAGCACAACATCAGCCCGAGAAAGAACCCTTGATGGTGTCAAATTATTACCCTCTGACTTGTGGAGTTCAACAAGGGTGTCTTCTATCTCCAGTTCTCTTTAATTTCTTGATCGACTGGGTAATGCATCAGCCAATTCTACCTGACAGTGGATGTGAAATCAGCTCTGAATTCAGTGTACCTGACCTGGAATATGCCGATGACATTGTTGTACTCGGTAAAACTCCTCAGTCACTACAGCCAACGCTACACCAAATCACCAGCTTCGCTGAAACTGTTGGTGTGACATTTTAATGTGCGCAAGACGAAGCTCCTGACTACGTATCTGTGCACAGCACAACAACTGTTTATCAGCGGTCAACCCATTGAAAAAGTTAGCTGCTTCCGCTATTTGGGCTCGAATATGCTAGCCAATGGACACGCCAAAGATGAAATCAAGAACCGAATCGCGCAGGCTAGAAATGCATTTAGACTGCTAATCAGACCATTCTGGTCTCGCTCAGATATCACCTTATGTACTAAGCTGCTGATATGCCAAGCATCAATCAGGCCGGTGTTAGTATATGCCTGCGAAACATGGCCACTGCGAAAGGCAGATATCCTATCGCTCAAAGTCTTTGACCGTTGGTGTCTTCGACGCCTCTTAAGAATCTTCTGGCAGGATCAAATCTCTAATGTTGAGCTATACCGCAGATGTTTCAAACTACCAAGTCTAGCATTGTACATCCAGCATCGACGATTGCACTGGTTTGGCCATGTTCTGTGCAAACTATTGCCGAACCTCTGCAGATTGGATGTAAACTCCTCTCGTAGTGCAAACTGGAGATACCGAAAAAACAGTCAACTGAAGACATGGCTCAGCACCGTTAAGTCGGACGTTGAACGGATGGGCCTCGTAACTATTTACGGCTTGTGACATTGGAACAAAAAATGGGTTAACATCTGTAAAGAGCTCGCTTCTGACTGCCGCCAATTGGCCGCCGCTATTCGTGACATCCGTGAAGCCGATTCATCCAACAACAGGAGCTAATCGGAACAAGTACTAGTAAGTAGCATACTGTAGAGATACCCTCATGATCGTCGTGCATCCAGACAAAGCTAAAAAATAGGCAGACTGGTATACAATAACACAGCTCCCACTTGAATGGAAAGAAAATTTAAATGGCCGCGTACCATCAAAAGCCAACGATGGAAGAGCAAGAATCCGTGCATAAAAAGTGTTACCAGATGCACCTACAGTTCGTACATGTCAGGTGTGTTTTCAAAACATTTAAAATAGACGATTCTGATTGGAATGACAGAGCTTGCTTTCAAATACTACCCACTCTGGATGAGACTGTTTGATCCTATTCCTGAGAGTTTTTTCTCAAAGTGCTAATATGTCATCTTCGACTATTCTCAAAACATATCAGTGCACGCAAAAAGCTGGCATGGGTAATTCACACATAACTTACGCACAGGAAACCACAAGGTCACGCATAAAAAAAACTCCTGGTTAACGCCTTTTCTCCTCGTGGCACACCTATGTATAAGTGCATTGCAGGACAGAATGCTTTTGATTGGCAAGAAATGAAAAGGTAGGGGGAGGTGTAAACACCTAATAAAGCGGTTTTCTTTCGCACAAACGTTACTCTATCTACTGATCGTTTGAAGATAATCATAAGTTTGTTGTAGTCCTTTGTTATAATTTTAATTTTGTACTGCTTTTTCTACTTAATCTGATTGCTACGAATTTCATGACCTTTAAAGCATTGCTATTTGTTTACTTTTGGCTATTAAATGTTAAGCACTAAACTTCAAATGGCGTGAGGTGCAGTACCAGTAACTGATGTTTGATAGCGTAGGCGTAGGCAGCTAATTTCTTATAGCATTGTGTCGACTAATCCTCAATTTCTCTTATCGTCTTACCCCATTATCGATCGCCTTTGCTTAGCTAAACGCTTTTACCGTCGAAAGTTACTTAGCTTTATTCAGTCTTCATATTTGTTTTTCTAACAGGTAAACGATTTGTTTATAATCACCGGGGAGCCTAGACAGGGACCCGAAAGTACTCCAAAAATTATGTTTGCAATGGATCGTAAAACAATTGTCCTAATCTGCGCAATCCTCATTTCAATTCCTTTTTTGATACATTTATGCAAATTTCAGGGAGCTCTAATAAGGCCGTAAAATGTACGCCAAAATTTCAGCCCTTTCAACAGGACTGGAATTCCAGAGATATGTGGTGGATAGTGGTCACATAGATATAAAACGCCAACAATTTCCGAAACTCGAAAATTTAAGTTGGCCAGAAAGAAAGCTCCTACCTTTTCCTATGGGTGCCCCAGGAATTCGTCAACTGCCTCTGGAATCCACCTTCAGTCGTGGGCAGATGCTTACTTTGTGGAAACTCTACAGTGCGTTTATTAGTGCGATGGAAGAGCTCGGTCTGAGTGACAGGTGGATGCTCTACTGTGGCACCCTGCTCGGCTCATTTCGGCACCACGACATTGATCTTCTCATGGACGTAGAGGTTAGAACAGCGCTAAGAGTAAAGATGTGCAGGCTGAAACCTGATATCTTAATTTATGAGGACGAAATAAGGGACAAGATTTATGTAAAGTTAATTGAACCGAGTGATACATCTCAGGACAAGTATGGCAGTCACAAACTTAGTGGCAAGAGCTGGGGCTGACCCTTCCTGGACGTAAGTAACTACTACTCAAGTTAGACGCATATACGAGAACTTGGACGGTCCTATGGTCGGTTTTAATGATATGCAAAAGCCGATGTCTTCCCGCTGCATCTCAGACCATTCAACAAGTACTGGGTTCCGACGCCAAGAAACACATTTTCTGTTCTGCTTCAGACTTACGGCCGTAATCATTTTTGTTCCTGTTTAATAATTCTCTCATGTGTTTGAGTTACCGATGTTTACTCGGACAGTGCGGTGCAAAAACCTAGCGGATAGATATGCCTTCGCTGAACACGCCCCAATCTATCACAACGTTCAGGACAAGGAGGGGAGTCACAATGATTTACATTGGGTCCGTGAGAGGCTGTTTCGAGGGAAAAAGGTCATTCATGAAATCAAGTTCGTTGCAGCGCGGATGGACTACAACTTGCCGAAGTCTAATAAAACACAACTTTTCATTTTTTTAAATGGTTTTAACAGTGTATATTAAAAAAACTGCTGTGGTTTGCTGTGTTTTGCTACCTGATTACGCTATGATAACTTTATTAACTTCAAAATATGTACATATTTTTTTCATCTGAAACTAAAGGTAACATATGCAGCTATTCTGAATCCTGAGTCCAATTTTTATCGGGATCCGTAGAGATATGGCTGTTGGATAGCGCCTTATTTATTTTACAAGTTATACCACACTCTACCTTGGTTCAAATAAGGCACGGAGTTTAAATTGCCCTTTCTGTGTCTTATTACTTTTATTTATTTGCCAGGATTTAGTAGCACGCTTTTGTCCATTGCATATTTTTTATTAATAATAGTCTACAAATATAAAATACCCGCACTTTAGGACTCTCCTGTTTGGCTTAACATTCATTTCTTTGTTAAGTCCCTGATGGTATTTCTGTAGCGTTGCACGTTGCATAGGGATCATTTGTCTTCTGTAGTTGAGTGTTGTGAGTTTCCTTTGTTCCATGTTCAGCATGGGCTGAGACCCGTTGAAAGGCAACATTTGCAGCAGATCAAAATGCATCGCGCTCACATCAATCGCGAATAAAGGGAATTAGTGAATCCTTAACAGTAGTTTACAAGAAGCAGATGTGGTCGCAGGGACAAGAAGATTATTCACTGGACGTTTCGAAACCCGTCACGGAGGCATCGTCAGAAAAAAATAGTAGAAAGTGGAGTTGCATCTGAAAAACCACGAGACAAACAATTTTTCCAGCATTTTCATGAATATCTTTGATAAATTTCAAAACTGTAACAAAACACTCATTCACAAATAATTAAGAACACTGTCAAGATCATACACCAAGGTTTTTCAACTTTGAAGCAAAAACATGACATTAAAAATTGCCTACTGCGTCAGGATCAAGTCGGAAATAGCGAAATGTCAGTTTTTATTGGCAGACTGCCTCATTCAAATGAAGCAACGCTGCCTGTTCAAGGCAAAGGAAAATCCAAATGCTGTCACGTATGGACCGTTTAAATGTCATACGAAATCCGCACACCCTTCAGGAAGCCTGTGGATGTGAATGCACAGTGCGCAACCGGCCACTGGCACACCATAGGCACTGGCTGGCTAAATAAAAGTCCAATGCCGTGTTGTTCAGTTTTCTTGGTTACATCTTATGGAGTCTATTTTAGTTTAAAAAATAATAGTTGCAGAAGGGGATGACACATTGTAAGTACAGACCTAAAGTGCAACAGCCACTAAAAAGCACGTGTTCGAGCAATCGAGCATGGGATGGCGGAACAATTACCTGGTCAGCTGATCTACCTCCGACTGACTATTATGCTGAGCAAAATAGTTAAAGGGATGAGTTGCACTATCTGATGTTATGATTTGAGTGAATTCAAGGTGACAATGAAAAACGCAGTTCGGGCAATATGTTAAGTGTATCCAGAGGCTTTGAGAATCAAAAAAGGGAAATGTAACGGTACGGAAGCCAGTGAAGTTAAAATGAATTAATTTCGGTGTAAGTTAACAGGAAATATTCTTATATTTATCTCATAGGCACTCCCGCGAGTGATGCCACCCCAACAAAGATCTGGTTTGTCAGATAACGAGTCTAGTGTACGGGTTGCTAGAAGCTGCATATGCAGTGTGGATCCAATTTTGAAACAGTAATGACCAAAGAATTATGCAATAAGATTGGTCCTCTCAAATGCTAGACATTTGGTATTAACCTGCTGTTATGCCTTAAAAAAACTTGAATTGTTGGCGTTCAACACAGTTTTATAATCCAATGGCGAAAAATTTATACGAGCACTGTCTACCACTATGTAGGTTTTCTATATGAAACGTGATTTTTTGGATCAACTAAATTCATGTTATACAAAATGTCATTTACCAAACTGCAATTGGAAAAAACAACGAATATTGTCATCCTAACCAATAGTGATTTGTACTTTTGTGCACTTGTGTCCACAAGCATTATGCTGACTGATTGGGATTCATGTTACGAACAACATATCGTCCAAATTTCTATGCATAAGCAAATATCTATGCAGTAAACACGGAATCGACAATATTGGCTCGGTCAGTTGAATTAATTATATTGACTGACGTGTTTTTGTGATACATCCATTTTAAATGACATCCGGTTGTTTTCGCGTAAAACATTTTCACTTTTTTTGGCAATTTTCATGCATGCATGTCGATGAAATGGAGCCTGTAATTAGCAAGTATAATTCGTGGTCTTTCCAGGGAGGTGAATATTTAGTTTGCAGCAGGCATGCTGGCAGTATCAGTTGGAAACATTGACAGTGCATGTGCCCTGCTCTGCTAAATAACCCTTCGACGCAATTATTACACAGAACAATTTCGATTATTAACGCACTATTTTGGGTAGTGCCCAGCAGCAAAGTGCCTTATTTGCATGGGTGCATTTTCTTCGACAGTTGGCTATTATGTTTATGTCATCCTATAATCGGCCCTAGAACTGGCGTTAGAGGGAAAGAAAGCATTTGACAATTTACAAACTACTTAAGCTTTCCATAAATATCAGCTTTTAAATTGCTCGGAACGTTTGTGTTCTAATTCTAAAGATAACAATATCCCTAAGCGAAATATAAAAGCTACCCAACGCTTTATCCTAGGGCTAAATTTAGCCCCAAGTCGGACAGGTCTGGCAATATTTCTCAGAATCACCTCTCTAAATGAGGTTCCTATTGTCGTGTCCATAATCTTAGCCAAATCAAATCGTATTTTCAGGCAGTTGACTGGCTATCGAGATCAACGATAGATCCGCCGGTATTAAAAAGTTTATTTTTATTTTCAGATGAAACTAACATCGCTAGAATACTCACACATTTTTTCACACTGGACCTGATTCTCCCTTTACAGAAATTGTGCATGTTAAGTTGCATACGCTAAAACACAATTCTTGTTGAATGTCAGGCTGCATATGCGACGTGCAGCCAACTGCTGGAACATTATAACTAAACAACAGTGCGCTAAACCGGAACGTGTCAGACAGCGGACCTTCTGTGTTTACTATCTAGTATACTATTAATAAACTCTAAAAAATCGTTCTTGTTATGAACTGTTTATATTTCACGGAACGAACCATTTGAACGACAAATTTCTACCATAATATTCTCTTAAAGCTAGAATCCTGATGTTTAAGTCCGCTTACCCCACATGGTACAATATGTTCCTATCTACTCTGCAATTACCAAAAACCATAAGTTTTGTCCTCTTAGGAAATGCATAGTTGTATTTTTTCCGCTTGTGTACACAGACATTAAAAGTATTTCTTGCTTAATATTTCAAATTTATAGGCAAAGACAAATATTCTGACAGCAGACACGAACAGAATAATAACGGCTCAGTCAGTCGAAATAATTATCCGGCAAGCTAGGCTTATGCCGCATATGGTTTAAAGGTCAAAATTGCACGGTGTTGTCTTATTCCGAACGATTTTTACATTTTTGTCAATTTTCATGCATAAATGCTTATGAAATCAAGCCTATACTCAGCACGTTTAATCCATTCTCTTTTGCATGGAGGTTAAAATTCTTTTTGTGGCAAGTGTAAAATCTAGATGCGCGTATGCACAAGCAATGAAACCAACAAATATTTACACGGAAAAAAATATCTGAAGTAATCTGCAGACTCTAGTGCAGTTGCGGAAAAAGCAAGAGAAACTGGAAGAAAAAAACTGGAGAAACTGGAAGAATTCTCAAGACGCGTGTTGCCGAGTATGTGGCAGCAGGGCAGTTAAATAAGCCAAATTCTCCAGTTGCGGCTTATTCGGCGAGACTTGGCCACATATTCACATTTGCTGAGGCCGAAATCCTCGCGAAATTTCAAATTACTGTTAGCCACGAATTATTAAAAACAAGTTTAACGACCTGTCGAATCCGCATTTGGAGCTGTAGCTCAGTTTGGCCAAAGCAAATCACCACTTGGAAAAAGGCACAGAGCAACGCGTCGGCCACAGCCAACGCCGGGGCACCAGTTGGCCAACTAGTCATCCCCTCAAATTTCACTACATGTGATGAAAATTAAGCCCGCACGCCGGTCTTTAAGCCATTAGCGCACAAACGGGCAGTTATCCTCGATTGGGGGGTCATATGTTGCCGTAATTATGCAGAAGCCTATAGATAACAGAACTTTCTGTGCACGATTTAAGCGCTTCTGTTACTACTTATGCTGATACCTCTGGTGAAGAATCCGTGGCTGACGTAGAAACATCAGGCTAATAAGAGTCTTGATGCAGCGATCTCATCTTCTTCGTCACAAGAAAATCCGAAATTTTGACCTTACTTTGGAAAAATTTGCAGTGCATATGCCCTTGTATTCTATCCACCCATATCGAAGCACTGATTACAAGGACTAACTATGCCTATTGACGCTTTATTTTGGGAAGTGTCTTGTAAGAAACTGCCTTCGTTGCATGAGGTGCCTTTTCTTCGACAGTCTATTTCACTCGATGAACTGGAAAATCGGCATCCCAAGAAGTATAATTCGGTAGAAGAAGAACTTTTCCTACCGAAATTCACTCTATAATCAGTATCAGAATTAGCGTAAGAGGGAAAGGTAGCGGTTGGCAATTCACCACCTATCGTTAGCTTTTCTTTGAGTTATCTCAAGGTCACAATAGCAGACACAATTTTGGCTAATATACTTAGCGTAATCAGAGGTTCAGATAACAAATATGGAGTGCTTAACAAGACTGACCAGTGAAGGTTAGAGCATTTGGTCGCAAATAATAATAAAATATCATTATATGTGTTTTATTGGCTTTTTCTTGAATTATGCCACCTTACTAAGACCGCCGATACGACAGCCTATACAATGCGGATCAAACTGCTGTAAAAGCATAACCATGAAATATTGCATTAAACCGGAACGTCCTGAAGACTGCAAATTTTGTGTCAATGGACTCGTATACTACTGCAAAACCTTAACCATAGACGTTTTCGCCCATATTTTATGTTCCGTGGACAAACATTTTCAACGAAAAATGTAACAGTTTTTTTCTCATGAAAAAGGCATCCTTTGGGAAATAAGTAAATTTATTGAGTAAATTTTCTACACTGGATCCCCAGTTCGCCTTCAGACTTGAGAGAAATTGAAAACAGTAAACTAAACAATTACGATCGTGAAGTTTTGTTCAAGGCGAGACAATGGGAGAAGTGTGCTGTTCGCGAAAGTTGTACGCGAGAACAATGAGCATTTCTCCACAAGTGCCGAAAACAGAACATTTTGCCGAAGTCTGTGCGTGTGAGACCTGCAGTCAGATATACCCTAGGGTATCAGATCGCATCTCGTTATGGAAAGAGTATGCTTGGAGCATTCATAACGGATGCCCACTATCGACTGCAAAAGTTCCATTCTGCAAAGAAACAACATATACAGGTCTGTCCCAATAGTCTTCCCGCACACTTATTTGAATCAGTAGGTGAAACAATTGCCCACGTTTCAGAACTGGAAAGACGAAAGAGGAAGATACTTCTAGACAAGAAATGGAAGACTATTTCTCAACCAGGTGTTACAAACAAGCAGTCTGTTGCGAAGTTTTGAATCTATCTTCCAGAACCCTCACTGCAACAGAAGAGAATGTGATTTCCAAAGTGATGAAATACAACCCGTCTGATTCGAATTACTTGGACTTTCTAGCCAGCTTGGATTCTATCCTATTAACAGGAGATCGCAGTGACTATGATCGATTTATCATCCGAAACAGTGCTGTCCATGCGTTGAAGAATCGGAATCAGTTTTCATCTCCATCCTCTGAAGAAAAAAAAGCACTAAAAAATTCAAAAACTGATGAAAAAATAATCATATTTCCCGCCGACAAAGGAGGCTAAACTGCTATCGTGAATCAACCAGACTGCAAGCAGAAGATGCTCTTACTAGTAAAATATAGCTCAATCTATAAGCCTCTTCCAACAGACCTTACCAAAAAACAGATGTCATCTATTGACAAAGTACTGAAGCGTCTTACAGGTATGAAACTACCGTCAGGAGATACCGCAAAATGCCTGAAACAATCCGAGGCAAACATCGCGAAGATCTACGGGTTACCCAAAGTTCACAAACCGAAAGTTCCTCTGCGACTGATAGTATCATTAATCGGTGCACCGAACTATAAAATTTCTACGTGGCTTTTCCGACAAATTCATCCACTTACAAAAGATTGTGAAACTTTCATTCAGAACTCTACGGAGTTTCTATACTTGATCTTGTGGACATTTGCCTAGAAAACTATTTTTCATTCGATCATCAGTATTATCAACAACTAAAAGGAGCTCCAATGGGGTGTACCATAGCTGGATTCCTTGCCGAAATAGCCATGCAGAGGCTAGAACAATGGCCCTACAATTGATTTACCCTAAGTTATGGGTACTTTATGAAGAGGACACGTTTTTTGTCATTAAAAAGGACCATTTTGAAGCACTCCACAAGACCATCAACTCAACCATTTCCGGCATTCAATTCACGCTCGAGCAGGAGGTTAACAACAAACTCCCATTTCTGGATATTCTTGAGCGGCGAAATGCTGACGGATAATTACAAATGTCCGTAAACTGCAGAGGCACATATGTGGAAGCTATTCTTAACTATGACAGCAGCAAACCCATCGTTCCCAAATGGAGTGCCGTCAACAGTCTGCTACGCCGAGCGAAGACACACTGTTCTGACGAAGAAACCTACCAAAACAAGCTCAATTATCTGTTTGAATTGTTTTCCCGCAATAGTTACCCCAGAGACTTTGTGCGCCGATGCATGAGACAACAAAAATCCAAGAAAAAGAAACCAGATAGTTCCACTCAGGCATCCAAGACAAACACATGGCGAGTCCTTCCTTATATAAGGAACATGTCTGAACTCGTTGAAAGACACCTGCAGAAACACCAAATAAAAGTGGCGCAAAAACCGATGGTGACTTTACGCACTCAGTTAGTACACCCTTAGGATAGGGTTGGCTACCTCGATAAGAAAGAAGCCATCTACAAAATCCCATGTCAAGCTTGGATACGGTATATTGTGGCCAAACAGGAAGATCTGTCTCCAAACGCATTCGCTAGCACCAATCGGCAGCGAGAAGACATGACCTTCTTTTCGAAGTGGCTGTGCATTGCCTTGACACAGGGCATACTTTTGCATGGGACAAAACACGCATCGTCGGAGTTTGCTCCTCTAGAAAAGGCCGATAATTTCCTGAGGCCATGCACTCCGATGATTCATCCATCAACCGGTGTATCGAGTTAGCTGGAGTGTATAAACGCCTCAAAGAAAGGTGGAAAAGACTGTAGCTGACAAACATGGACCAACATGAACCACAATTAGCGTCCACACCGGATAACCTGAACTGATACCGGACTGACCCCATACTGACTCAAATCAAAGTTACCCATTCGGGATTACGCCATTTAGACTGATATTCATGTCCATTACGATGTGACGCAAATTGTAGCCCCCAATGAACGCCCACAACAGATGACTATATAACTTTATCAGCACTTTAAAATCCTTACTGTTGTTTGGAAAGTTCTCTCAAGTCTGACGACGAACTGAAGATGCAGTGTCGAAAATTTACATAATATACTTACTCATTACCCAAAGGATGTCTTTTCATGAAATTAAATTTCTTTAAATGCCTGTCTTTCACTTTATACGAAAGTATTTTTTTCCTAAATTTTACAAACGTCCAAGAAATTCCAACTCTAGGTGGTGCGAGAAGGCAACTGGCCACCTCGAGACCTTTCTGACGTATGGAATTGTTCGCCATTTTTCGCTCATCTCGTTTGCGCATGCATCAGCTGCAAAATGTGCGTGTGAAGGCATTTTCTCTAAATCAGATCACTATAATCGAAAATGCGTTTCTTCACTGTAACGACAAATCCTTTTAGAGGCACGACAGAGACTTCGAAATCTTCCCCGATTAAATAGTGGTATAGTTTGTCGTTTTCTCTTTTTGCAAATCAATTCCTAAATAATTATCCACGAACATCATCAGCGACCTACTTAATAGAAGGCATGATGATGAAGGATAACAACTTAAAAGGAAGCACTTGATTTTACTAGACTACTGCTTAACCATATATTTCACACTTAACGGCAAGGTATAAACGCAAAGGCAGAGAACCCTAATGGTCTCCCCTGATCACAGGCTATCTTTTGGAGGCTGTTCTGTGAGAAGTGAGAAAACGAGTCTTTCTGTCCGATAAACCAACATTATGGCTGCGCTACGTGGACAACAATTTTGTTTTCCTGTGTCGAAGCGCGAAAGAGGCCCTCAAATGTGCATCATATTCCAATTTCACGAAATACACTTTACAGTGAAAGAAGATAGGAGTGGGGAAATGCCTTTTGTTGATGTCCACCTGCCGAGACAGAAAGATGGAACCCTACACACCGGTGTCTATCAAAGATTGCCCGACAAAGAGAAAACCCTTATAACAACAGCAGCCACCCTCTGTCGCTTGAATTCAGTTGCTTGCGGACACACTTCGTACATATGAACACCCGTTACAGCACACCTGCCGAAAAGCTGCGAGAACGCATTTCGTTTTTTCAGCTCATCCTCCTTAATGGATCAAGCCCATACTGTTATGTCCTATGTTGGTTCTAGTACAACTGCCATTCATAGTAAAAATGTTGGCTCACAAAATTTGAAATATCTATATTTCCTCAACTATAAATGTAACTATATGTGGTGAGGTCGCAACGGGCTGTGTTTGGATAACCACACAAGTTTAATTAAGTATATTGCAGAGCAGTCAGAGTGAAAATCGACATATTAAGTCATACGTACAAATCTGTGAGCGGTAGTGTGCAGTACACTTCTCCTGTGTGGCTGGAACTTTATTTATCTCCTTGGATACATGTATTTTTTCAGTGCAAAATGATAACGGAAGCATCTCGTTAGTCTATCCATTTCGTTCTCCCACTTCCAAATGACGTTGGCGCTAGTGTTTTTGGTGTACTTTTGAGCTTGCGGTAGCCAATTATCTCGCTTTTTCCCTATATGAGCTTTACCATGGCCTGTGTTGGATGAATTAGACATGTGAATCATCCTACGCCTACTCCATTTTCATGCGAATTGAAGGTTCTCGGGTATGACTGTGGGAGAAGGGGCTACTGTAGTTAGAAAAAATGCGTCTACAAGTGCTCACAACTTCCATGAGTCTGGATCTGTTTAACTTCGGCAGACATTTCTCCCGCACTCATACCCGCTTATGTTGAGTCCATATTGCCAGTTAAATAACGTGGGTATGCGAGGAGAATCCCGTGTCTAGTTCACCGGAGATAGACCAACGTGCAGATCATGGGAGAACACACCCATACCAGTGTTGAAGCTGTTAGCCTATCTTAATGGTCTGACGGTGTGATAAAAATGGTGAGAAGGAAAGAGTGCTGGAGAGAGAGAGAGAGAAGCGATAACCGTAGGTCGTTCTCATTAACGCAGACAAATAGGAAACTAGGTTACCACAAGCTCGCATGAGGTAATGACGTCCTTCCGGGGAGGAAATCACTGGCGCTTAATTGGCCCCTGCTCCCATCCCATGTCTGCTGCCTTTTTAGGCTTTTAACTCTGACGATGTACTTTAGAAAGAGTACACAGGCTTAGAAAAAATAAAACCACGATCCCGATGATCAACCTGCTCTCCTCCTCTTATCCTTTTGCCATTCGTACCACAATCGCACAGATGAGGGATTGGTTGAACGCACAAGCCAGTTCATAGGTTAGGATTTATGATCATAGTTTAAATAAAGCCTTTAAACGCAATTAAGGTCTCCACGTTAGCGCAGCAAGCGCTGGAAGGCTAAGGGTCGTCAAGGTTATATGCCTCTCAGTAAGGATACCTATTATGCGCCCATGAACGGGATATATGCAGCAAAACTGGCCACTAACTTCCAGAAAATTAGTTTTAAATTTATTTTAATGGCCAGGTTAATGGAAGATTTATGTTGGTGGTAAGAAATGCGATTCAGGTTAGAGGTAAGCTTATGGTTCAATTTGGGGTGTGCTAGGATTAATATTAGTAGTATGATCTAGGCTTACGCTAAGACCGGTGTAGGGGTAAGCACCCATAAATATTAAGCCCTCCTAGAATAAAGTGCAGACCACTTTTGTTATTTGACAAATGTGCTGCATTTCATGCCTTGAGTGTCATGTTATAGAGTTATGTATTAAGCCTACCACGTTACCTTAAAAAATGAAACGTACTGCACCAAGTCAGAGTGATGAATGCAATAATTACAGCACTTTCCGGACCAACAAGCTTGTCAGTGCATATTCCCACCAGATTCGCTTATTGCAAATATAAGATGCATGTCTTGTCACTGAGATATCGTTACAGTATAGGAAATACAATGCTATTACGATCAGCAAATTCTGGAACATGTTGTGCTCTTAGTTAGGCATTAGACAGTCTGTAACTTCCAATCTACAGCTGGACAACGTAGCAATTCCAAAGTTAGTCTGATGACGATAAATGGCAGAACCTTTCAAAATAAAGGCATGGTAACCAAGCACTAACTAACTAACTAAGCACGCAGAAAGACGGTACCTGGGCTAAGTGTTGTCTATCGAAACCTACACACAGTTTCAAACTATTATCAACTTTATGCTATATCATCATTATATTGTCACTCTGTTATGACCTTAATGCATGACAAATCTTCAGCTATTAGTAAAATACACGTTTCCATAAACATTCAGGTTACTAAAAAATCCCCATATAGGTTACCACTACATACTTGGCTTAAATTTCCTACATGCACAACCAGACTGCACTGTAGCTAGCCAAGCACTGGCTTTAGCAAGTATGATTACTAATAATTGCACTTCTGGCGTAGGCACAGTAATTCTTACAGTATTATGTAGATCTCGCAGTAAAAACACCACAGCGTCAGCACGAGTCGTAGCAGTAGTAGTGAAAAAGTGGTCTATGTAATTCCGGAAATCCTGCCTCTACCACCATTACTGTTACTCAGCCTTTCATGACTATACGAATTCGAATGCAAGTACCTCAGTTCTGACAAATGTGCCTAGTACGTCTGCAAGATTAATCAAAAAATTCTCGCACAGTTACTTTCGAAGGCATGCGCGATGTACCTGGATGGCAATCGCCTTTTTTGGGAGGGACGATGGAGACCATCTCATAATCTTCGCATGCTATTCGAAAGACACAATCTATCAGGTTTCACTCTGAGGTCAGAAAATGTGTATTTCTACTAGAAAAGGGACATATTATCTAGGGCACATTAGTTCCTTATCCCTGATCGAGACAGACAAAGAAAGGTTTATCTGGGGCCACGAGTGATCAAGTCCTTTTTCGAGCCTCCCTCCCAATACTGAAAGTTCTCCAAGGACTATGAACACATAACCACACCGCTCAATTAGCGCACCTAAAAGGACTGAGGTTAAGTGGCCGCCGAAGTGAAATGCAAGCTTCAAAACTCTGAGGAATAGCCCTCGCTCGAGCTCTTTTCTCGCCTTCCCTTACATTGGCAAGCACGCTGAAATTCTCATTTTTGACAGGGGTGCTTGCAAACCTTGCAGCAGACTGACAACACCAAATGTGGTATCCGCTCCGTGATGATGCTTGTGGTTATGGGAGCAATGGGCGCTAAAACCAAAACCTCCCCTCCCCCCTCCCACATGGTTCACTTCCGGCCTCTTCTGTCTCTCGACTATATGCATAAGCCCACCGCGCTAGCACGACCATGTTTCCCACCCCCTCCACTAGGAATCATTAGGCCGGTGGGAAAGGGATCAATGTGTTCATAAAAGCGGGAGAGCACCTAACCTAAAACAAAGCCCGCCCACCCTGTAGTGGGGGGCACCCCTACTGTGGAGATAACACAAGCCGCGCTTCAAATGCCCTCCCCCACACAACCATGCGAGGCGCTCTCCAGGCCTTTGATTTTTGTTGCTGTCACCGGCTCTTCCCACGTGACTGATTCTCTGTCTCAGGCGATGTCTCAGTACGCAATGTGGGAACGCCAAGTGGGTGTGGTTTTTGATGGACCGGGGTCTGGACACCATGAAAAGAGCAGCTTGCGGCTCACCCGGTTGTCACCTCTTGCCAATATTTTGGCATCGGCAAACTTGAACATATGCCCGGGTCCTGTCAAGTGAGGTGCAACCTGGGATTTAGCATCTCTCAACCTCACCGCCGCTGCGTGCTTGGCCATTCGCGTCCGGAGTTATCTTCCGGTTTAAGTACACACCCCCAAACGCCAAGAGAACTATATCAGCACTGCACATAATTGTCCGTCGCATTCTGCATGTAATTGCACCGGCCCGATTTTGACTTTCCCTAAAGACATGTTTGCCAAATAGACTCTTCGGATTTCGATTATGTGAATAGAGCACTGTCAGCTAACTTGAGATTTCGTAAATATAGTAAATAAAGTAGGACGCGAGTTTTTCTCATTAATAGCCCCGTCACAGAAAATGTAAACTAAATACGTGATTATAAAGTTTTTCTTGGCAAAACATCGTCCATAAGGTAGCGAGACTAAAATTACTCTACCACTGCGTCAATTAGAGACATTGGTGAGCAAAGCTCGGTCGCAGCTGCTGCCTCTTTGAACCCACCCAGGTCCGCTACGTCTCTGGACCAATCTGCGGATGAACCAATGCAGCAAAATCAAGCGCGGACAGCAGAGAAATAACTACAAATCACCCCCTCCCCCACCCCACCCCATTGCGAAATGTCAATCGATCCTGAAGTCTAAGCGTGCTCGACCAATAAAATCAAAGCACTCATGTACTGCAGCGATGTTTTGGCGGTTTGGTTAGAGCAGTCGCCCGGCGACACTGACGTGGCCATCGAATGCCGCTGCGTTCCGCACGCGGTCAGAGTCTAAGTTGAGGGCGCGCGAGGATTTCTTTTGAAGCCTACTGCACCCGCTCTCTCTGTCTCTTTTTTGTTTTTTTTTCTCCTGCCATTTGCAATCTTCGTATCTTTGTCCACCGATTTTGCGCCAACTCAACGTGGGCCAAATGAATTTAGGTCAAACTTAGATTTCCAGTTCTGACCAGTTATCAGCGAAGTATGCCCTGCTTCCAGGTGCAACAACATTCTGCTTACACCATTTGGGATGTCTTTTCCCGTTGCTTCAAACTATGCAGTTTATGTTGCCGTAAAAACACGCTCGACTACCGTTGAGTGTTCTGGGCGAAACAGACGCAATTTACCTGCTGTCACATCTCCAAAGAAATAAACTGCGTTTCGTGTTTATTAGAGCATATGGTGATATGCGGTTGACATGCATATTAATGAAAAAATGCCTAAAAACAATGAAAGAGGGCTTGTTCCGCCAAATGTCCCGAATATGAATATCGAATGTTTAAATGGGATAAAATTGGCTGTTAGAGAGACCGGAAGCAGCAAGCCTTCCAAATGTGCACTTTGACTTGAGCTAGCCATGACGATGTTCACAAGTGCACTTCGTGTTGAGCTAGTCACTACAATCTGTCTCAGATTTAAAATAGCAGCCATCCGCAGAAGCATAAGAAAACTCGAATGCACACTGTATGCTGACGAGTAGAAAGTCACTGCTATGTCCTTCGCGCCTCTCCGAATAGAAGTTGTCCGAAGGCCTACCTTCAGTATCCGCCAGCAGGTGATGCAACCAAAGGGCACAATTCCTAAGCAAACACCGTCAGGCATTGTCTGTTGACTTAAGTGTACTCCCGGCCCTATTTGTTTCTACCAACTCATATATTTCTTCAAATCTAATTATGATATAAACTTAAAGGCTTGAATCGATTTTATCGAAAGCAAACGTTTGCCCGCTTCTTTGGTTTTCATATTTCAATTCAAATAGAAGAGGTATTTTTGATCACCGGAATTGTTTTGTAGTAAATCTGACCATTCTAACTCTTGGTGGATACGCGCATGAGTGATAAAGAAGACAGAACAATAATAAATAGATATTTGGAAAGGGCCCAATCAATAATCAATAAAATCCGGCAGGTGGTGACGGCGCAGCGTGCCGTATGTCGCTGCCAGATCCATATATCGATTGATTGGATTCTAGGCGGAGGATATGACTTCAATGAATA
Organism: Ligula intestinalis; assembly: GCA_036362985.1. NCBI lineage: Eukaryota > Metazoa > Platyhelminthes > Cestoda > Diphyllobothriidea > Diphyllobothriidae > Ligula > Ligula intestinalis. The sequence goes on along the minus strand of JAYGXS010000003.1, from coordinate 24,170,722 downwards.
CGGTTTTGTCGTGGGTGCTTATCTACACGTCTGCGGGCTAACACCAATGAAATAAAACTTTTAACACGCTCCAAACCCGTCACTTAACTAGCTTTTGTTCGTGTTTGCGCAATTCTAGCACACACTTAGTGAAGGCGGTGTAGTTACGAAGACAGTTAACGCATAAAAAGCAAATAAACCATATTACTCACTGTGAATGAAGTGTTCGTTGTTTTTAATCACCCCGTTGTGCATGATAGCTTTGGACCTGTGTGCAATTCGGCATCCAGTCACGCAGCACTGTGCTTACTCGCCTTTAGCACGTTTCTAGTTTATGATAGGGCATGTCACAGCATGGGCTCCATTTGTGGTTTGTTCTTGAGGAGACGAACACGTGGACACCGGCCTACGGAAGATTCCATCTAGCTCTTCCGCACAAGCTGATCGTGGAGATCTTGGGATTCGTGTGCATTTTCTGTTGAATTTATTCAATTAGCCTGAAATTCCTTTGAACGGTTCAAGTCAAAAAGCTTGTTGAATGAGTCACTGGATGATCGGCTTAAAAATGACAAGCTATGCGGTATTCCTCGCCTTTTCACAAATCATTAACCCTAAATCTAAAGTATAATTTTTCCCGACGAAAACATCTTGAAAAAGCAATTGTTTCTCGTCTCCTTAATCCATCCTCGCTAATTTTATATCTAGGAATGAAGGTTGGAAATCCGACAAATATTATGCAGGATGTTTCTCTCGCGATAACAAATGCAATTTTTCCTTCATGACACCATTACATCGACAGCTGTTGGGTGGTCTCAACTTTTTCTGATTGAGTAGAGCTTTAGATTGGAAAGCCCACCGGTGTGCCTTTTTATGTGCCAATAGGTTACTCCTACAAATAGGTAGTACCTTTTTATTGACATGGGTTGAACAACCTCCTGATGTCCACAATTATCCCCTTGATTTTTATCTGGGGGTCATATACTAGAAACCGTAAAGAGAACCTTGGCGGATCCACTGGGTAAATAAGAATGTACGGTCTGGCACTAAACATTCATGGCCCGATCACTTTTTTCCGTGTCATGCACTTAGTAATTTTCACAGTTATTCCGTTGATTATATCCGGGAGGCTATATATCAGAAACTGCATAGAGAACACCGGGGGTCCCACTGAGGGGCCGAACTACTTGTTGGTGTAGCATGTAGTAGCAAAAACTTCGGCGAAACCTATGTCTGGGCTTTTAGCTAGTGCCCATATCTAAAGTACGCTATAACAGCATGGCCATATGTGTCTTGAATGGGGTAAATTGTAATAGTCTGGCCAATTGGATTTCATAAGCCATCCGTTTAGAATCAGGCAAACAAAATTCACTCTCAATTATTTTATGGACAGATAGAATATTCGATGTAATTAAGCCCAGCTCTTGCTGTTGAGGATAAAATACCGCCGACCTGCCTGAAGAAGTGCAGTTATGACTGAGAGAGCAGTCTTCGAATCGAGTCGAGTTACTATTCACAAACATGAAGTCGCAAGCGCTCATACTACTACCAAACATACTACGTGCTATTTCGCACTGTCGGACATCTACGGAACCAATTCAACGGCAGTCCGACAACCGTAAATTCTGCATCCACAAAAACCACACTTGTACCTTCGATATCAACCCTTGGGTCTTCCACGAAGCAAATACATCCCGTGATCCCCCACTTGTATTCAAAATCCCCACACCTGCCGCCAGCAATCACCATAAAACCCTGTTGGGGTACGGATGCCTAACAGACGAACATCGTGCGAAGGCTCACCACTGCCCACGAGTGCGTTTGCGTCAGCCGCCCACGAACCTCTGCATAGCCGATTACATATCAAGGCTGATTTACACAAAGGCCACTCCAGACGCTGTGGCGATTTCCTCGGCCGCCTCACTTCAGATACACCCCTGTAGCGTGTGGTTGCGTGTGTTGTGTTGCGTGTGTTGTGGTGTGTGAGTTTCCGTGTGTTGCTGTTTCAGCGTGGAAAGATCATTTATGAAATCCATTAGGTTGCACCTTGGCAAGTATTTGCTGTGGAGACTTAGAGATTATAGACAAAACCGAAAACATAGTGTTCTTTCTAGATTTTATAACGCTTGGTTTAGTGTATTATAGACCAACTATTGCTGCAATTTGGTACCAGATTACCGTAGACAAACTTTTTGACTTCAACTTTGTGTCAATATTTTTGTCGCCGAACGTTACAGGCAAGGGCACAACACGTTTTGTCAAAATAACGAGCTAGTGATTAAGAGTATCTTTAAGGCTTAACGGATCAGCATGCATTCTATTGCCGATACCTTGAAAGATCTGAGTTGACTGTAACTGTTTGATGGAAAATTTTCATTTGGAACTCTTCGTGAAACCCCCATTTTTATTTAAAGCACTGCAAACAAGTTAAGTTGGAGTTGTGCCCTACAATAACGCTTGTGTAGTTCGTCAAAAATATTTCCAATATACAGAGCCATTTTTAAATTATCGAGCGGTAATGTGTGTGTGGCATGAAGGGATATGAAATGTAAATGAACAACCCCATAAAAGTCATCTGAGTAGTAAGGTAGTCACACTGACGTGTGTACCACGACCATCAGATGCATATATGGACGATGAAATTGGCAAGTACAGCCCGTCTGTCGGTTCCGCATAGGCGTGTAATGTTTCTGCAGACTGACTTCCTCCTAACGCATGATGCTTCACACGAGATCAATAGGTGGCAGTCTTGGTCACCCCGCTTCGGTCACCAAAGCCGCATAAACCGACGTTCAAACTTCGGCTTCGTGTGACTAGGGCGCACATGTGCACTCCAGTCTGGTTCGGCCGACAACATGCCCGGTCCGACCAATCAACTTCAAGGCTGACTAACACAAATCGAGATTTTGATGGCCGCTCCGATATATGTCACAAGAAATCACTTCAGAAACAGCCCACCCGCGTACAGACGTGCGCTACTCTAACAGTCCAATCTCTGCCTACTTATTTCACATTGCTTGTGTACAAAATGAACTGCTCCTACCACTCTGGCCTCCCACAAAATCTCTTCAGCTAACGAAGAGGACCCGAAGGTCGTATTGACAAGCGTAAATACGTCGATATATCGTCGGGTGATCCAGCAAAACGAAATCGAGCGCCAAACCACCTCACAGACTGAATGGGTTGTACAAATGCATTTACATTTAATAATATAATGTCATTCACACGGTAAACAATTCAAAGTTAATCCGCATAGCGAATTCATGTCATAAAAATATATTCTCAAAATTTCACTAAATACTTAGAAAGAAGACGATAAATTAAACTTGCGAGAGGACGACAGGTAAAGAAATATTCAATGCGGCCTAATATAGGTAATTTCAAAAGTTAAGGGTACGAATGTTCCTTTTATTCACGCAATTACTTATTCCCACGGAACGACGCATATTTGTGAACATGTTGTGTGTGGGAGCAGTTTTGTTAATTGGAAAAGGAAACACCAATCGAGATAATGCAGTGAGGGCTAAAAGTCTATTACATTGACGTGAGAAGAAGCCGGCGGCAATAGAAGATTTACCTGGGAAAATGAGGATCATGTAGAAGCTTAAAATATTTGGTGTAAAAGCATGTGTATCCATGTGACCCTGAATGCGCTTAAGAAGTGGAGGAGCTATTACGAAAGCATTGTTTCTTACTCATGTAGCCATAATCTGGTAGCAGGGAAGGTGAAAGAAAATTGGCATGAGGCAAAAAGATCCACTTTGTTGCCAAAATGTGCTGGTGATCACGGATTCATCTTCTTACGTAGCATGTAAGTGTCAACGTACGTTTCTCCTCGTGGTGCAACCAAGCTGATTTCGTGTATAACCTTGCCACCGCATACCAGTCTTTCGCGGACCCAATCCAATTCGTCCAACCATTTGTCATCTGCCTGGAGAGAAGTAAAGTGAGGGCTGCGCTCGACAAAAGCATACCTCTTCGACAGGTCGGCACATGGTAATGTTCGCCCTGGTAGGACAGTCTCATAGGCATGAGACCAGGTTAAGGAAGTGCATTTCAGGTTCGCAGGGTAAGTTTGCAGTGTAAAAGCAAAGGTGTTTCTTGGCGCGGGAACCCAGGTTTTGTAAAACGGTCTGAAGATCCATGGCAAAACATCCGACCCTGGGTAGCTGTAGGATCGTACATAACACCGTGCAACTTCAGTGATATGGGTGACGTTAGAGATGTAGTAACCAATATCAACAGAAGGCCACGACCAATCATAGGTGCTAAGTTTGCGACTGCCTTCAACATCCAACATATTATTGGCGGGCAAAATTAATTTTGCAAAAACCTTGTCTCTTTGACCGCTTTCTTGGATGGTGTAATTTGGCATGAGTGTGCGCATCTTCTTCCACAATGCCGGTCTGACTTCCTTGTCAATAAGAACATCAAGGTCATCATCCCAGGGAATGATATCATGGTGCCGAAAAGATCCAAGCAGACTGCCGCCGTAGAGCATCCACCTGTCACTGAAACCAAGTTCCTCCATGACATTTGCGAATAGGTTGGACAGCTTCCACAAGGTGCGCATTTGTCCACGACTGAATTGGGCTTCGAAGGACAATTGACGGGTTCGCAGTGCGCCCACCGGAAATGGTAAGAATTTCCGTTCTGTTCCGTTCCGTTCAGATGAGGTTTTCCAAATTTGGAAGTTCGCACCGAAAAGAAGCGTTTGATATTTCTTTTCGGTGCGACTACTGCCCACCACAAAAAATTCTGCAATTCCAGCGGTTGACGTCTTAATTGAAAAATACTTAATATATGGAGTGCTTTCGATGAACTTGTTGGGATATCCAAGAATATATATGAAATGATCACAAGGGCAGTAACGATAAGGGCTGCAGTGATTTTAAACCTCCTCCACGTCAGCATGATTCTGAATGACTGGGGACTCGCTTTTCATACTTGGCCGTGACTTCCTGCGCATTTCAAAAGTATAAATAAAATTTAATATACAAGATGCTATCTTGGCAGCAATTAACGCAGCATCAAGCTATTGGATCTTAGTTTACTGTCAAGGAAGACTTTAAACGTTTTACTGATATCGGAACAGAACATGCTGGTGCTTTATAAGCTGGGGGCTGGGAGTTTCCAGGATATTTGCCCCTTTGTAAACTAAGTAGACGATTCTACCAAATATCATAAGCAACTGCACTCGTTTTCAAGTAGTTGGCGTCATCGAGTAATTTCATTTGTCGAGGAATCATTATATTCCTTTGTCATAATATTGGCGTTCATTTTCGCGTTAAAAGCCTTACTCCGACATTAAGCAAATATTCATCATATTCATCACTAAAATCAAGCCTCTCAAATACAACTGAGAAGTCAAGATTGACAAACATAAGTTTTTTATTAAATCATCATCAGGCCAGAACATTTGCAGGGTAATTAAAACTATACAGAGTGACAAGGTTAAATAGTGTAGTCTAATTACAATTCATCGTTCACGCGTTGCCCGCATGGCAAGGTCGGCGTGTAGAGGTTCGTGCGTCCGGGGAGGGGAGGAGGGGTAGGGGGGGGTAATTGGGTTAGGTTGTGGGGTTGATCAGAGGGCAGATGCATGGGGGGATAATTGCTGCTATTTGTGCACAGCGAACGACTGTCACTGGGGCGTGGGGGCAAAGTGCGATCGCCACCTGACGTCGGGGTCGGCCACGGAAGTGAAAGGGCTTCTGTCAGCTTCTTCTGACAACACAGCACCGGATTTTCTAGCCGTATAGCTACTGCTTTGGCTGTTGCAAGCACCCGTTGGCGTAGGCCCTTGGAAAAGTTGGCTGGTGTCCGGTAGACAACCTGAAATGTTTCGTTAGTATCGACTCGATGATTCGTATCAACAAGATGTGCCTCGTTGTTTAGCCTATGTTTCTTGCTCCACAGGAGCAAGTGAAAGAGTTACTACACATAGATGTGGCCTTCAATGGAAGTCAGTCTCTTCCTTCTAATCGTAGGAGGGGAGAGTTCGTGAAGAACATCCGCAAGTTCACCGCGGGGAAAGCACTTGCAATTGTGGTATTTAGACGCTATCTGGCCAGCTCGCTTGCTTCACCGCCTGAGACAGGCAATCTAATGAAAACGTCTTATTTTTCTGCTGTTAAGGTATCAGGTTTCTTGGCTCGCTCACCAATACAATTCAGAATCTTTTGTCCCACTAGCTATCAGCCAGTCATAGCATGTTTAGGCAGCACGTTTTTTCCATTTGCAGATACATTCCGACGTAGTTGTTAAATTGGATGATGATCTCCGAATCTACGCACACACGCACGATGAGAGGTCCCCGTCGATTTCGATGATGGGCATGGCGTGCTCCGACAGACCGCAGCAAACGCTGAAGCAAGCCGAATCAGACACTGAGGCAAGCTGGGCAATCAAAACGAGGCTGCAGCAAACAGAAGCAACGTAGCGAACTACCACGAAAGAAAACCGGAGTTAAAGCAGACTTGCGGAGAATCTGCCCACTCGATAGCCAATTCCACCTCCGTTTCCGGCGTAAAGAGAAAGCCAAAAAGACCAGGGATAAGAAGGGTGTAGGTAGCTGGCGTGATAAACAGTCAGCATGCGCACAATTGACTCAGCCCACTCGCCAGGTATGCTCCCGTGTGCGCGGGAGCGCAATAGAGCCACATAAAGAAGGAGCCATTGCAGCCTGACTCTCAGTACTCCATCTCCTCACATACGCATACACAAACACACGCGTACAAGAGGAGCAGCAATGAAGGCAGCCTGTGGTTCCCCGTCAGCTGTCAAACTCTCCAAGCCACGGCTTTTAGCATACCTTGATATAATTAGGCGCATCTGATTGATTATAGTGAGGAAGCGCGCTGAGGGTAGCTCACTCTCTCCCCCATTGTCTAGCGACCGCCTAGCTACTCGGACGCCTGAGGTGAGGCCTGAAACCCAATGGGAGCACAAAGCATGCAACGAAGGATATCTTCACCCAGAGGAAGTGTCAGCGCCTACCAGACCACAGGGCCCGTGGTTTGCCGAGGACTGACATTGCATATGCATACAGACATTAAGTCAACGCAAACAAACACGCACACAAAGCAAATCTCTAAAAATGAAGTGATGTTGGCCTTAGGGACGATGCAATTGGATAGGAGAGCATAGTCAAAACAGATGTATTTCGCTTCAGACAAACCCTGCCAAGTGCAGCTTGAGTGCAGTTAGTTTTACCAATCAATAAGCAGTCCAGGAAATACATTAGATAATGAGCCAAACAAAAGCATCAGTCGGTGTGATATGGACTTCCACATAAGAGTGCCACTTACTCGACTATAATTCTAACGCTAGTTTTTTTTAACCGATTCTATGTTTTTAATAAACGCCTCAGAAATACATAAGTCGGTCATATAGATAAGAGTATACACAACTTCCTCGCTGAATAGTGAACAAAAGTATTGGAAGGCCAAGTCAGATAGCTGAACTGGAGTAGTAAAATTTGTGAGCACAACTCTGGCTCTGAGTGCACTTTTCTAAAGAACGCAACGCCTGCGACAACTCCGCACCAATCCTCGGGTCAACCAAACCAATGAAGTCTTATCCGGTCATGTTTAACCAAAAAGCACACATGCACTGCAGCGATTATTAGCTATTTGCGTGAAGGCTCCACAACAACAACGCCGAGGGCGCTTTCGAATACAGCCGCGCTTTCTATGCGGGCAGAGAGTGAGCAGGGGCGCGTAAGGACTTTTTGGCTTTGAGCCACTTGCATACAATACCTCACCCTCCTTTCGTTTGGTTTCTCTTTTATTTCTTTCATTTCTGTGTTTTTCTTCATAAATGATTGTGCACCTCGTTAGTGTGGGCCACACGACGCTGAGCCGAACACAGTTTTGCAGTACTCTAAGTTACTTTCAATGAACTACGCCCTTCCTCTAGACTAACAGTGAAAACGTTTGTGAAAATCATAAGTTAACTTATATGTTTCGTGTACAAACAAAGACCTCTTCTCATTGGCCAAAACAATCAGGCTCTTATTATCGTAGAAAGCAAGCTGACTACTAACCCCCTTTATGGAGGTAAGTAAGAAAGAAAAGCTGCGATCATTGCAGCAAGAAGTTCATTTTCCGGTCGTTTCAAATCTTTTCGTGGGGCATTAATCGTAGGTTACAGTAATATGGTGTGTGAAATGCATAGATTGGGATGTTTTTGTGGCATTTATAATTGAGAGCGGCCATGCGCATGCGTACCATAATCATCAGCTCCTGTTATTACCGCCAAGAATTTTAATTGGGCGATGATGGATCGGCAGTTCACTTTCAAGTCATTAATTGCCTTGATTTCGTTGCCAGTGTCGGATGCGGGCTTGAAAGCTCCGCGACAATTATGCTCGCTGTTGTAGGAATTGGTTCTGCGCCTGGCCATCCGATGTGACTGAATCTTCTGCTCAGATAATGTCTCACTACGCAGTATTTAAACGGCAAATCAGTGCGCTTGTGGATAGACTGCGGACCTGAGAAACATGAGGCGAACAGCTCGTGGTGCACGTGGCTGTCATATCTTGAGAGGATTTTGGCCTACTTTAACTTGAAAATACGACCATCTCCCGTCGAGTAAGCTGCGTGCTCTTCAATTCGCGTCCGGAGTAATTTCCCGGTTTCACTGACATAGTTGCCTTGTCAACAACTGCAACAGATACGGAAAAGGACGCCAGCCATTTCCTGTCCTGGCAGTGTGTCTTTTGGTCTAATGGCCCGGCGCCTTATGGTTGTTTTCGGTTGCGCAAGTCATGGTTCTCAGGCCCATAATAAATCAACAGCCACAACGATTTGCCGTTGCCATACTGCGTACTGAGAAATTGCCTGGGCAGGAATCTAAGTCACGCGGAAAGCGCCAGGCGCAGCAACAACTCTGAAGGCAGCTCGCATAATTGTCGCCTAATTATCAAGCCCGCATCTGACACGGGCAATGAAATCACGGCAAATAATGACTCCATAGGGAACTGCCGAACCATCACCGCCAAATTACGACCCCAGGCGGTAAGTACAGGAGCTGACATTTAAAATGCGCATGTGGATGAATGCTTCGAACTATATAAAGCACACCATCTGCGCGTGTCTAAAACCATTCTGCGGTATTTATGATTAAGGATTCTCAACAGAATCTGAAACGTTCGGAAAATGAAATTCTCGTTACGGTGATCGCAACTCATCCTTTTTACCTACCTCCATAAACATGTTTATATCTGCTTTTTTCACGACAACAAAAGCCTGATTGTTTCTACCAATGGGAGAGGTCTCGGTTTTTTACACGAAGCATAAAACTTAAACAATGATTCTCACAACTGCTTTTATTATTCGTCTAAAGGTACGGCGTAGTTCATTGAAAGTAATTTCCTATCTTGCAATTCTGCGTTCGACCCAGCTCCGTCTGGTGCACACTAACGAGGCACATAATCGTTTATCAAGAAAAACACGGAAATGAACGTAACAAAAAGGTTCAAAGAGGAAAGGAGGGTGACATAGCGTACGCGAATGGCTCAACGCGAAAAATTCCTTACACGCCTCTGCTCACTCCCTGCCCGCATGGAAAGTGCGGCGGTATTCGATGGTGTTGTGATTGTGGCACCTTCACGCAAACAGCTAATAATCACTGCAGTGCATTGTGCTTTTTGGTTAAACATGGCTGTATTAGACTTTATTGGGTTCGTTAACCCGAAGGTTGGTGCGAAGATGTCGTAGACGAGGTGGTGTTTACACATTCAGCGTCTGGGTTGTGCTCAGAACTTGTGCAACTTCAGTCCGGCTAATTGACTTGGCCTTTCAATAATTTTGCCCAATATTCAGCAGTGAAGTTGTGTATACTCTTATCTATATTGAAAAGTCGTGTTGGCAAACGATCGTTTTCGGTCATTCATCGTCAGGCCAGTACATGACATGGGGAATAAAATTGGTCAATTAATTACAGCGATTATATAATCGTCAGGTTAGGGAAAAGGGGAGGGGGAGGAAAAGGGTGAGGGTAATTAAGCAGCTGCGTTTTCCCTCGTCTCCTGAACGCGGGCGCCTGCGCGGGTAGGACGCTGGTTGCCATGACCAGATGAGACAGGGGGGATGTTCTCGCGGTCCGCGGATTGAGTTCTGTATGTCAGCCGCGCAGCTTGCGTTTGACTATTCTCCGTAGCTTCGTCTTCTTTGGCTTCAGTAGGTGTTGGATTTCCGCGTGCAGTCCGCCAAGGGAGGCCGATGGCTTGAACCAGCGCCTTTTGACAGCATAGAATGGGTTTTGCTAGCCGGATTGCCACTGCTTCTGCTGTGGCTAACACCCGCTTGCGCAGGCCTTTGGAGAAGTGCGTTGGCGTGCGATATATGACCCGAAAGGCTTCACTCGCGTCCACTTGGTGGTTTGTATCAATTAGGTGGGCGAGGATTGAGCTTGAGGTCGGTCTATTCTCCCCTCTGCTGAGCCAAGCTGGTATGTGCTCGCGCATTCTCTTCTCCAGACGTCGCGTTGTTCGGCCAATATAGCCTGCTCCACAGGAACAGGTGAACGAATAGATGCACATAGATGTGGCCTGAAACGGTAGTCTGTCCTTACCTCCCATTCGTAGAAGGGGAGAGTTAGTGAAGAGAACCCGCAAGTTTGCAGCCGGGAAGGCATTCATAACCGCTGTCCTCAGGCGCCTTCTTGCTAGTTCACTCCTTGCGTCTCCGATAAACGGCAGTCTTATAAACAGGTCTTTCTTTTCCGCCGTTGCAATTGCGACCTTTGGGGCACGTTCCTTGATGTTCTGAAGGATGAACCGTTCCGGATAACCGTTTTCTTGGAGTGTGTCCTTTAGTTGCTGCAATTCTACTTCCACTATTTCAGGAGAACAGATACGGCGTATTCTGGCTGCCATGCCCTGGACTAAGTTCCGTTTGACGTTAAGGGGGACGAAACTGTGAAAATTAACGTATTGCCCAGTCCAGGTTTTCTTTCTAAATAGTCGGCGTTGTATCAAGCCATCTTCTTGTCTGTGTAAGAGGACGTCTAGGAAAGCGAGTTCCTCGTTCGCCTCTGTTTCCACTGTAAATGTGAGTGCTGGGTGGGCGCTATTAAATTTTCGGACTAGACCATCGATATCATTGAAATGGTTAGCATTGATTTAATTCATGCAGATGGAGAGCGTGACGTGGACAAAAAGTATTCACGTGCAGTGCCCCATCAGATCGAACGAAGGCATGAAGGGGGAATTGTTACGCGTGATTACGCAAGGCTTGGCATGCGAAGAGAAGTTGTGTCATCCCAGTGGCTTAAATCACGGACCGTTACAGTATTCGAGGGCTCAACCGAAAGCAGCGTGCTGAAGAATTGTTTCGTGTCTAAAATACATGGGGAACCGAAAGATCATGAAAACTATTCACGCGTCCATGATGGAGTATATATTTATGTATACTGACACTTAGCTAGTAACATATCAGTAAGTACGCCTGGGAAAACACAATCGGTAAGCCCGAATTCGTAAGCATAAATCCAGGATGGGTACATTCTGAGACAAAGATCGGTGTACAATCAAACACTATGAATAAATAGAGTGTACAGTGGAAGAGGTATGTATGTATGAATTTGCATGTATGTATGTATGAATTTGATGTGGAACAAGTTGATGGCAATGGAAGCTGTGAAATAAGTAGTAGACGGAATAGAATAATACAGCGACAGTGAACAGGAGGAAGGGACTACAGGGTCCATCTGGAGCAGCAGTTTTGTGTCAGTCCACTTATTAAAAGTTTTTTTATATAAAGAAATTGGTTAAATTCCGCTTTCAACTTACAAAAATACTTTTATTTATTATTCCAATTTTTAGCGATTTTTTACGTCTTTAGAACTTGGGCATAATCGAAAAAAAAACTTATTTTTTCTTAAAAACACTAAGTAGTTCTAGTACTTTTTTCAGTTCTTAATATGCCTAATGCCGCGCAGTATTATTTCTTAGTTTTCGCAAATGAGTTGACGTCAGTGTATGAGTACTGATTGAACTTTTACAAACTTACGGAGTTTGCATGTAGTACCCGCCAAATATATATGTTCCCGCGACCGCTCGAAATTCAATGTCGATGATTGCGGTCAATGATGGATTAAAACCTTAGGGTCAAGTGGGCAAGAAACACAATAAATACCTCATGGTAAGTCCGCATTTCACAAATATCTGTCACAATAGCCTACATAATTGCAAGTTATGTGAACATAAAATTGGTTACATAAACCTAGAAATATGCCTTACGTAGTGTTGAAAGCACTGCATGCGTTATATGACTATGAATGCAGAAAAGAGGGAGATTCTTAAACGAATTCAAGGACACCATTTTGGTTAGGGAACAAAAACGGCCTTAAAAAAACTATCGGACGCTGTTCTCTATAAAGTTTTTTGGCTGCTAAAGGGCCATAAACTAAGTCTTCTACTGCGGTCCACCCTTGATTTCACAGGCAGCCCACTTTTATTTAGCCAACATGAATTTATTCCAAACTAGAATCACTCCACGAAACGTGACTTCCTCAGGCATTTCAGATTCTTATTTGCTAGTTTATCTTAGAAATCGGACAAGGCCTTTGGACGAATCCATTTTTTTCGACCTCAAGCTGTTATTCACATCAATCCTGCCGAGTAAAGGGCAGGAGGTCTTAAGCAGGGAACTTGAGGTGCCTTACCACGAAAGTCAGAGTTTGTGCAAAACTGAAAAACCTCAGAAGGCTGTTCACATTTTGAAAAAAATACCTACTTCATTCTTGCAAAATGAACCTATCAGCAAATGCAAGGCACACCAATGGGCTTTCTGATCTCAAGTAAGGGAAGCAAAATGCTTCCGTTCTGAACTGGAGAAAAAAGTAATCACCAAACAGCCGCCAATGTATTGGTGATATTTATTTTTTTACTTGCATTTGTTATCGTCAGAGGAAGATGCTGCATAATTTGCTCTACATTCCAAATTCTATATTTAT
>JAYGXS010000003.1:24147316-24157683 GCA_036362985.1 Ligula intestinalis | reverse complement strand
TTCAATGGAAAGTAGGTTAAAGCAATTATGAGGGATCGCATTTCATCCATAAACAAGGATATAAATTAGCTTCAAACATTACGGTAAGTCCAAGTCTTCATTACCACAAAAACAAAAATACACTTTCGCGGTGGCATTTTCTTTTACCACAATGAGATTAAAGACCATACAAAAAATACATATGCCTTAAATTTCAAGGGATGCATGCCGAAAGATAATTTTTGATGCAAGATAATTTCCACTTATGTCAAATTTAGAAACAGAACGGACAGATGTTTATTACTTTTCGGTTTTGTCTTGTTATAGTTACACCGACAACCAGTCAATATTTGTTCAAATAATCTACTACATACTGTTCGCCTAGGCAACTCTCAAATATTAACTTAACGCGCACATGTTACGTTGCCAAGGTCGAGAATACTCAGTGCTAATTTGGAACGAGCTTCTCACATCTGTCTCATTTGTAGGAAAGAAAGTTGCGTTTTTTCTGCCCTCGCAGATGCTAGCAGCTCAACGACACGGGTAGAATACTGACAGAATTTTTTTAATCTTAACATTTTCAGGTTCATAGTTGTTGCCGAATATTCAGATTATCTATCCATCTTGTTGGCGATCATCCGCAGTGACTGCCGTAGGAAGGCTGCTTCGGTAGCCGATCATTCATCGATCCGCGCCAAGTGACCGCTCCCACTCAATTGATGTTGCTTCAGCATGGCGTAGGCGCTGAGGATTCCCGTTTGACCCAAGACCTGCACGTCTGCAATCCTATCCTCCCATCTCAGTTTCAGTATTCGACGGAGGTAGCTAAAATAGAAGTGGTTCAGCTTGCGTACTTGGCTGGTGAAGACTGCTCCGGTCTCCACTTCGAACAGGAATGATGTGTGGATGGTGGCCTTAGGCATCTTCGGTTTTGTGTGTAGTTGGATGTCAAAGCTTGCAGTCGGCCAATGGTCTGGCTAGTTTTGAGCATTTGGCGAGTGATCATATCCTGGATCCAGATGGTACAAGTTATCGCGCTGCCGAGAGATGCAACGGTATCCAAAGTCGTTAAACCGAGGAATATTTGATTTAGTAGTGGGTGGCGGTACTCTTTTGTATGTCCTGATTTTTCGCGTAGAGCGCGAAGAGTAGTTCATTGAGTGTGGTCACTACAACTTGCGTTCAGGTCTTCATACGTTGGATTTTGAGGATATGCCAGTCAGTCCTAAAGGCGATGCGGATCTTAGGGTGCTTTTTGCACTAGGTGTCCATCAGTATGGCAAAGAACATGACACTGCATAGGGTGAGTCAAGAGGGTCTGTACCATTATGTTAGTCACTGCAAAGTCTTCGAATACCCTCCTGTTATCAGTTATACATGCCCTTATCCCATCGTGGAACTGACATGAAGAGCTCAGCACAGCCAAATGTATGCATGGCTTTTCACTGTCCCTAACTATTTGTTTGTCGTGTCAAGGTCGTCCAACCGATCCATGTAGGTTGTGTAGACGTGGACTCGCATCTCCTTATACTTCGCCTGCATCTGTTGAGGTGGATGATTGTGGCGTCCCTGAATTCATGGGGGCAGGGAAATGTAGGCGTTGGGCAGGAGAAGCGGCGAAGGCGTTCGGCGCAGGTTGGTAGGGGTAGCAGACTGTTGTCACTGGAGCCGAGAATACCGTAGAGGCCTAGCATTCCCCTCCAGGTAGTAGGTAATATGCCGACGCGCTGGTCAAAGGCACTTCGGATAATCATCGTGTCCACCTTCAACACAGTTGCCAGGAGGTGGTGCAGATCCTCATAAAAGTCATTTCTTCTATGTTCAGAACTGGTCATGCAAAGTGCGTAGACGCTGACGACGGTAGTGAATTTATCAATCCTAAGTGGCAGCCGGAGACTCATCAAGTAATCATTGCTGCGCACGATGTCCGTTCGGATAGCAAAGTTGATGCCGGCCTCGCATCACTCTGCTTTTGGGCGGAAACTCCAGAAGAAGGTGTTACCTGGCACCTACTTCCTCCAGTTTGCCTTGGTCGGATAAATGGGTTTCGCTTAGCGCGGCGATGTCTATCTTAAAGTACGCCAGTTCTGAGCGATAAGCACGGTCCTTCATTCTGATTGCTTACTCACTGGGTTGTTAAACAGGGAACATGATTTCAAGCTGTTTATATGCGCGGCTAACCTGGAGAGCCTGGAATGTGTTGTATAATAGAAGAAAGAGAGGTGAAAAATTTTGTTTCTTGACGTTTGACTTACCATACCAACAGCCTAGGTACTAGCTTAAAGGCCAAGACACGTGTTTCGCTAGTATTCTGCCGCTGCTTGACACAGCTGCGAGGGGTCCGGCTCTTCAGTTGGTCCCCCAGCTTTCCCTATCTGCTTTCTGGTAAATATACCGGTTTTCAAAGTTAAACCTTTTTATCTCGTGAGACATTTATTTTTGTTTGCGGTATGTATAGATATATCAGGCAGTACCTAGGCTGTTAGTATGGTAAGTTTAAACGTCAATTTATTCTTCTAAAGACTGCCTGATAGCAGCAGGTTTATATTTCACAGGGGTTGATGGGTTTCAACACAAATATACACTGACAATTACGGTCTTGTCCTATGGACCTTAAATATATCGATATTCACCGTGAACAGAAATTAATTTCTTGGGAGATTAATAAGCTAAATGTTCTTTCTCTTTTTGCAATCCACAAGCCACGGTCTGTTGGCAGACGTCACGACCTTACATTTGCTTAGGTCTCCTTTACTAAACCTCAACTTGTGGGGTCAATAAAGAGAGCTGTTCAGTCATCCCCGACGGTTGCCGAAATCCACGATGGGTCACTCGGTGTAGAGTTAGAACTACCCTATCATCCAGGCTACCTATGTGATTGCATGTCGCTCTCGCCGTTGGACTTTCGACCATGGGTGAAATAGAGTGGCTGGGGAGTAGGAGCACTAGAAGCACTAGTAGTAGTAAAAGTAGTACTAGTAGTAGAAGTAGGTGTAATATTAAAAAATGGCAGAATTCAGTGTCTAATTATCAGGCGTAGTAGCAACAGTAGTGGTTGTTCAGGTATTTGTACTTGTAGAAGGTACTGTCATATAATTAATTGTCTTTGAAAAAATACTTTTTTTAGTCCCATAGGCAGTAGTAGTTTAAGAGTCACTATGTCCTTCACTTCTTCTACCGGTTCTACTACTACCACTACTACTACTACGACTTCTACTACTACTACTACTACTACTTCTACTACTACTACTACTACAAAGAATACTAAAGGAACTGCGGTAGATACCTCTACGACTGCTGCGACTACTACTGTTTGTAGAATTAGCAGAGAAAGCGGCCAAAACGTGAATTAGTGAGAATTAGTTGACTGTACAATCGTGAGACCTAAAGTTGGAGGTAGCAACCCATGGTACAGAGATGTGGCACACCTTCAACTTTGATACCATAGGCCAAAATGATGATCAAATATCAAGAAGGATGAAGGATGCCTGGATCTAGGAAAACTGTCCGGTATATCAACACAGTAGTCTGTTCACCCATCCACCTGTTCCTAGGAATCACCTCATCAGGGACAGTCACGGCGTGAAATCATCGCCAGGGCCGCTAACGATTTCTGCGGACAAAGTTTACGGCTGTGTAAAATTCAGGAGGAGATGAACGAAAAGTCACAAAACAGGCAGCTAACGGGACAAGCGGGGGCAGCAGCGGTATGGAACAATCGGGGCAGCAGATACCTCCGTCGCAAACGAGCGCGAGGATAAAACAAACAAATGGGACACGGAGGCAGACGTAGCATCACCGGCGGTCAACGGGGCGCACGGGTGCGGTGACACAAGCGACAGTGAGATGCGAGGCATACGTTTCAGCTAAGCCGGTAAGGACAGGCTGTGCACATGGTATCTAACGAGAGTATGTGTAGTCTCTATAGGTGGGCAGACAACACAAGTACCTGACACATCTGATATCAAATGAAATTTCATTGGTGAAGGCTTTTTCCTTCTTCTGGTAAATGCCGAAATTTAGTCCTTATTACGCACCCCAATGATGAAAAGTTGTAAGTGAAGAATGTTAAGTTCCTTTTATTTTGTTGAGGAGAATGAGTCGATAATAAGACGTAGCATCATACCGAAAGGTAGCTAACAGGGCAGCACACTCTTTTTACCATAATTTAATACCAACGGCAGTCGAAGCATCCAGTTGCGTGGAGATAACAAAGGAATATTAATCTCAAAAGCCTCTTTCAGTGTGCCGGCGTGCTTTGCGAATAGCTGAACTGCTATATGAAAACTAGTTTTGCTTGATGTCAATCTTAAACCGAACCTTCTATCAGAATAGTATCGCTCGGACCCCTACATGGGTTGATTTACTAATAAAAATGAGAAGAAATAAGTACGAAGCGTACACTTTACGATAAACATCTCTGCTTATCCTATTTCCCCACCCCTCCTAAGCTCTATAACCACCTTTTTACAGGGCAAAATGCTGGGACTAGGGGTATATGAGTGGGCCTACATAAGCTACTTTTGCCAACGTTTCCATCAACGATGCCGCGAATCGATCGTCAACTTTATCTTAATGAAATACTTCCATATCAAGTGGAATTTTCTGCTTTCCCATATCTAAGATGACTTAACGAGCTTTCTACCTTCCATTCGCACACTGAGTACTTCCTGAAAAGCCAGGGAAAAGAACCAGCCTTAATTACAAAAAATTGAAATAAATTCACATTTTTTGAGTTATAGTAGATAAGGCAGGTTGAATAACCGAAATCCATTTTGTATGCATGTGAGCATTCCACCTCTTCGTGGCGTCTCGCGTCAAAAGGTAAATTGGGCACCAAAACAGGCACCAGTTATGTGTGGTAAGGGTTAATAAAACATAAATAACTTCTGGCCAGTAGTGACTGTGCAGGGCGCGAGAAGCCGACGTCAGATCTCTATATTGATCGATTGGATTCTCAGCGGAGGTTCTGACGTCAATCAATATGTGGCTTGTCTTTTTTTTCACGTGAGCTCCTATCGTGGTTGCTGCGGCGTTAAACTCGCGCCTTGTTTCATATTTTTAGGCAGTCACTTGTGATAAGGCGCCAACTCGTCACATAAACAAATTATATGTGGGCATGAGGAATCCGAATGTGCACCCAATCTGACCCGAGTAGTTACGACGATATTTTATGCACTTAATGCGAGAAAGTACATGCAAATGCTCACTGTCATTCAATTTAATGACCATGTTGTTGGTTATCTCTTTTGAACGATTTAAATTCGACATAGATTCACGTAGCACTTCGCTATGTCACCTCTGGCACGGTGTTGATACAGAGCAATTAATTTCATATCCCACTGCCTTCTTCTGGGGCGAACGCGTACAGATGGGTCTTTCTTACATGCCGATGTCAGGCAGATCCTGTCTCCTCTACTTTTTCATCTGTATTGCTGCAATGGGCCTGCATTTGTTTGATGAGTTTTCCATAAAGTTTATTTTGTGAGTAGGATGGTTGGTGTAAAATGGACCATCTGCGTCGGGTTCGTCCGTTTCAGGTACACCGTTGCTCTTTTTATCCCCAGGAGGTTTGAATGACAATAAACGTCAGAAAATGACAGCTAATACTGGTAATTTTGCTCGTTCCTTCTAGATTTTACATCAATAAATATAGAATTTGGAATGTAGAGCAAATTATGCAGCATCCTCATGTGACGATAACAAATGCAAGGAAAAAAAATAAATATCACCAATACATTGGCGGCTGTTTGGTGATTACTTATTTCTCCAGTTCAGTAGGGAAGCATTTTGCTTCCCTTACTTGAGATCAGAAAGCCCATTGGTGTGCCTTGCATTTGCTGATAGGTTCATTTTGCAAGAATGAAGTAGGTATTTTTTCAAAATGTGAACAGCCTCGTGAGGTTTTTCAGTTTTGCACAAACTCTGATTTTCGTGGTAAGGCCCCTCAAGTTCCCTGCTTAAGACCTCCTGCCCTTTAATCGGCAGGATTGATGTGAATAACAGCTTGAGGTCGAAAAAATGGATTCGTCCGAAGACCTTGTTCGATTTCTAAGATAAACCAGCAAATAAGAATCTGAAATGCCTGAGGAAGTCACGTTTCGTGGAGTGATTCTAGTGTGGAATAAATTCGTGTTGGCTTAATAAAAGTGGGCTGCCTGTGAAAGCAAGGGTGGACCGCAGTAGAAGACTTGGTTTATGGACCTTTAGCAGCCAAAAAACTTGATAGAGAACAGCGTCCGATAGTTTTTTAAGGCCGTTTGTGTTCCCTAACCACAACGGTGTCCTTGAATTCGTTTAAGAATCTCCCTCTTCTCTGCATTCATAGTCATATAACGCATGCAGTGCTTTCTACATTACGTAACCAATTGTATGCTCACATAAATTGCAATTATGCAGGCTATTGTGACAGATATTTGTAAAATGCGGACTTACCATGAGGTATTTATTGTGTTTCTTGCCCACTTGACCCTAAGGTTTAAATCCATCAGTGACCGCAATCATCGACATTGAATTTTGAGCGGTAGCGGGAACATATAGATTTGGCGGTTACTACATGCAACCTCCGTAAGTTTGTAAAAGTTCAATCAGTACTCGTACACTGACGTCAACGCATTTGCAAAAACAAAGAAATAATACTGAGCGGCATTAGGCACATTAAAAACTGGAAAAAGTTCTAGAACTACTTAGTGTTTTTAAGAAAAATAAAGTTTTTTTCGATTATGCCCAAGTTCCAAAGACGTAAAAATCGCTATAAATTGGATTAATAAATTAAAGTATTTTTGTAAGTTGAAAGCGGAATGTAACCAATTTCTTTATATAAAAAAACTTTTCATAAGTGGACTGACTCAAAACTGCTGCTCCAGATGGACCCTGTAGTCCCTTTCTCCTGTTAACTTATCCGTTTTTAATGACGTCTGATTGGGCAAACCTGGTCAAACTCGGCCATCATTTTCGACAGGGACCCTTGCGGTGCTATGATATGAAGAATGGACAGTGTTTGTGTTTTTTCCATGCTCACCTGCTTATAAACCTATCAGTCATCGAATTCATCGCAGGATTTCGTAGTTGATGCCGACTACCATCGACCATGATCGTTGGATTCAGTCTCTAAAGTGAATTTTTTAATTTGCATACATATTAGCATCCCGTCGCATTCCCTAGTTTTATTTAAACTCCCGCATGATTAAGGGATCCCTCAAGACTCAACCGAATAATGTGATAGCCGAACCTGTTAGCCTCTAAAATCGGTATGTTAACCAATCGCGTTGGTGGAGCAGTTATCACCACAGCCTGTAGCTGTTGAGCAAGGTGACATATAAATTACAATAGTGATAAACCGGATGAACTTGTCAATGCATAAGGACAGTGGAGGATTTAACTCGGAAAAGTGTGTTAAAATGTGCAGCATTACCGTTCACAGTTAGCTGAATGTTGAATAGGTTTTAGTTGTGCGTAAACTGCTGTATGCCGCTGTGGGTGACAAAACTGTGGTTTGTTAATCAATAATATTTTGCATGATTCAGTTTAAATTCTGCAAACATTTCCACGTTAAATTTAAAAAAAATTGATTTGATAAGCATACGTTTTCAGCGGCTTTTCATCAAGCCAGTACATTTGCAAGGATATTGAGAATCGAACACTTGGACAGGGTTTTTAAGTGCACTTTGATCCAATCTCACCGTTTTCACGCTACCCCCATGGCAAGATTGACGTGCAGACATCATTGTCCTGAGAAAGGACGGAGAATAGGGTAAATTGGATTAGGTTGTGTGCATTGGTCAGGTACATGGTGTAATAATTACTTTCATCGTTACGGAGCGAATGACTTTCAATAGGGCGTGTGGACGACCTGCAATTACTAACTGGCATCGAAGTTGGCCACATAAGTGCTTGCAACAGCCAAAGCTGTGGCTATGTGGCTAGCAAATCCGGTGCTGTGTTGTCCGTAGATCGTAAAACGCATACTCATACTTCCGTGACCGACCCCAACGCCAGGAGGCGATGACCCATCGGAAGTCAAAATTGTTTGGTGACAGTCATTCACTCCGTTCAAATGACAGTAATTATCATTTTAAGTACCTGCTCAATCCCTAGAACCAACTCAATTACCTCCCATCCACGCGTCGATTTCGCCATACAGGTGGCGTGAAAAGGATGAGTTGTAATCAAATTACAGTTTTAAATCCTGCCCAACTGTGAAATTTTCAATATCCCTGCAAATGTACTGGCCTGCTGAAGGGTTGTTGAAAGATGTGTTTGCCAAGTCGACTTTTCATATTCAGTTAAAATATGATTTTGCCGAATATGAAGTGAATAGAAATACAAAGACCTCATCAGCTGAAAGAAAATATTTAATTTGCATCCTAAAACAAGCCACTGAACACTTATCTAATAATTTTGTTGTCGATAATTGTAATTGTCTAACAAATATTCCCGAAACAGTCAGCTTGCAAATACGTCACTTAATGAGTTTCAATGCTTTATGAACTGGAGTATGGTGCCCATATTAAGATGGAGCCAAGCATTTTGTGGTATGCAATCCTATTTTCCATCGTATCTGATTCGGTTAATTCTTCTAACGGCTTGCAGTTGAATGAACATTAAGCATTTATAAGATCATGCTGACAATTTTTACCATTAAATAGCACGTTTATGAATCTTTTTCAAATAATTTTGATGCCTTGCTTAGGCGAAGACGCAAACCCAACCTATTTCATTGTCAGTCGTCATGAAAACACTCACAGTTTCTTAGCTACAGTTCTCCGTTCACTGTGACAATGTCAACTACATAAATTTGTTATTTTTCGCAATGAAAGCTTTCCTTTGACATTTAGAAAATATTCGTCATCTTCACCACAAAATCAAACATATGAAGCACACTTCGAATATATGACGCAATGGATATCTTTGTGCCACTAACTTTCAGTCAGTCAGTAGATATTTAGCCAGCAAGTTTTCTGGTAGTTTGCCATTTGTGGATATTTTCTGACACCGTTGTTGCAAAGAATGGTGATCTAAAAATTTACATAAACCTGCAAATCTCTACAAATGCACCGATTCCAGTCTAAATAACGATGCAATTGCATGGAAGAGCATAGTCGAAACAGATAAATTTCGCTTCAGACATGCCCAGCAAAATGTTGTTTGAGTGCCGTTAGCGTTCCAAATCAAATGGTTAACCCTAAAATACATGAGATGATGAGATAAGGAAACCAGTTAGTCGGTGTGATATGGACAGCCACATAAGAGGCCGCATACTCGACTATTATGCTGAGGCTTGTTTTTAACTGATTCTATATTCCTAATAAAGGCCTCAGTAATACACAAGTCTGTCATATAGATAAGAGTATACACAACTTCACTGCTGAATATTGGGCAAAATTATTGGAAGGCCAAGTCAATTAGCCGGACTGAAGTTGCACAAGTTCTGAGCACAACCCAGAGGCTGAATTTCTAAACACCGCCTCGTCTACGACATCTTCGCACCAACCTTAGGGTTAACGAACCCAATAAAGTCTAATCTAGCCATGTTTAACCAAAAATCACAATGCACTGCAGCGATCATTAGCTTTTTGCGTGGCGGGGCCACAATCACAACACCATCGAATACCGCCGCACTTTCCATGCGGGCAGGGAGTGAGCAGAGGCGTGTAAGGAATTTTTCGCGTTGAGCCATTCGCATACGATATTACACCCTCCTTTCCTCTTTTAACCTTTTTGTTACGTTCATTTCCGTGTTTTTCTTGGTAAACGATTATGTGCCTCGTTAGTGTGGACCAGACGGCGCTGGGTCGAACACAGAATTGCAATATAGGAAATTACTTTCAATGAACTACGCCGTACCTTTAAACGAATAATAAAAATGGTTGTGAGAATCATCGGTTGGTGGAAACAATCAGGCTTTTGTTGTCGTGAAAAAAAGCTGATATAAACATGTTTATGGAGGTAGGTAAAAAGGATGAGTTGCGATCACCGTAACGAGAATTTCATTTTCCGAACGTTTCAGATTCTGTTGAGAATCCTTAATCATATATACCGCAGAATGGTTTTAGACACGCGCAGACGGTGTGCTTTTTATAGTTCGAAACATTCATCCACATGCGCATTTTAAATGTCAGCTTCTGTACTTACCGCCTGGGGTCGTAATTGGGCGGTGATAGTTCGGCAGTTCCCTATGGAGTCATTATTTGCCGTGATTTCGTTGCCCGTGTCAGATGCGGGCTTGATAATTAGGCGACAGTTATGCGAGCTGCCTTCAGAGTTGTTGCCGTGCCTGGTGCTTTCCGCGTGACTTAGATTCCTGCTCAGGCAATTTCTCAGTACGCAGTATGGCAACGTCAAATCGTTGTGGCTGTTGATTAATTATGGGCCTGAGAACCATGACT
>JAYGXS010000003.1:24136805-24147216 GCA_036362985.1 Ligula intestinalis | reverse complement strand
AGTCATGGTTCTCAGGCCCATAATTAATCAACAGCCACAACGATTTGCCGTTGCCATACTGCGTACTGAGAAATTGCCTGGGCAGGAATCTAAGTCACGCGGAAAGCGCCAGGCACAGCAACAACTCTGAAGGCAGCTCGCATAATTGTCGCCTAATTATTAAGCCCGCATCTGACACGGGCAATTAAATCATGGCAAATAATGACTCCATAGGGAACTGCCGAACCATCACCGCCCAATTACGACCCAAGGCGGTAAGTACAGGAGCTGACATTTAAAATGCGCATGCGGATGAATGCTTTAAACTATAAAAAGCACACCATCTGCGCGTGTCTAAAACCATTGTACGGTATTTATGATTAAGGATTCTCAACAGAATCTGAGACGTTCGGAAAATGAAATTCTCGTTACGGTGATCGCAACTCATCCTTTTTACCTACCTCCATAAACATGTTTATATCAGCTTTTTTCATGACAACAAAAGCCTGATTGTTTTCACCAATGGGAGAGGTCTCGGTTTTTTACACGAAGCATAAAACTTAACCGATAATTCTCACAACTGCTTAAATTATTCGTCTAAAGGTACGGCGTAGTTCATTGAAGGTAATTTCCTGTATTGTAATTCTGTGTTCTACCCAGCTCTGTCTGGTCCACACTAACGAGGCACATAATCGTTTATCAAGAAAAACACGGAAATGAACACATTGATGTAATTAAAATTGTCACAGTGAACGGACAACTGTAGCTAAGAAACTGTGAGTGTTTTCATGACGACCGACAATGAAATAGGTTGGGTTAGCGTCTTCGCCTAAGCAAAGCATCAAAATAATTTTAAAAACCTTCATAAACGTGCTAGTTAATGGTAAAAATTGTCAGCATGATCTTATGAATGCTTAACGTTCATTCAACTGTAAGCCAATAGAAGAACTTACCGAATCAGATACGCTGGAAAATAGGCTTGCGTACCACAAAATGCGTGGCTGCTGACAAATTTCTCCATCTTAATATGAGCACCATACTTCAACTTATTTAGAACCACAAAGTCATACCAGCTCATATAGCATGGGCATTTATTAAGTGACGTATTTGCAAGCTGACTGTTTCGGGAATATTTGTTAGACAATTACAACTATCGACGTCAGGATTATTAGATAAGTGTTCAGTGGGTTGTTTTAGAATGCAAATTACATTCTTTTTCAGCTGATGGGGTCTTTGTATTTCAATTCACTTCAATTTCGGCAAAGTCAGATTTAAACTGAATATGAAAAGTCGACTTGGCAAACACATCTTTCAACAACCCTTCAGCAGGCCGGTACATTTGCAGGGATATTGAAAATTTCACAGTTGGACAGGATTAAAAACTGTAATTTTATTACAACTCATCATTTTAACGCCACCTGTATGGCGAAATTGACGCGTGGATGGGAGGTAATTGAGTTGGTTCTAGGGATTGAGCAGGTACATAAAATGATAATTACTGTCATTTAAACGGAGTGAATGACTGTCACCAAAGAATTTTGACTTCTGATGGGTGATCGCTTCCTGGCGTTGGGGTCGGTCAGGGAAGTATGAGTATACGTTTTACGATCTACGGACAACACAGCACCGGATTTGCTAGCCGCATAGCCACAGCTTTGGCTGTTGCAAGCACTTCTGTGGCCGACCCCGATGCCAGTTGGCAATTGCAGGTCGTCCACACGCCCTATTGAAAGTCATTCGCTCCGTAACGATGAAAGTAATTATTGCACCATGTACCTGACCAATGCACACAATCTACTCCAATTTACCCCATTCTCCGTCCTTTCTCAGGACAATGATGTCTGCACGTCAATCTTGCCATGGGGACGCGGGAAAACGGTGAGTTTGGATCAAAGTGCACTTAAAAACCCTGTCCATGTGTTCGATTCTCAATATCCTTGCGAATGTTCTGGCTTGATGAAACGCCGCTGAAAGCGTATGCTTATCAAATCAATTTTTTTTTAAATTTAACATGAAAATGTTTGCATAATTTAAACTGAATCATGCATATTATTATTGATTAACTAACCACAGTTTTGTCACCCACCGCGGCATACAGCAGTTTACGCACAACTAAAACCTATTCAACATTCAGCTAACTGTGAACGGTAATGCTGCACATTTTAACACACTTTTCCGAGTTAAATCCTCCACTGTCCTTATGCATTGACAAGTTCATCCGGTTTATCGCTATTGTTATTAATATGTCACCTTGCTCAACAGCTACAGGCTGCGGTGATAACTGTTCCACCAACGCGATTGGTTAACATAACTATTTTAGAGCCTAACAGGTTCGGCTATCACATTATTCGGTTGAGTCTTGAGGGATCCCTTAATCATGCAGGAATTTAAATAGAACAAGGGAATGCGACGGGATGCTAAAATGCCAGCAAATTTAAAAATTCACTATAGAGACTGAATCCAACGATTATGGTCGATGGTAGTCGGCATTAACTACGAAATACTGCGATGAATTCGATGACTGATAGGTTTATAAGCAGGTGAGCATGAAAAAACACAAACACTGTCCATTCGCCATACTATAGCACCGCATGGGTCCCTGTCGGAAATGATGGCGGATTTGAACCAGGTTTGCCCAATCAGATGTCATTGAAAACGGATAAGTTTGGATAGTGTTTACTGCAAGAAAAAATACTTAACAAGAGCAGATGTTACTCTCAGTCTCCTCAGGCAAGTTTTTCGTTGTGCGTGCGGGATTATATGACCCGGGGGGATATAAACTGTTGCGTGCAGCCAATCATTGAAATGGTTAGCATTGATTTAATTCATGCAGATGGAGAGCGTGACGTGGACAAACAGTATTCGCGTGCAGTGCCACATCAGATCGAACGGAGGCATTAAGGGGGAATTGGTCCGCGTGATTACGCAAGGCTTGGCATGCGAAGAGAAGTTGAGTCATCCCAGTGGCTTAAATCACGGACCGTTACAGTATTCGAGGGCTAAACCGAAAGCAGCGTGCTGAAGAATTGTTTCGTGTCTAAAATACATGGGGAACCGAAAGATCATGAAAAATATTCACGCGTCCATGATGGAGTATATATATACTGACACTTAGCTAGTAACATATCAATTAGTACGCTTGGAAAAACACAATCGGTAAGCCCAAATTCGTAAGCATAAATCCAGGATGGGTACATTCTGAGACAAAGGTCGGTGTACAATCAAAAACTATGTATAAATAGAGTGTACAGTGGAAGAGGTATGTGAGTATGTATGCATTTGCATGTATGTATGTATGTATGAATTTGATATGGAACAAATTGATGGCAATGGACGTTGTGAAATAAGTATTAGGCGGAATAGAATAATGCAACGACAGTGAACAGGAGAAAGGGACTACAGGGTCCATCTGGAGCAGCAGTTTTGAGTCAGTCCACTTATTAAAAGTTTTTTTATATCAAGAACTTGGTTACATTCCGCTTTCAACTTACAAAAATACTTTAATTTATTATTCCAATTTATAGCGATTTTTTACGTCTTTGGAACTTGGGCATAATCGAAAAAAAAACTTTATTTTTCTTAAAAACACTAAGTAGTTCTATTACTTTTTTCAGTTCTTAATATGCCTAATGCCGCATAGTATTATTTCTTAGTTTTCGCAAATGCGTTGACGTCAGTGTACGAGTACTGATTGAACTTTTACAAACTTACGGAGTTTGCATGTAGTACCCGCCAAATCTATATGTTCCCGCGACCGCTCAAAATTCAATGTCGATGATTGCGGTCAATGATGGATTAAAACCTTAGGGTCACGTGGGCAAGAAACACAATAAATACCTCATGGTAAGTCCGCATTTCACAAATATCTGTCACAATAGCCTACCTAATTGCAATTTATGTGAGCATACAATTGGTTACATAAACCTATAAATATGCCTTACGTAGTGTAGAAAGCCCTGCATGCGTTATATGACTATGAATGGAGAGAAGAGGGAGATTCGTAAACGAATTCAAGGACACCGTTGTGGTTAGGGAACACAAACGGCCTTAAAAACTATCCGATGCTGTTCTCTATCAAGTTTTTTGGCTGCTAAAGGTCCATAAACCAAGTCATCTACTGCGGTCCACCCCTGCTTTCACAGGCAGCCCACTTTTATTGAGCCAACATGAATTTATTCCAAACTAGAATCACTCCACGAAACGTGACTTCCTCAGGTATTTCAGATTCTTATTTGCTGGTTTATCTTAGAAATCGGACAAGGCCTTTGGAAGAATCCATTTTTTCAACCTCAAGCTGTTATTCACATCAATCCTGCCGAGTAAGGGGCAGGAGGTCTTAAGCAGGGAACTTGAGGGGCCTTACCACGAACATCAGAGTTTGTGCAAAACTGAAAAACCTCAGAAGGCTGTTCACATTTTGAAAAAAATACCTACTTCATTCTTGCAAAATGAATCTATCAGCAAATGCAAGGCACACCAATGGGCTTTCTGATCTCAATTAAGGGAAGCAAAATGCTTCCGTACTGAACTGGAGAAAAAAAGTAATCACCAAACAGCCGCCAATGTATTGGTGATATTTATTTTTTTACTTGCATTTGTTATCGTCAAAGGAAGATGCTGCATAATTTGCTCTACATTCCAACTTCTATATTTATTGATGTAAAATCTAGAAGGAACGAGCAAAATGATCAGTATTAGCTGTCATTTCCTGACGTATTTGTCAATTAAACCTCCTGGGGATAATAAGAACAACGGTGTATCTGAAACGGACGCACCCCACGCAGATGGTCCATTTTACACCAAACATCCTACTCACAAAATAAACTATATGAAAAACTCATCAAACAAATGCAGGCTCATCGCAGCAATCCAGATGAAAAAGTAGACGATACAGGATATGCCCGACATCGGCATGTAAGAAAGACCCATCTGTGCGTGCTCGCCCCAGAAGAAGGCAGTGGGACATGGAATTAATTGCTCTGTATCAAGACCGTGCCAGAGGTGACATAGCGAAGTACTACGTGAAGCTATGTCGAATTTAAATCGTTCAAAAGAGATAACGAACAACATGGTCATTAAATTGAATGACAGTGAGCATTCGCGTGTACTTTCTCGCATAAAGTGCATTAAATATCGTCGTAACTACTCGGGTTAGATTGGGTGCACATTCGGATTCCTCATGCCCACATATAATTTGTTTATGCGACGGGTTGGCGCCTTATCACAAGTGACTGCCTCAAAATGTGAAACAAGGCGCGAGTTTAACGCCGCAGCAACCACGATAGGAGCTCACGTGAAAAACAAGACAAGCCACATATTGATTGACATCAGAACCTCCGCTGAGAATCCAATCGATCAATATAGAGATCTGACGTCGGCTTTTCGCGCCCTGCACAGTCACTTCTGGCCAGAAGTTATTTATATTTTATTAACCCTTACCACACATAACTGGTGCCTGTTTTGGTGCCCAATTTACCTTTTGACGCGAGACGCCACGAAGACGTGGAATGCTCACATGCATACAAAATGGATTTCGGTTATTCAACCTGCCTTATCTACTATAACTCAAAAATGTGACTTTATTTCAATTTTTTGTAATTAAGGCTGGTTCTTTTCCCTGGCTTTTCCAGAAGTACTCAGTGTGCGAATGGAAGGTAGAAAGCTCGTCTAGTCATCTTAGATATGGAAAAGCAGAAAATTCCACTTGATATGGAAGTATTTCATTAAGATAAAGTTGACCATCGATTCGCGGCATCGTTGATGGAAACGTTGGCAAAAGTAGCTTATGTAGGCCCACTCATATACCCCTAGTCCCAGCATTTTGCCCTGTAAAAAGGTGGTAATAGAGTTTAGGGGGGGGGTGGGGAAATAGGATAAGCAGAGATGTTTTGTCGTAAAGTGTACGCTTCGTACTTGTATCTTCTCATTTTTATTAGTCAATCAACCCATGAAGGTGTCCGAGCGATACCATTCTGATAGAAGTTTCAGTTTAAGATTGACATTAAGCAAAACTAGTTTTCATATAGCAGTTCAGCTATTCGCTAAGCACGCCGGCACACTGAAAGAGGCTTTTGAGATTAATATTCCTGTGTTATCTCCAGGAAACTGGATGCTTCGACTGCCGTTGGTATTAAATTATGGAAAAAACAGTGCGCTGCTCTGTCAGCTACCTTTCGGTATGATGCTACGTCTTATTATCGACTCATTCTCTTCAACAAAATACAAGGAACTTAACATTCTTCACTTCCAACTTTTTATCATTGGAGTACGTAATAAGGACTAAATTTCGGCATTTACCAGAAGAAGGAAAAAGCCTTCACCAGTGAGATTTCATTTGATATCAGATATGTCAGGTACTTGTGTTGTCTGCCCACCTATAGTGACTACGCATACTCTCGTTAGATACCATGTGCACAGCCTGTCCTTACCAGCTTAGCTGACACGTATGCCTCGCATCTCACCGTCACTTTTGTCACCGCACCCGTGCACCCCGTTGACCGCCGGTGATGCTACGTCTGCCTTCGTGTCCCATTTGTTTGTTTTATCCTCGCGCTCGTTTGCGACGGAGGTATCTGCTGCCCCGATTGTTCCATACCACCGCTACCCCCGATAGTTTCATACCGCCGCTGCCCCCGCTTGTCCCGTTAGCTGCCTGTTTTGTGATTTTTCGTACATCTCCTCCTGAATTGTACACAGCCGTAAACTTTGTCCGCAGAAATAGTTAGCGGCCCTGGTGATGATTTCACGCCGTGACTGTCCCTGATGAGGTGATTCCTAGGAACAGGTAGGTGGGTAAACAGACTGCTGTGTTGATATACGGGACAGTCTTCCCAGATCCAGGCATCCTTAATCCTTCTTGATATTTGATCATCATTTTGGCCTATGGTATCAAAGTTGAAGGTGTGCCACATCTCTGTACCATGGGTTGCTACCTCCAACTTTAGGTCTCTAATTCACGTTTCGGCCGCTTGCTCTGCTAATTCTACAAACAGAAGTAGTCGCAGCAGACGTAGAGGTATGTACCGCAGTTCCTTTAGTATTCTTTGTAGTAATAGTAGTAGTAGTAGAAGTAGTAGTAGTAGTAGTAGAAGTAGTAGTAGTAGTAGTAGAAGTAGTAGTAGTAGTAGTAGTAGTAGGAGTAGTAGAAGTAGTAGTAGAACCGGTAGAAGAAGTGAAGGACAGTGTGGCTCTTAAACTACTACTGCCTTTGGGACTAAAAAAAGTAATTTTTCAAAGACAATTAATTATACGACAGTACCTTCTACAAGTACAAATACCTGAACAACCACTACTGTTGCTACTACGCCTGATAATAAGACACTGAATTCTGCCATATTTTATTATGTCACCTACTTCTACTACTAGTACTACTTTTACTACTACTAGTGCTTCTAGTGCTCCTACTCCCCAGCCACTCTATTTCACCCATGGTCAAAAGTCCAACGGCGAGAGCGACATGCAAGCTCATAGGTAGCCTGGATGATAGGGTAGTTCTAACTCTACACCGAGTGACCCATCGTAGAGTTCGGCAACCGCCGGGAATGACTGAACAGCTCTCTTTATTGACCCCACAAGTTGAGGTTTAGTAACGGAGACCTAAGCAAATGTAAGGTCGTGACGTCTGCCAACAGACCGTGGCTTGTGGATTGCAAAAAGAGAAACAGCATTTAGCTTATTAATCTCCCAAGAAATCAATTTCTGTTCACGGTGAATATCTACATATTTAAGGTCCATAGGACAAGACCGTAATTGTCAGTGTATATTTGTGTTGAAACCCATCAACCCTTGTGCAATATAAACCTGCTGCTATCAGGCAGTCTTTAGAAGAATAAATTGACGTTTTAACTTACCATACTAAAAGCCTAGGAACTACCTGATATATCTTTACATACCGCAAACAAAAATAAATTTCTCACGAGATAAAACGGTTGAACTTTGAAAACCGTTATAATTACCAGAAAGCAGAAAGGGAAATCTGGGAGACCCACTGAAGAGCCGGAACCCTCGCAGCTGTGTCAAGCAGCGGCAGAATACTAGCGAAACACGTGCCTTGGCCTTTAAGCTAGTACCTAGGCTGTTGGTATGGTAAGTAAAAACGTCAAGAAGCAAATGTTTCACCGCTCTTTCTTCTATCATACAACGCGCATATAAACAGCCTGAAATCATGTTCCTTGTTTGACAACCCAGTGAGTAAGCAATCAGAATGAAGGACCGTGCTTATCGCTCAGAACTGGCGTACTTTAAGAAAGAAATCACCGCGCTAAGCGAAACCCATTTATCCGACCAAGGCAAACTGGAGGAAGCAGGTGCCAGGTAACACCTTCTTCTGGAGTTTCCGCCCAAAAGCAGAGTGATGCAAGGCCGGCATCAACTTTGCTATCCGAACGGACATCGTGCGCAGCAATGCTTACTTGATGAGTCTCCGTCTGCCACTTAGGATTGATAAATTCACTACCGTCGTCAGCGTCTACGCACTCTGCGTGACCAGTTCTGAAAATAGAAGAAATGACTTTTATGAGGATCTGCACCACCTCCTGGCAACTGTGTTGAAGGTCGACACGATGATTATCCGAAGTGCCTTTGACCAGCACGTCAGCATATTACCCACTACCTGGAGGGGAATGCTAGGCCTCTACGGTATTCTCGGCTCCAGTGACAACAGTCTGCTTCCCCTCCCAACCTGCGCCGAACGCCGTCGCCGCTTCTCCTGCCCAACGCCTACATTTTCCTGCCCCCATGAATTCAGGGACGCCACAATCATCCACCTCAACAGATGCAGGCGAAGCATAAGGAGATGCGGGTCCACGTCTACACAACCTACATGGATCGGTTGGACGACCTTGACACGACAAACAAATAGTAAGGGACTGGGAAAAGCCATGCATACATTTGGCTGTGCTGAGCTCTTCACGTCAGTTCTACGATGGGATAAGGGCATGTATAACTGATAACAGGAGGGTATTCGAAGACTTTGCAGTGACCTACATAATGGGGCAGACCTTCTTGACTCACCCTATGCAGTGTCATGTTCTTTGCCATACTGATGGACACCTAGTGCAAAAAGCACCCTAAGATCCTCATCACCTTTAGGACTGACTGGCATATCCTCAAAATCCAACGTATGAAGGCCTGAACGCAAGTTGTAGTGACCACACTCAATGAACTACTCTTCGCGCTCTACGCGACAAATCAGGACATACAAAAGAGTACCGCCACCCACTACTCAATAAAATATTCCTCGGTTTAACGACTTTGGATACCGATGCATCTTTCGGCAGCGCGATAACTTGTACCATCTGGATCCAGGATATGATCACTCGCCAAATGCTCAAAAATAGCCAGAACATTGGCCGACTGCAAGCTTTGACACCCAACTACACAAAAAACTGAATATGCATAAGGCCACCGTCCACACATCATTCCTGTTCGAAGTGGAGACCGGAGCAGTCTTCACCAGCCCAATTCGCAAGCTGAACCACTTCTATTTTAGCTACCTCCGTCGAATACTGAAACTGAGATGGGAGGATAGGATTGCAGACGTGCAGGTCCTGGGTCAAACGGGAATCCTCAGCGCCTACGCCATGCTGAAGCAACATCAATTGAGTGGGAGTGGCCACTTGGCGCGGATCGATGAATGATCGGCTACCGAAGCAGCCTTCCTACGGCAGTCACTGCGGATGATTGCCAACAAGATGGATAGATAATCTGAATATTTGGCAACAACTATGAACCTGAAAATGTTAAGACTGAACAAATTCTGTCAGTATTCTACCCGTGTCGTTGAGCTGCTAGCATCTGCGAGGGCAGAAAAAACGCAACTTTCTTTCCTACAAATGAGACAGATGTGAGAAGCTCGTTCCAAATTAACACTGAGTATTCTCGACCTTGGCAAAGTAACATGTGCACGTTAAGTTAATATTTGATAGTTGCCTAGGCGACCAGCATGTAGCGTATTATTTGAACTGGTATTATTTGACTGGTTGTCGGTGTAACTATAACAAGACAAAGCCGAAAAGTAATAAACTTTTTGTCTATTCTGTTTCTAAATTTGACATAAGTGGAAATTATCTTGCATCAAAAATTATCTTTCGGCATGCATCCCTTGAAATTTAAGGCATATTTATTTTGTGTATGGTCTTTAATCTCATTGTGGTAAAAGAAAATGCCACCGCAAAAGTGTATTTTTGTTTTTGTGGTAATGAAGACTTGGACTTACCGTAATGTTTGAAGCTGATTTATATCCTTGTTTATGGATGAAATGCGATCCCTCATAATTGCTTTAACCTACTTTCCATTGAAAAAAAATCATCTTTTTCAGCTCCAGAAGCGTTCTATTGAAAAACTTACCTGCTTATTTTAATTGCATTACTATCAAAAGCCTCAGGAAGAAAAATGTTTTCTTCAGTTATATCAACTCGCATTTAAATCTCTT
>JAYGXS010000003.1:24093974-24131015 GCA_036362985.1 Ligula intestinalis | reverse complement strand
AACTGTCCCGGCTTAAGTAGAAAAGTTAGCTCTTTCATTCATACAGAAGGTGTATCCCTTATTTTTAGGGAAATCAAAAAAGTTCTCAAAATTTCCCCTCCTGATCTTGACTTAATCTTCAAAAAAATAAAGCACCAAGACATGCGACCCCAAAATGCACAGTATTGCGAGTCCTGCAATTTGTATAAATTTGTAAATGTTTGCTCGTTTCTCCCATACCAGCAGGAACGTACTTACGAAAAGCGATAAATAATAAGGAGCAGCATTAGGCATATATAGTACTTAAAATAACTATAAGGAGTACAAGGTGTAAATGAAGCTTTTTTTCAAGAGGTAATTTGTTGCATAAATTTTTTGATCAATGCTAGGCCTTTTCATTTGCGACCTTATTTGTGAACGTTATTTTTCTCGACAGTGAGTTGACGTGTTTGGGTGGTTCTGAAACCATGCCACGAATAGACAGCTGCATGAGAAACAATGTTTAAAAGCTCATTATTTAGGTACATTCTTTTAAGATATCTTCTATTTTGAAGGTTTTGGTAAGTATGTAGAATATATTCATAATTTATGGTCAATAAACTGATGCCTGTGAAAATCCTAAACTCTTAGTTTGCATTTCAAAGATGATCTCAACATCTTGGTAATCGAAATCTCAAAATAATTACAAAGGAATGTGGTGGAAAAAATTACTTTTTGCGTGGAAAATTTAGTACAGTAAAAATTGCACCTGACAGTTCCATTAAAAAAATTATGAGTCACTGCTTTGCATTTTCACACATTTTGTAAAAGGATTATGATCCAATGAAATTTAAATTGAGCTGTTTTATTTACTCAGTGGTTTTGAAGAAACAGGCTTCCACTACATGCTTAACTTAAGTTTACCTAGTACGCCCGATTTCCACTTTTTAGAATTTCAGACTTTGCTAAGAAAGGTGGTATTTCTATAAAGCTTTATATTCCTTCATAAATCACAATATGTCCTATTGTGAAGAACGACCGTTAAGTTATTGCTATAAGACATTGGGGGCCACAGCTTGGGTCGCGTTTGTGAAACAGGGAGTTACTTGTAAAAATCCGCGGATTTTGTAGTTAGGGAGAAAATGTGACCTTCAGATAACTACATTGGAGTTCGATTCGTCTTCCTTTGAAGCTTTATAGCTTTTGTCCAAAACATTTATTGCAGGTATCTGTACTGAGCTGCTAAAAATAGGAATTAAGAACGGATCACCTGTTGGTGCTTACATGCTTGCCTGGGTGCATTACTGGTTCTTACCTATTGCCCGCCAGTAATGTTTAGCACCCTCTGCCGAGGCTTTGCACATTATACACAATTTAACAACCGCCACTTGAGTATAAATAGGGATTGACATCTTTCAGTAAAACAGTTGCAAACTAAATACTACTGGCTGCATATGGGAAGAATATAAAGAGGGGAGGCATATTTAATTCAGCGCAACTTACAATAAGTGGGCAGGCGAAGTCAAGAGCATGGAATCTTCTCTGTGTACAAAAATTTCACAACCAGCAACTGTGACTTGTGGGTGGAAAATTTCAAAGACGTGGGGGGCAGGTTGTAATAGGGGAAGCCCAGAATTCGGCGAATATCGTGCATACTTGGTCCGATGCTACACTATAGTGTTCGATAACTGTTGGTGAACTTGGTAGGGCGAAAGCAGAGTCAGCGCGGCACGTTCCCACATTCTCCCGAAAGTTACTCTATCTGCTGCTCTCTTGATGATCATTGTACGTTTATGGTAATAATGCGTCATAATATTTTCTGCATTTATTCTACTTTTTCTGCATTTCCTGATCTTACAATCATTTCTACTTTTAAGTTCGTGCATTAGTTGTTACGCGAAAACTTCAACTCCTATGAGGTACGGTATAAATGACTGATATCTGACCGATTGCCGTTGTCGTTCGGTGGATAGTGTAGGCAGTTAATCTCGTTAGGATGTGGCTTCGGCTCCTCTTCACATGTCTATGCACGGGATCGCATGACCGATCACCGTTACTTCGCTTAACGTTCTTGCGATCCAAGGTTGCTTAGACATATTCAGTCTGCGTATGGTACGTGTTTAAATAACCTGGTCATTTTCTTTTTTGATTCTCAGAGAGCCTGGACAAGGAAAATATAAACATTGCATGCTCAATGGACCGCAGAAGGATTTTTCAATTCTGTGTCATCTTTATTTCGTTTGTACTCCTGATGCTTTCATATCATTTTTTCCGAACCTCAAAAACCCTCCTAAATGTACGCCGCAATGCCCAACTTTTGAACAGGACAGCCTCCCAAGTGGAATTCCAGATTTATGTAGTGGACAGCGGTCGCACAGAAGTAAAACGCCAAAGCCTTCCGAGTCTAGAGAATATAAGTTGGCCGGAGAGGGAATTTCTACCAGTTCCAATGGGTGCGCCAGGAAGTCGCCAATTGCCCCTAGAGTCCACATTTAGTCGTGGTCAGATGCGCACCTTGTGGAAACTGTTCGGTATATTCATAACTACGATGGAGGAACTCGGTTTCAGTGACCGATGGATGCTCTACGGTGGCACTCTGCTCGGCTCATATCGACACCACGACATGATCCCCTGGGATGATGACATTGATGTTCTCGTGGACGTGAAGGTTAGAACAGCGCTAAGGAAAAAGATTCACAAACTGGCACCCGACATCCTTCTTTATGAGGATGAAATAAAGGACAGGATTTACGCAAAGTTAATTGAACCAAGCGATTCATCTCAGGACGCAAACGGCAGTCGCATACTGAGTGGCAAGAGCAATGGCTGGCCTTTCGTGGACATTTGTTACTACTCCTCAAGTGAGACACATATAAGAGAACTTGGATGGTCTTATGGTAAGTTTTATAGGTATGCAAAAACTGATGTGTTCCCACTGCTGCTCAGACCATTCAACAAGTATTGGGTTCCGACGCCAAGAAGCACATTTTCTGTTTTGCTGCAAACTTACGGCCGTGATAATCTTTGTTCCGGTGTATTCTTCTCTCATGTCTTTGAGTTACCAATATTTACTCGGACGGTACGGTGCAAAAACCTAATGGCTAGATATGCTCTTGTGGAACACACCCCACTCTACGACACTGTTCAGAACAAGGAAAGTAATCAGGAGGATTTGGATTGGGTCCGTGAGCAGCTGGTTCGAGGCGGAAAAATCATTCACGAAGTGCATCTCCTAGCACCTCGGCGCGAATTCAGTGTGGGGAAGTCTAAGACACGACCACTCCTCCAATTTTTCAAATGGCTATTCTAGTGTATTGTTCGAAAGACACTGCAGCGAGCTAAAATTTGGTGCTAAATAGAACGGAGAACTGCAAAATTGTGTAAACTTGTTTCGTCACCTTAACTTTCCAAGTTATTTTACCTTAAAAGTTGAGAAGCATTCTTCATTCTTTCAAGTAAATCTTCTCTTCCTTGAATTAGAGCATCCCTTCTCACATAAGATTACATTTGCGAGAAGTCCTCCTCCCAGGAATTCAGGAAAAGAGAATTCCTTGGTAGGAAGTGTATCTTGTATGGAAACGTCTCGTAGAATTCTTGAATAGAATGGTGGAAACGAACGTTGTCCATAACAATGATGTATTCCTCCTTATCATCAAGACTATCTAGAAGGGCTGCCAAACAATTTTGGAATGCAGTTCCATCTAGGCTACGAAGCAATGCTTCACAGCTAATGACGTTAACTACATTGACAGTGAGGATCATAGTTAGATTAGGTCCTTGACTGTTTTGGGTTGTAATGTTAGGGGTTTCTTCAGGTAAAGCCCTGCCACGTGAAGCGCAATTCTTATCCGGTTTTGGTGTCTACAGATCTGGTTTAGGGGTGAAAACGGTAGCTGGCGCATGTAGCTGTGCGCACTGCAGGCTATTGATCGGCCTACAGGCAGCAAACGCAGCTTGCAGTCACATCAACCGATGATTCAAAATTTAAGCTGACTCTTAGCCGCCGAGTTGCAACCAATTACGCCGGTAGCCAAAAGCTGATTGGCTCGATGGACCAAGCTCACAGTAGTTTGTCACTCTAAATTTGTTGTAACTTTTGCCGTCAAGGACTTGCGCTGACTTGCTTTAACGTGCTTTTCTAAGTAAAATCTCTCTCTGGCCGGCTGGTCTTCCTTCTCTCTCACTTACGGGCTCTTGGTTTTGGCATTCGTGACATATCTGATGAAAGGTTGAGGATTGGGGGTATTTAACACAAACTTGAGGTCGTTTATTTAGTTCATTGGGTTGGCTTGAGGCGAAAAATGCTGTTTAGTAGAATTTAAATTCCATACAGTTCAGTATAGTTGGAGAAAATATGGGCGGAAACAGGCGAAATCCAACCTTTGTTGATTTCCAAGGAATTTCTCAAGCTATTAAGCACTGCGGTGAAAAGATTCACATTTGTACGTTCTGAAGTATAAAAAACATTTACAAAGAGCAGAAAATGTTTAATTATATTTGTTCACTGCAGAGCAAATTTTGTTTTGTGTCCATGAAATTGAGGTTAGTATAGTTACGGGATACAGGACTAGAATCGAGAAAAGGTTGATGAATCTATTTTTCATAAATGTTTGCTCTACAAATATGTTACGTTTTGTGCCCCAAAAAGATAGTTAATAAACTTACAAGACGCAAAAATGTGTTTTACTATGCCAAAATTAGAAGGCCCATTTGACTTAAGGTGGACTACCTCGAAATCTCATATGTTTTCTAAGAAACCTCATAAACTACGTCAATCCAAATGTTGTCAAAATATATATGAAAATCAATAAATATCAAAAGTCTAAACGGAAGAAGTAGAAGATTACCATATTTAAGAATATTGAAGGATATTTTGGGTCACTCTGTTGTCCAATTAAAATCAAAGAACACTGCCCTGAAGAAAAAGAACGTACTGAAAACTGCTCTGTTTTTTCGTAGAAATGTAATTTATCTTATTTACACACAGTTTTTTTTCCTCTAGAATTTATGGAAATCAAAAACCGGTCAAAATATGCTATTTGATCTTGACTTTAACATTTCAAAACGTATCTTACACAGATATCTTACTAAAGCGCTTTTGGAGGAAGGAACTTGTTCCAGAAAGTTTTGTTAATCAATCTTATTCGTATTCATTCTTGGCATTTGTTGTGGAAATTCATTTTTCTCGGCAATGAGTTGACATGTTTGGGCGATTCTAAGGTCATGACTCACACAGGCAGCTATCAAAGGAGGAATGTTTAAGAACTCATTATTTAGGTAAATGCTTTTTAACATATTTCTTATTTCTAAGTTTTCAGTAAAAAGGTTAAAAGAACTCGGTATTTATGGACAAACAAAGCAAAACTGTAAAATTCGTAGTGTTGAACATAAATTACAAAACAGTTTGCTCCTCATCACACTCGAACTCTCGAAATAATTTTTTAATGTGACAAACAAAAATTTCTTTCAACATACAGAAGATGGTATGAATTTGATTACAAGTACAGCCGTAATATAACTTTTAGTAAACAGCCAACCTATCCATGTGTGGCAGTCGAAGTTTTTTTATTCCACTCAACAGCCGGGACGGGATTTCCATAGAAAATATTTTTGCAATTGTCAATAGAAATTGATACAAAGTACGCAAGAATCTTTCCATGCATTAAAAACGGAAATGAGTCCGAAGATTCAAAATTTGAAAACAACTGTACCGAAGGTGACTACATCCATTTCTGACACATTTAGTGCAAGTTCAAATGTTATTGGAAAACATAAAGTCTATAAAAATTTTTGCATTTGTACTTATTCTGTATTACCTTGCCATCCTTTTCCATTCCCATGCCTTCAACATGCTTGTTGTTCACACTGGACCAGTAAATTTTGATAGCGCCATTTCTTGAGTTTGCAGATTTTTGTAAAAATTACATTTTTCTATGCTACTTAATTGTAATTTCTCAACCAAACTCTGGCTCGTTTTTACCTATAGTTCTAACTTTTCTTTTATGATAGTTTTGGGCACGCTGCGTGTGTTGACTTCCTGCGAAATTAGTTTCCTTGCATTTTCCAACTTATTTCACGAGAAAGTGCACTCACTGTAAGTACCAGGCGCGGGTCATAACAGTCTTATCTTGATCACTTCCAGCACGATTAAATATTCAATTGCGCTCACTAACCAAGAAATACACATTTGCCCACAAACGAAACTAAGCAGTTGGGCGGGGGGATATATATTGCCCTATTTTTATATGTTTCAACATCGTCTACATACAGTTCGAGTTGCCTTTTTCCTCCTTTATTACCTTGTTTTCTATAGTGGGAATGGCTAAAGATTCAATAGCTCACCTTTCGATGATTTTATTTTTTGCTATCATTAACAGTCTACTTAAATACGGCAAGTACGCATTATAGGCTAACTTCATTTATGGGTGTGCCAGCGGCTGGCCTACTCCGGCGTTTCTCACCCTTACATTCGTTCGAAAGGACCCAGAACCTGGTCATGTCCTTACCTATGGTTTTGCACCTGCTGTCTTATGTTCACCAGTGTAATCTTCCAATCACCAACTTCAAATGTTCCAGTTCAAGTACCCCCCCCCACTCCAGTCACACTTCCATAAAGTGGGTCTTCCTCCTCATCAGTTTGCACACGATTACTAAAACGCTCGGCCGCCCACCCGTACAGATAACTTGCTGTCACCATTCAGAGGTCCTCATTTGTCCCTTTCCCATAGTCAAATGACCACTACATGCCGATCTCGTGCTGCAGACGGTGTGAAAACGATGATTTTTATCATCTGTCAATTATAAACCCTTTTAAGTACGGGGTATGGGAACGGCAAGTCTGTACGCTTATTGATAGACTGCGGACTTCTAGAGGATAAACCAAGCAGCTCACGACTGACGCGTTTGTCACTTCTTGCAACGATTTGGGCCTTGACAAATTTGAAAATCGAGCCAAGTCCCGTCGAGTGAGTTGCAACTAGAGGGCTAACGTCTTTCCGCTTCACCGCTGCTGCGCGCTCTATCAGTTGCGTCGGAACTAATTTGTCGGTTTCCCCAACATAGTTGCTTTGTCGAAAACTGCACCAAAATCGGCAAACGACTCCAGGTGTTGGAGTTCCTTTGAGAGAAACGATTGGCCGCAGAGGAACGCCCTCTTTGTGCACAGTGGGAAAACCGCAGAATCGGTCCGAAGCCGTTTCTTGTGCTCCCGCCATGCGTCACTCGATCAACAATATTTCACACGAATCCTCTATTTTCGACAGTGTTGTGTTGATTTTGCGTGTCTGCATTTTTATGGGGTTGAATTCGCATATGACTGATGGTCTTCCATCAAAATTTTAGCTTTGCATTTTCTATTCAATAGGACTTTTGAGTGCCTCTTATCTGCAGACACCGTAAGGATGTCATTGGCTGCCATGAGTTCCTTACAGGCATTGCATTAGACCTAAAAAAATAACGTCACCTAGTCTATCAGCCATGAGGACGAATGACGCTTGGTGCCGTATGGGATTCTTCGCTTCGTCCGCTGCTCCCGTCTCGCTGAGGATTGACTTCATTGCAGAAACTATTTTGAAAGGTTCGGCATCAGCTCTATCGAGTTTAGGCTAAGCAAGACTAAGCCTTTGTCATTCCGATCTTATGGCCTGATTCCTTAGGAGAAGAGAATTCGGTGGGAGGCCAGAGCGGAAGGACGAGTTTCTTCTGTACAAAAGGAATGGTGAAGCGGTTGCAGGAGATTGGCAATCGGATGAGCGTACGTCTGCACACGAGCAGGACAGGGTCCCAACTCCCCGCCGGGCGGCAGTCAATGCAACGCCCACCGATACCAGTCTTTGTCTTAGTCAGTCTTGAAGGTGATTGGGCAGACCGCGATAGGTTAGACTGGAGTGCGCCCCAGTTGCTCAAGGCCGAAAGCTGAGCGTTGGTGTGTGCACGCGTTGGCCGTCATTGGGATCGAACGTTGAAGATGGCTGTGGTCACCAACGGCGGGTGATTGGCTGACATCACGTGACCTCGTGTGTTTCGTGCGCCCGTTGGAAGGAAGTACCACTACCCGTCCACTACATTTCTTTTGCATGAGCCCTCATGCCAAAGCACCTGATTTTGTTCTTTGTCAGCTTCCTGGACAACTGATTGTGCACCAGTTTGTCCGCTTACGAAACTTATTCTCAAGTGCTGCTTCGCGCATCGCAGGCTCATTCGGCCGCGCTTTGCTGAAGCAGTTTTGTTGCATTCTCGCCTATGAACTCGCAGCCCATTGCTCTCTGCGAAACCTCGAGTGACAGTCTTGAAGAAGTATTTGAATAATTCCTCTGCCATGCTGAAGTACTGCGCGTCTGGCCAACTCTGTGTTAATCGGAGGTTTGTATTAATTATTTTGGGCAGCAAATTTTGGTCGGGAGCCACATGTAGAATCGGCGCATAATTTGACTCTCAAAGAGAAAATATTTCTCACGCAACAGGTTACAACAGCGTGCACCGCGAACGGCTAGACTCCCCGTTCTGAGGCCTGTGGTTGGACCACGGGTGTTCTTATCATCTCGGGGTCACCAGGTTCGAAAGGAATGATCGTCGAATACAGATGTTTTCCAAGTCAGAAGTCAGTAAGGCCGAGTACGTTAGATAGTTTACTGTAAAAGGAAGCTAACAAAAGGCTCTGCAGATGTTATAATGGAGGCCCAGGCCTAGATATTGCGTCGCTTAATTGTTATAACGGAAGCCCAGGCCAAAATATTTGCCGTCTCGTTATGCCTCATGTGAGCCCCCAAAGAGAGAACACGACAGAAAGTGTCAGAAGTGGAAGTCCTTGAGTATTCTACGTACAATACATTTAGGGAAACCAACGTGTATAACGATGTCCATTGAACCAATCAGATTTCCTCCTGAGATGGTGACCAGTCCCGTTGGTTGGTTGACTCAGTGGATGACAGTGGTTTAAAGTCTGAATTATCGACCGTTTTGACGGCATTTGTGCATTCGCCCATGCAGGCCAATCGATAGCCTGATTGGGTTTGGGCCATGAATTGCAAGCTACTGCTTGCTAAGGCTGTTGTTAGGCCGCCCTAATAGCAGAAACAGGCTGCTCACTATAAACAAGCCAAATGATGCGTACGTTTTCCGTGCCTGTGCGCAGAGTTGGAGACAACCAGTGACTTTGCCTGCAGCCAATCAGAAAATGGGTCACACTGCGTAGTGGACGGCGTGGGCAGCAGATGGAACAAGAGCGTCCGGGGCAGACTGCAAGGCTTCGCGGGTAAAGCAGGATGACTCACGCGGGGCGCAGTAGCGAGTTGGCAATGAGCGCGCGGGCGGCACCATAGAGCTTGACGACGAAAAAAACGTGTCAGCACAGGGGCTGATTTCAGGACCGCCACAAGCCCATCAAGAAACTGAATGACTTGCCGTTCGCATATTCCCTACCGAGACTTTGCCTGAACAGGAAATCGTTCATATGGGGAAGGCATTAGCCGTCAACCAGTTCAATGACAGCAAGCCTTATTGGCGCGTGATTATCATGCCAAAATCCAAGTCATAGGATGAAATCGCGCCCATTAATTATTCAGCCGCAAACAGCAAAGCCATCCTCGCACAAATCATGACCCAAAGCGACGAACAGGAGAACTGCTAATTTTAATGCACATGTGGTTGACTGGCCTTTACAGACAATAAATGCTCGTAACTCGTGCCTTTATCACCCTATTCTGCGGATGTCTCTCGTTATGGCTTCAAGCCAGAATTCGAAACGTCTGTTCCGGCGATCGCAGCTTCTCCTTCTGACCTGCTTCTGCAAACTCGCCTGTTAGCCTCTAGCAGTTACTCTGACTTCTCTGATGATGAAATAACCTGCATGCGCTGCGAGGATGTCGCAGGACAGACTGAGGTTGTATGGGCTGGGGGAGGGAGGGACTACTCAAGACCTGCATCGACACAGTTCGTCAACACATAGAAGCCGACCTTCGGCGTTTCATCTTTGTCGCTGGAGAATAGAATAGATTGAGCTTCCCAGATCCGCTGCCGCGAATGAAGAGGATCAATCCATGACGTCACCGAGGCATAATCACAGTACAAGTAAGTACTGGGAAACGGTGCATAGCTCATGCATCATATGTAATATGGTAACATCGGCATTTGGAGGCATACCATAATGTGAGGAAACAACTCACATACATGTCATCAGGGAGAAATAAAAAGTGGACAGTTAGTTGATTGGTAAAAGTTTCCGAGACCAAAGCTAAGCCAGGAAACTTAACTTATATTGGTCTGAAAATGTAGCCGCACTCGCATAAGCCACCAGCAAGGTGCCCCAGGGCTGACAAATAGGCGCAAAAAGGCGCAGGCGATTAATGGATGATGAGAGTTTGTGTAGGATTTTCCTCATGCCCTGCTGCTCGAAACGCTTCCTTATATGTTATAGTAGTCGACACCTGCTCATTTCCCTGTATTACCACAACGATAAAACCACGCGACTACCTAGGCTCAAAAACGCATAGACAACAGGTTTTGAATTGAGACGAAACTCACTGTCCTAATTCGGCCATGAGAAAATAATCAATGCTAACATCGTATACAGTAGTCGCCAAAGTCCAAGCAATTTTCATAACTTTGCATAAGTTTGATCCTTACTCCAATACCAGTGTGAATGCATTTAGGAAGATTTCGAAATAATGATGAACTGCATCGGGCATATTAAGTACTTAAAAGAACTATGGGAATTACGAAGTATTTGTAAAGAAAAACAAAAGTTTTGTCCATAATCCCATGGTTCTCGAGACGTAAAAGAGAGCCATAAATTAGAACAATAAATGTAGATATTGTGTTCAATTTAAAACTTGAAGCACCCACTTTCTACATAAAGAAAGAAATTTTCTTTAGTCAAGATATTCTGTAAACTTTACTCTTAC
The DNA here is from genome assembly GCA_036362985.1 of Ligula intestinalis. Taxonomy (NCBI): domain Eukaryota; kingdom Metazoa; phylum Platyhelminthes; class Cestoda; order Diphyllobothriidea; family Diphyllobothriidae; genus Ligula; species Ligula intestinalis. The sequence continues at coordinate 24,120,156 of JAYGXS010000003.1, read as the reverse complement.
AGGATAAGTATTTATTGAATGGTATCAAAAATGTGTCACCATTTTCCCTGTTTTCACTGTCTTCATTTATACATTTATAAATTCTGCACCTGTTCGACTTTTGCACCAAATTTTTTTAAATATGACAGATATAAAGAGCATTTACCGAAATAACGTGTTTTCCGATATTAGTTTTCATGAATGTGGCAACGTTTTTGATATACAGAAATGCCTCAAAACAGCAAACCACATTGTCGAGAGTAAATAATGTTATCAGTGGATTTCTGAAACTACTAATCCTAATATTATTTAAAAAACTTTCTATAAAAGGTTACCTCTTACGAAGTGCTTTGAATAGATATTCGGCTGACGAACTTCTGCGTGTATTAACTTTTCCCAATGTAATGTCACAATGAAATTTGAAAATTTGAAGAATTTCTTTGAGTTTCCTGAAGACAAACGATTCAATTTGACTGGAGATGAAAGAATTTTCTATTCTCTTTATAATGGATTATTTTTTATATCAGTGGATTAATTCCACTTTCTGATATAATTATGCGAATTCAAAAAAAATGGCCATATACATTGCCATTTTTTTGAAATACTTATTATTCTTCTGTATGTTGTTTCTAAATAACGCAAAAGTTTAACGCAAAGTACGCAAAAAACTATATTTCTACACGACTTACATTTAATAAGGCCTTCCTTGTCTTAAATTCGCGTTAACATGTTCGACCTTTTTGATTTTCTGCAAGGTCGAAAAGCGGATTACTTATGCACTCAAGCAAACACTTATTTTACTGGATTTTATGCAAAATAACTTCACAGGATAGCTATACATAATTTTTAAAATACGAATCTACAATGTTACTGCAAATAAATGTGATTCCTTCAACTTGGCTTTACTTGAATCTGAAAATTTTCGACAAACTTTTCCAGTTTGGGAAGGGATATCTTTCATACTTTTTTAAATTATTTTGGAGTTCCTTTATAGTATAATCAATATTAACGTGCAGTTTGGTTCTCTTTCGTAATAGCATAGGAAATTCCTTCGATATGAGACTGCTCCTAATTTCCCAAAATTAATGGCCACTTCTCTTAATAACCCTGACTAAAATGACGATTTAACTAACTAAAAGGCTGGCGCAGAATCCAATTAACTGTATGAATCAAAACAGTGTTACTAAATTTACGCTTAAGTACCTAGTCAAATTTCATTATTAAGGTTGCATGGTCTGTGGCGGCTACTATGCCTCTATGAAGAGGACACAGACGATACTGAAAAGTTCGATTTTGGCTTGCCTGTTTTCATTAGCCAACAAACTCATATCACAGACCCGACACCTTATTCCTGACTAAACGGTCCTTGAACAAAAACTTGAGATTTCGGGCCTGTTATTGGCTGGCCGATGACAACTACTGGCCAAAAATGGTCCTTTTGATAGGAGCTTTCTTTAACGCGTTTGTGTGAGAGTTCTTGACAAAAACTATCATATTCCGCCTTGTAATCACAATGAGCATCATTTCTAGATGTCCGGATAGTACTGGTTGCCTTCAACGAGGCAAAAGTTTGTTAAGTTGGGGATGAGCACATACCCAAGGCCCCATCGGGGTGTGATGTGCGATTGGAGTATTGCCAAGTGGATATAGCCAATGCATATTTCTGTCTTCCTTTGCCTTCCTGACTTAAATTTCTCAGGCATTTTTGACGTGCGATCGCCCGCAACAGTTTTAGAACGTAGAAAAGGGGCGCGCCTATTCCATCCCAAAATAAAGATAATCACTAAAGGCAACTCTTCATGCGACTTGGATCGCACTACAAGTAAACAGGATTCCAACGAGAATTCGTCTTCATACAGGTTCACCAAGAGACAGCAGAAGTCGACATTTTCGATGATGTCCACCGTATGCTCCATAATAGGGTGGTGTAGGGACGGTACCTCGCGCGTGAATTTTTTTTAAGTGACAAGTCTTACGCAGCATCTGCCATACTCTCCCCTTCCCGCCCACCCTCACGGGCCTGGCGTCGGGACAGAGTTAAGAAGACCGGGCGCGGAATCGGGCGCAGGTAGCTGGCGCGGCCGAAGCCGCCCCTACGCTTGCCACAAGGCCCCTCACCCCCCATATTCGGGGAACCACAGCAGACGCGTCTTCGACCGCGTTCCCAACCGCCCTCACGGCGACCAAGCTCTGCTACACCAACCTCACTACGGTAGATCTATCTCCCATCCTCTCTATCTGTGTTTTTGATGATGGATCAGCCCCTCCCGACCACCTTGCTCTCACTCCTCCTCTTCCTCGCCGCCGCCGCCGGGAGTGAGGCCAAAAAGGCGCGGCTGCCCATCCAACAAGGGCTATTACCCAGCCAGCCCCCATATTCGGTATTCGATATCGGCACGCAACCGAATAACGTCTGCCCTACCCTGACCTGACCGCCGTGTGTCGGTCCAGCACATCTATCCCGCGGCAGAAGTAGTGCATGACAAAAGAGAACTCTTTGCGAGCACAAGACGTGCGCGCGCGGGAAATGAACCGGGGGGAGGGGGCACCAATGAGGCGAACGAGGGGAGGGGGGGAAGGACACGCATGCGTGCTCACCAAATAGTTTTAGGGGGCAGACGAGGCCGGGGGGAGGAGAAGGAAGAAGAAGCAGAGAATTATAATGCATTTTCGATTGTGTACGTGTGGCCGTGTTGCAGTCGAGGCAGCCAGTTCGCCCAGCTGGACACAGCTGGACACAGCTAATAACGGGAGCAGTGCAGGGTCACAGCAGAAGCAAAATTCAGCGGCGCAGCCCAACGTGACGTCCACTGACACACAAAAAAGAACAGCGTGGGTGGCGAGAAAGAGAGAGGTCGGTCGTTAATAAAGGCCAAACTAACAAATATAAGGTGTAAGGCATCAACGGGATTGTGTAGAGGGATGGAGGGGGGGGGAAGGAGGGATCTAAGAGTTACACCAGACAGTGAATAGCCGCAGATAAGGCCCCTGACCCCAGCGTGATAAACGCTGAACGCAAAAGAAACATGGTAGACGAAGGTGAGTTTGGTATGAGCGTTGAGTGGAGGGGGCGGGGGCGCAGTGACGTCGTTGACTGGATGGGAAAAGCGGGAGGGGAGGGCGGTGAGAGGCGAATTACGAATGTCTGAGATGAGCCATAATTAAGGTATCGATATTGAAGGACAAGGACATGGGTGACGGAATCACCGAGCCAATGTCGTAATGAGTTCTGTGCACAGCTCAAAGAACTCCATAGTCTGATGACGAGTAGTCGGACGGGGCGTGACGGGCGTGGGTGAGGGGTTGGTTGCACCGCTGCCAGCAGTGCCACCGCTGTTGTCGCCCCCGAAGGAGGTGTCCATGGCATGCGTGGATTCGGGTGCTGAGTGCCCACCAAACGGCTGCTGCCCACCCGACTGAGAGGCCTTGCCGCTGAAGGCGTCACCGCCACCCATGGGAGAGCCTGGATAACAAAAAAACAGACAATCCGAAAACGAAGTTAGTATTTTAAAAAAGACGCAGTGCCAGAGACGGCCGAAGCGAATCGTCCGGAGAAGGTTAAATTGCTCAGAAAGAAAGTCGGAAAGCAGAGCAGGCAAACAGTCAACGCCTCTATTACAAGTGTCTTTTGGCGCTGAATCAGTGTTCGAATTATCACCTACCTGATACTATATCTTCAGTATGTTGCCACCTGGTAGCGCAATAAATGCATGGCAGATCTTCAGCTAGTATTAAATAGACGATGCTTTAACCATGCGGCTAACTAAAAATTCCACAAAATAGGTTACGATTGCATATTAGGTTAAAATTTCCTATATGTACGACCAGGCCGCACTGAAACTTGCCACTTACTGGTTTCAGCAAGTATGATTACGAAAACTAGCACTTCTAGCATAGACACGGTACTTCTTACAGTAGGATCTTACCCCTAGTAGTTTAAACTTTATGAAACGGCCGTGCTCCGAGTCTCAAACACCTACTTTACTCGAAATAGCAAAAATCCAGGGCCTCATTGCTACTCGAGATCGAGGGAACACAGGCCCCGATCTGACTCCAATCAGTGCCATTTCTGACCAAATATTACCGACCAGCACTAAAATCACTCAGATACACCGCCAGAAGCATCAGTATAAACAGTAGTTGCAGTAGTAGAAATAGTAGGCACGAGCTCCTTGAATCTTTCTGAGCATCTAATATGACTGAGTGAGGGTAAATAGTGCAGTATTACCAGCGCAAAGGAATAAGAATAAGAATAAGTTAGGCCGTGTTTCTCGCTGCATTAGAGAAAGCAGTTTAGGCTAGATTCCTGCTGGGCCATCTCAACTTTGTCTTGGCATCAGTTCAAGTGGGGAGGGGGTTTACAGTGGGGTAGATGGTTGCTCGTCTACTTTCACTATACTTGGCTACAGTCACCATCCCTGCTCTTGGGCATATGGGTGACACCATCGATTTTGATGGCCGAAGTAGCACACGCCAAATTACAGAGAAAATAGGATAAGGTCTGGGGTTAATTGTACAGTTAGTAACACTATGAACGTTAACGTAATTAACGGTTAATGTTAAGTGTACTTGTTACCGCTGCGATCACGACTGATTCAAGGAGCCTCAATAATGTCCCGGATAGCACTTCTCCACGCATGAAAACCCGTGGCTACAGACCCGGACAATCTATTCACTTCACCAACGCCGAAAGCCAAATACTGAAGGCCCAAGAACTATTCCCATGACCTGACGGACTGAGTCGAGCCCGTTACAGCAAAGACTGTAGAAAGCCAAAGTTTGAAGCCAGTAAGGCGATATCACCGGCTTAGTCAACATCCGTCAACAGGCATTTAGGTACAAACTCCATACCGTCCTCTACGCGTAGGACCTTTCCGGAAATCCAATTAATGGCGTACTTGAATAGAATGGGCGACAGTACAAACGCCAGACCGAATAGCGAACGGTTCTGAAAAATTGCTATGGACAAGAACCCACGCAGTGGCGGAACAGTAGTATGCCTTTATCACGGCGATGATTTATGGTGGTACACCATATAGTGCCATTATCCGCCATAGGGATTCACGATGGAAGTAATCGGACGTAACGCAAAACTAAGTTAATTGAACCGGTAGGATTAGAGTTGCAGTATAAGATTACGTTGGAGTTAGAACACGATGATATATACTCGTCCTGTATTTATGCACACGACCAACTACACTACTGGGAAGGGCGCTCTTCTTCTTGGGTCCTGTTAAGATAGTCACATAAGTAACCACCGCTAATTTAAGACGCTCTGTTTCACGGTAGCATGAAAAAAAAAACAATGTCTGAAGAGCGCACCTACCGGTAGTTTTGTCTGGCTATGCGTACGATAAAAAAACTGCAAAATCTTGCAAAAGGATTTATCGAAAGGACGGTTTGAGCAAAGGGCAATAAAGTGACTGCGCACACCCCGAGCCGTATGGGTGCGTTATAACTATGTCGTAAGAAATGAATTAAAACCGCTCGTTATGGTTTTACTGAACTAATATTGTGGGTAAAAGATTTCGACAAGCACAAAAATGACTTAAAGCAGACTTATAGACCGACTAAAGCCTTAGGACAACTGTTGTTGGTTAAAATTATGCAAGAAGTGTTTCAATAGGCGTAAATTTAACGTTGTTGAATTGCAAAAAGTGTTTGTATTATTATTAATAACTTCCTTCCAGCGCCCCAACGATAAATCTCTAGAAAATATTGTCCCAAAGAACGAATCTACACGCAGCTTATCTTTTTTCTTCCTGCAAGCGCTTCTGCATATACCGACAATAGTCTCAGTTTTACCATGTAAGCGGTATCAACTCTAAATAGGTAGATGACGAATGCCTAACCAGAACGAGTGAACTGATAAGAAGGTGCCTGAGGACAGCAGTCATGAATGTCTTCCCGGCGGCCAACTTGCGGGTGCTCTTCACTAACTCTCCCCTTCTATGAATGGGAGGTAAAGACAGATTACCGTTTCAGGCCACATCGATGTGCATCTATTCTTTCACCTGTTCCTGTGGAGCAGGATATGTTAGCCGACGTCTGAAGAAGAGAATACGCGATTACATACCGGCATGGCTCAGCAAAGGAGAGAATAGACCGAACTCAAGCTCAATCCTCGCCCACTTAATTGATACGAACCACCAAGTGGACGTGAGCGACACCTTTTTCGGGTCATATACTACACGCCGACACACTACTCCAAAGGCCTGCGTAAGCAGCAAATAAGTTAGCAAAACCCAGTCTATGCTGTCAAAAGGCACTGGTACAAGCAAAATGTCTCCCTTGGTCGACTGTACGCGGAAACCCCACGTCCACTGAAGCCACGTCCTCCGAAAACACACAAAACGAAGCCGCAGAGAATAGTCAATCGCAAGCTACGCGGCTGACATACAGACCTCAACCCGCTGACCGTGAAAACATCCCCCTGTTCTCTCTGAGCATCGCAAACAGCGTGCTTCCGGCGCAGGCGCACACATTCAAGAGAGGAGGGAAAACCCAACTGATTGATAACCCTTACCCACTAACCCCTTCCTCCCCCCCCCTAACCTGACAATTATATAAACGCTGCAGTTAACTGACCAGTTCAATCCCCTATGTCATGTACCGGCCTGATGATGAATGACCAAAAAATTGTTTGCCAATACACATTTTTAACCAGAAATGTGTAAAAGGCGCCTTAAAACGGTAAGAACCATGTCAAGAAAATAAACAAGGCATTTCTCATTATGTTAGCATTTATCCTATGTGCTGACATGGTATAAGTTTAGTTAAGCAAACATCAAATAATAATAATACTAAGCAAACAGCCACATATGCATTCAGTCGACTTTCAGAATTTGGATACATTGATAAAACGTGTGCAAAGCTTACCAGAGCAACTGCTGTCGTAACAAACTGAAACATTTCCTGACCGTCTGCGGGTCAACACGCCATCGGAGTCCGTTTTGGTGTCGTCCAGGCACTTGAAGTCCAAAAGGTAGGAACGGGTGTCTACCTACTCGGTAAGAGAGACCCGAAAGTCGAGAAAAACTGTCAGGTGGGTTTGTAAAAATTCACTATGACCAAGCATTCATCGTAAGTACTTTCAACTGTAGAACCACTTAACGCTAGCCAAATCCAAACAAACTTAGGTGGCATCATTGTACGGAATCGTACACTTCGGTAGGATAATATGGCGTACCCAGCGTGCCGAGATTGCCTACTGCAATTACAGCTGTAAGGCCATTTAAAATGAAAATTTGTGATGTGTCTGGTGGTCTTTGGAAGCGGTTTCGCCATCTTCACAGAATATTCACTGACATCTAAACTATGCCGATGCCAGATCCAAAAAACTGGCTTTAGCAGATAAGCAACACAAAGATTTTATGCAGTTCCACTAGAGTAAAATTGGACGCTACATGAAAAGAAAGCATTTCATCATGAATGGAATGCGTCGCGTTTTTGAAAGATATGTGCAATTAACTGCTCCTGATACCCAAAGCTTACTGTTCAGCTGGTCTGAAACTCCATGCACTCTCATCAAATTAAGCAACTGTCATTCAATAAGTCGAAAGCTACCCTAGATCAAAGGTATTGTGCGTTAGAAAGGTTGGGGATTAGCAGAGTGGACGGCAAAAGGCCGACCCAGAGGGGAAATTTCTGGTAGGAAATATCATGATCTGAGAATTCAATGTGATGTATGGACTTAAAAGGGACTGGGATATTTTGAAGTTGATTTAAAGACTATGTATTGAACCTCTCCCCCAACTGTATGCTTGTCGGAGTCAAGTACAATTTGAAATCAAACAAATATTAGAGGTTTAGTTCAGTTCGGTGAAGGAGAAACCCTATATTTCACCTCGACAACCTTACGGTTTGCTAAAAAGGCCTCCAGGAAGTAAGTCAACTCAGCCTCGTGTTATTTTAAGGGCTGCATAGCACTAGAATTAAACCCGATTAAGTTATCCTCCCTTCTGATGGGCCTTCGCTTCTCCTTATCCCCATGGGACACTGTAGACCGCAAACTCGAAAACTGCCGAGAAAATGATTACACCAACTGGACCTTAGAATAAATTAGATAAACCGCCAGACTGGAGTTACTGATGTTTGACAGAACCCCACAATTGTCGTTATTTTATTGCCGCTTTTATCTTTGCCGATGAACTCTGGTGAATGAATGACTTCAGCGATCGAACAACCACCTTCTTCGCTAAACTTGGAATGTGAAAGTTCGCCTCAGTTTAAAACAACTTTTCAGTCTTCTTAACGGAACATCCTAGGAGACTTTCACAGACACCAGGGAAGGGTGGTATTGAAGAAACACGACCAATAAGAAATGAAACCCCTTACAAGCGAACATGTGAGTCCCAGGAAGTAACCGAAAAGAAGACGAAGATACGATCACTTGGAAAAGACTTTTATGCACCTGGCGTTTCGAAGTCCGTCGCAATTTCCGCATTAGAGACCTAAGCATAAACAGTGGCAGAAGCGGGTAATTCATGCACAGGGAGTTGTTGTATTGATAGGATAGAGTCACTGTGTTACTGCACACTTATGGCAATTAACGACTTCCCTATCGAGGATAATCAAGCCCTGCAATAAAGCAGAACCTCTCCCGAAGTCCCACATCAGCCTAGACACAACAGGTAGTGGAAATAGACGCCTTAAACACTAACTAGATTTGTTGAGCAAGGGCTGTTGAAAACTCGATAGTTTCTGTCAACATAAAGGATATTCTAGCAGAAAGGTAACTTATCAAAAACCAGCACACTGATGCGCCACCACCCACCTGGTAGAGTTGAAGCATAATCTTAAAGTGATGCTTCAGCACCGGGTTCCATTTCCGCACACGGATGTTGAAGGGTGTGATAACCTTCCACTCATAGCCCAGGGTGCTCATGGCCCGGAAGACCTCCTGCATAATGTCCCAGGGTCGAGACTGCGACCGGATGCCCAGATGCCACTTGAAGCGTTTCGTGCCCGCGGCAACAATGGCGCCACTTGCCAGGGCGGAGGCCGCTGAATTGGGGACGGTGGGTGAGAGCTGTTGTGATTGTTGCTGCTGTCCGCCGGCTCCTGCAATGCCCACGGGTCCGGAGCTGGCTGCAGGGGAGCCCACCTAGTCAGAAACACGGTAATAGTTAAGGCAGATTAAAGACAAAAGTTTTAGCATGATATGCAGTAAACCCTCGCTACTTCGCAGCGGAGTTCAGCATTCACGCGTTCTCAACTAGGATGTCTTCTGCGGATTCTCGCTATTGTCGTGGGATTTTTTAACAGATATTAACGAATATGGTAATGTCCTTCTGCCTATATCCTAGCCGCCTCGCGTTGGAGGCTCGAGAGAGAGCTCTAATGGCAACAGGGGCGGACAGATCGGTTTACGCATATATGCCACTGTATATCCCCGATCAAATACCGGCAAGACCGTGAGCTCGTAGCTCAATGGTTAGGGGCGTTTGACTCTGATCAGAGAGTCCGCGAATTCGAGGCTCGGATGTGACGCCATTTGGATCTGGGTATAACTAGCTGACGACGGCAAACACTACCGCAACCAACCGCTATCCGCCCAGATCTCCGCTGCAAATCTCTTTAGCCGGAATCTGAATATTGGAGAAAAATAGGATTTGAGATATAAACTATCGGGTGATGGTCTCCTAAGTACCAATCAGTGGTGGGTAAAAATGTGCAGTATATGGCCTTACTCATGAAGTTTACACGATAAATCGAGAGGCCAACTTGCCGAAACCCGAGGCAAACACTAGTAAAGAGGTCATTTTGGTCAATAGACCAAACGCGTTACGCAAGGCCTGTACTTTCTATGTCACTTAATCTTTGATGATGCACTCATGTACGAGTGTAAATCACCAATTAAAGTGAATTCTCCTAGAATGTTGATGAATTTTGTCTTGAAAAAAAAAATAGGGGCGGATTTGCTTACAGTAGATTGCCTAAGTCATGCAATATTTTGGTCACAAAGTGAGTGAGCAGTTCTACCTTCATTTAGTTGCGTTATTTTGATATAAAACTTGGAGTTGAGGCTCGGACGCCTTTTTATTGGAGATGATTACATGTTTACTCTCATATATTGTAGGATTACAGATAAGATGTAGGCGAACGCGGAACTCAATGGTTAGGACGTTCGCCCTGACCGGAGAGATTGCGAGTTCAGCGGCAACACCGAATGTATATAAATGTGTTAAAGTGAAAGTGATAAACACAAAGGAGACCGGAATGGCCTTTTCTGGCTTATTAACCGTCATCACGCAGTCATATCCAATTCGGGGGTGGCGAGCCCCGAGATTCGAAATCGCGACACTTGGTCATAAGTTGCAACTCTCTATCACCGCATCAGGGTTGCGATAGGGTATATGCTGATAGTAGGGTTCTCACCGATTTGGTTACGGACAATGCTCGTCTCGATGTGCCTTGGCGCTCCGTCTAGAGCCTTTGTAGACGGCCCCGCGACTGCCTGTGAGGGTTCTAGGCTGAACCCCAAACCACAACCGAACGAACATTCTCCCCATAAAAGTACTACAAACATTCGTAAGTTAGTAAGTAGATTAAGTCTGTTTTGAGCTTTTCCTGCCTTCATTCAGCCAATCATAACCCTGACAGCCAACTGGGAAGGGAAGGACAAGCATGCACTCGAGTACGACGCAGACATTTCACACACCGGGGTCTACCACATGGGTCATAAGCATTTCATTGAACACAATTTCATCAGTGTCTCGCCACCGGTCATGCTCTGTTGCTTCAGATCGGATATGTACTCATAGAGGAATGGGCGCACACCAAACCATCGGCTTGAGGAAACAAAAACAGCTCCTTATGGGTGGCAAAGGTCACGAACCGGGGTCTTGACATTATTTCTCATGCTTACCTTCATCTGATTTCCATCAAATTAAAATCAGCTTTTACGATTCTATAAGGGATTTGTTTGAGACTTTTCTTGTTTACATTAAGGTTCGTTTAAGGCACAACGCAGAAACACAAACGGTTTTACACAGTACAAACTTCGTGGATATCGGATAATTTGCAAATTTTGTCTGTTTTCCTTCAGTACACAGAATCGAGAATACAGTGTTATTTATTGCGAGACAAAAAACAAATAGAAGACCAAATGTACGTTCAAATGACCAAATGTACTGCCCACTCATTTCATGAGTTCGGCAATCCACGCGGGATTTTGAATGTCGCAGGGGCCTTGGAACATAACCCCCGCGATATTCGACGGACTACCGTACTTCAGTCAGTGACGCAAGGAGTCAACGTTTGCGTCACAAACTGTAGCACATTGATCAATATGACCATAGGATTTCACGGCAGCGGCCAACACCCTGTCAGTACATTACACAGATCACGCCGTCTGCCAAGAGGACCACTTACTTTGTACATACTCGAAAATGACATCATTTTCATACCATACTGAGATAGCCACTCCTCATTAAGACTGCTTATGAAATCCCGATCAAAGACTTGGCAATTTGGGCGAAGTTAAGTACACAGCAGGCGCAATCGCCTTATAAGCTGTTGCTTACGAAGAATTAGGCGAAGCTAATTAACGCTTGGTTGCTTTTAAATTTGACAATTCATGATAGACACTGGGACAGAAAGAGCGGCAGTCACGATTTTTATAACTCCTTAAGAAATTTGAAGCATCTTTTTCCAAGTGCGAATTTGAAGATTGCGCATAAAGCAGAAGACCTATGACCTCTTCTGCACGAATTCAATTTTTGTATATTCTTTCATTCGTTACTCACTTAATGCAGCGAGAGGACGCAGCTGATGAGCACTCGCGAAATGTACGGTTCCAATAAATTCTGCTATATACACAATCTTCAAACCCCCTTCAGAAAAAAAGGAGGATACGAGCATAAGAAAAATAACTCCCAGTAAAAATTAATGCTAAAATATACAGTACGTGACCTAATCCATGAAACGCAAAAACGGGAATTGAGACTGTTAATCTTAGGCCGACCAAAACGCCGCGCATTTTATTCATTCGCTCAGCTCGGTTCCGTAAACTGTGCGTTTTTGAGTGCACAATATGGTTTTATCGGTTAAAGGATCTGTAAATTTAAGTATAACTCCACGCCACCGTATACTTGGGAACCTTCTTATGTAAGTAGCTGTTCAGATCTAAACCGGTTCTTCTTTGAGAGGAGAGCAATGTACGTTTGACTTCTACAAAAAACATGTAAAATTGATGTTTTATCTGGTACGAACCGCGAGAAGGACGTTGCGAACAAACAGATCATTCTTTTTTTGAAAAAGAGAGGTTTTCTTTGGTTTTTCGATGTCGGATTTTTAAATCTGTGATTCCATGTCCTAAATTAACTATCACAACGACTACGGACACTTTTTTAAAACATAAAGATATTTTCTGTATATATGTAAATATATTACGAGTGGATGTCCGAATGTTTATCACCTTATAGTAATTTTAATTTTTTTAAATATGGAAAGATACATTTTGAGCCGTATAGCTTCTGCTTGTATGTACATTAGAGAGAGAACGCGCAAAGAACACCAACAGCTTGAGCAATTTGTCAGTAGTTAGATTGTCACTCTTCTGTGAATTCTTAAACATGCAATGGAACCTAAAATGAAGCAAAGATAACGAACAAGCCCTTATATTTTTGGCAGGAAAATTGTCAGCATTTGTCACAAAAGTGAAAAAATACCCAGAGTCAACTTTTCCCGTGAAAAAGCAAAGTACGTGGATATCCTTCGGCAGAATGTCGCATGAAAGCTGTCTGTAAATAAGTAACTTGACCGAGAAAGCTTATCAATTGATCAACAGCACATTCGTAGTTGACTTTCTTGTTATGAACGTTCATTTTACCGACAATCAAGTTTCATGTTTGGGTGATATTTTGTCTGCAGCAAAAAGAAAGACAAGCATTCATTACTTCGGTGTATACTTTGAGCATCATATAAGGAATTGAAAGCATTGTAAAACGTTAATGTTACGACGGCATTTCCAGGACGCTCTACGGACGCTAACATCGACAAAAACTGTACAATATCCCCGACAGAAAGCTCAATTGCTTTGACGGAAAAAGCTCAATAGTGCAAATAAGATGGTGTGATTAGAATAGAACCTACAATTCTATTCCAATTTTCTATTCACGGACCTACCGGTCAAAATGCTGCTCCATGGAAATCAAGCCAACCCCTTTTTTTGTTTCATGAAGCAACACCTTAGGCAATACAAAAAAACAAAAAATATACGAAGCACATGCCTAGACATAACACACTTGCACTTGTGCCAACCTTCATAAAAACTGTTTTGGCGGTACTATATAATGGATGCACTCTAATGTGTACACAAGCATGCTGTGCTTCTATTCATGTGGCGCGAATCTTTGTGTTTTCGTTTTTTTTATGAAATTGTACATTTAATGGGTTTTTTAGTGTTTACATTTACTTGAATGTCGTCCTTTATCAGGATCGTTTTTTTTTCGTGTGAATGTGTTCGCACTGGCTTCAAGTTAGGTAGTGATATTTTTGTTCACTGGAGCATCTTTATGGGTGCTTCCCATCTACTTAGATATCGTCCTTCCAGTTAGATTCGAATGACAGTTATCGCTAGGGAAAAGGCGTGAGGGCTAAACTACAAATAAGTGCTACCAAGAGTGACTGGTAAAAAAAACTTCAGACCAAGACTGCCTCATTCGCGCCCCACTTAAAGTAAATGGTTAGGGCGCTTACCAACCTGGATACGCAACATGCTCGTCCCGTCTTATCTTGCAGTTCAATCTGGAACCCTCGCAGGCAATCACATAGCGAATAGTAGTGATCTTTCAGGTCTCCGTTGTATTTGTCGGTTTCACGCCTCCATACGGCCAATGATTGATATGTGCAATTCACCATATCATGCAATTACAAGGTGGCTAGCAGAAATGCTGGAACCGATTCGGCACGAGACAGCACCGCATAGCGTACGGGACAAGTTTGAATCCGTCGAGTCCATAAGAAATACAAATCTCAGTGGGAAAACGATGTTATCTTTTAGATATCGCGTCTCTCTTCACTAACAGTCTTCTCACAGAAACCATAGAATTGTTTGGTGACGAGATTGTTAAACAGGAATATCCAATCGGTATGGCGATCGGAGACCTAAATGAATTACTCTTACGCTGCACTTTAAACGTGCAATTCAGCTTTAAGAGCCAATTTTACCGACAAATAGATGGTAAGAGGATGGGATCACCACTCGGACCTCTAGTACCTGATGCCTTCATGGGCAAACTGGAGAGCAACAAACTTTCCCCCATTATAAAGGACCTACCTTCCTATGCTCGATATGTGGATGATGTATTTGCAATAGCAGATGAAAGGCTTGAGTCTGACACTTTCTAAGATAAAGTAAATCAGGTGCGCTCAGCTTTAACCTTCAGAAGTTCCGACGGCTGAGAAGAAAACCTTATTTATTACATTGCCTTTTCAAGGGGATCCAGCAAACGAACTTCTACAGCTCTTCTTGAACGCTGCAATCGCACGTAATTATTCAGCAGCTAAACTAAGATTATTATTGTCCAGCACTCTAAATCTTCGCCTTGAAAGCAAGGATAGACTCCAGTTTGAGACCTCTTAAATGTGTATCTGCAATTTTACATGCCCCTGTGAGGCAAGTTATATTGATTAAACGACTAGGCGGCTATCCAGGCGCATGCGAGAAAACCATCCTGTTTGTAAAATTAATATCAAGCGTGACTATGGTTCACTTGGTTGACAGCTGTCAGTGGGTAGACGTCAACAAAGCATTTAGAGTCATCTATAAAGTTCTAGCGAAACACTCAAAGTTCCTGCGTCAGCGGATACTTGCAACGGCAGAAGCAGTCGCAATACGCCTCACAAACCCAATCCTATGTGCGCAGAAGGCGTTTGTAGCGGCCCTAAGGCTCCAGTGGCCGAAGGCTAACTCAACATCCGCTTTAACGCGTCTTACCACGCCGCGAGACAGTGCCGAGGCCCCAACAGCAAGCATTCCAAGGCCACACATGCCATCACGAGACGAGGACACCTTGCGTCCTCACACTTCACAACAAAATGCCAGCCAAAGACAACGGGATGACACTAGCTAATTGTCGGACACCTTCTCCTCCCCCACCCTTTCGCCTCTATGATCCCCAGTTAAGACTAGACTCTGACCTCTTTGATCCCTTTACACCTCTTCTCTGTTACTCCCCTAATTAATAATGATAGGTTGTTTAAACTAGGCCCAGCCGCGTATTAAGCCCAAATCAGCTTGGGACGGAATTTTACATGGCAAAATCCGCCGGCTAATAAGCCCAGTCGCTGGCTACAAAGCAACGCGGTCTACAGGCATCAGATTTCACAAAATTCGAAGATTTCTGGTGCCTGAAGGACATCAAAGAGCACTTGCGAGTGAAGTTTCCTCCAAAACAACTGACACTAGACCGCTTTTTTTATAACGTGTCGCAAATCATTTTTTGCTTTTGGTTATTACGTAAAATACAGGCAGGCAGTATTCTTTTCTTGTACATAAACAAGCTCTACACATAATAAAGAACGTATGCAATGTAGTGCCTATCCTGCGTTCGCAAATCAAGAACTAGGACTCGCCGGTTAGTGCGCCCGCCGCTTATTAAGCCCAATTTGGTCTAAGCCCGAGGTGGGCTTAATAGCCGGCGACTACTGTAGTTTCTATGCGACTAACGGCGAGGGTTGTATAGTGAGCTCCAGGGCCAAACCGAAACATGCACTGTTCCATTACCAGATTGGCGAGCACCACGTATTCATATAAACAACTACTGCCCACAGGAAAGCCACGAACAACAAACAGCTTCTCAACTTTCACAGCTCAGAAACGACGCTATGTGAGAACACTGTTCAAAGGAACCCAGACTCACTGCCGTAAGCCAGAAGACAAAGCACTTTAGGCTCGATATCTCCGCGACCAGTTTATGCGGAACTGAAGGTTTTCATAAGCCGGTGTCTACATGTTCGTCCCCAAAGGACTCAGCCGGAACCACTCTATACCATTGGACATTCGCTGCCATACAGCAAGGACGTGTCAGAAGCGACTGAGCGAATTGTCGCGAGACTGGCTATCGGAATTGCACACCAGCCCAAGTCAGCCACCAGCCCAGGCAGTCATTGAAAATGAAGGGCCAACTAAATCCTAATGAGCAGTTGAGTGTAATCTACCATGCCGAAGCTGTCCTCAAAGGTACGCAGGACAGGATTTAAATATGCTTGATTCTTGCATACCCGAACATAAGCTGGATGAAAGACGGAGTGATGCATGATCACAAATGGCTGCCTACACCTACGAGGTAGCCGCGAAGATAATCGCTTGCGCCGCAAGTAAGATAGGCCGAGCACTGGGGCAAGTCTGGGCTTCAGATGAGAACTCAGTCAATCGCTTTATCGTCATCGGTTCACTGATGTTTGATTGGCCCCTGCACCTTATACCTGTCGCTGGTTTTTTAGTCAAAGCTTTTACTTCTGATGATGGACTCCAGTAATAGATCGAAAGCTTGGACAACTAAAAGCATAATTCCGGTTATCAATGTGCCTGTCTCTTCTTCTTCTTCTTTACCTAAGACAGGAGACTGTAAAAAGTAAAGAAAGGGGTGCTTACGGGGTCCAGTGTCCGCGTCAGAGGTGGTCCCTCGGGCATTCTCTCGGGATGCGGTCGGCTCGGCGAGAGACCAGCCGCGCCAAAACCGCCGACAGAGCCTGACTGTAGGGACAGATTGTTGGGCCCAGCAATTCCAACAGGTGGGACACTGCCAGCAGCACCGGCACTACTGCTACCAGACCCGGAAGCACCGCCGCCGCCTGAATAAACATCGGTTCCTGTGGCAACGTAGAAGTTGTCCACCTCCTCCGGCTGGAGGATGGATCCGAATCGCCTGAAGAGAAAGAAGCGGATGTCAAAATGGACCAACTCTCGCGGACAAAAAATACCTGCAACACTCTTTGTAAAATGGAAAAGCCGAAAAATTAACAAGTAGTTATATGCTACCTTAAGTGGGAAGCGTACTCGACTATGCCGATGCATTTCTTAAATTCTATGTACCAAGAGGGAGTTCAAAGGCGTTTGCCTATATTTCCTTCAATAAATTTGACTTGACTTGACTTGAACTTTTATTGTTGTCAAACAGTGGAAAAACGACTTACCGGCTGTAGTTGGTGGTCTTGCAAGCACTTATCCCACCCTTCTTTCAACAATAGGAAGAGATCACTCTTTGTAATTTCAGAATATGGTTGGGTGCGTTTTTTGCTAATAAAGATATATATATATATACACTGAAACCCAGTTAATGAGTTTAATCCCTTTTCACGCCCAGCTCGTTATGTGAAACATTCGTCTTGCGAAACGTAGCCAATAAAACTACATCAGTTCATTGATTGGCTGCAGACGACCGAGGACCCATACCCTCGTAGCAAGACTCAACGGCGGACACAAGCACACACGACGATGTCCACCACGGGCTTGAACGAGCTGAAGGAAAACGCGGCGGCTTCCGCTGAATTATAGTGAAAGCAGACTTGCGCAGAATCTACCCCATTCCCTCACTACTCTCACACCGGGACCCGGTGTCAAGACAAAAGTCAAGAAGACCGGAGTTGGCGGAGGGCGCAGGCGACTTGCGCGACCAACACTCAACACGCGTACCAACAGCACACCTCACTAGGTAGGCCCCCGACTGGGAGCGCCATAAAGGTCACATTAAGAAAGAGCCATTGAGCTTGACTCTGAAGCCGCAGGCAGCCACTTTACACAGCAATACACGCATTGGGCCGACTGTGGTGCCCAGGTTATCGCGTCAGTTGGCAACCATCCAAGTCACGGCAAAGCCAAAGCACACACGCACGCACGCACTGACAACTTGTTACCTGGGCGGAAGCTCGTCAATCGAGACACATTTTCGTTACCTGAAATGCTCCTAGAGAGGCCTGTTCGTCACCCGAGGCTCCACTGTAGGCCCTTAGTATTCAGCCTGGCACGCAATCTTTTAATTTCTCAGGCACGGTTCAAATCTCGTGACACGGAGACAGTGGATGGCGCGGTGGTAGAGGTCCACTTGAAACCTAAAAGGCGCTGAGATACACCCGGCACTGCTGGAGTTGTGCGAAACTCGGGACTACAAATTATGCGACAGTTGTGTCTGGACCGTGATGCGGGGACGCAGAAGCTCAGCGAGCCGCCGAAACAAAACGGTGTTGTTTTGTCAGATAAAACTCGGGCGGTTGAACATGTTTACGGCACATGACATTTATCGTGTTCGATGTTCTTTGCAGTAAATTTGACCCAGTTACACCTTTGAAACAGATGGTGAGGCAAACTATGCACAAACTCTCTCTGTCTCTCGGTTGCAATAAGCCTGACGCGTATTAAAACTAGCAAGACAACAACTGGAAGTCATGACTCGGATAGTCGCCAAGTAGTTGGGATAAAGCTGCACTGAAGATTAACAGCCGGATTGCAACGATTCCCTAGCGTAGACTTATAACAATCTTCGCTGATGTGGTACCCGAGTCAGCTAAGTCGATGTTGGGGAGACTAGCATCTGTGACAGCCAGCAGACTTTAAAACTGCTTTGTTGACTGCTAAAACCCTGTCCGTCTCCCGTGGTCCTGACTGTCTGGCCAGTGGAATACAAACGGTGTGATGAGAGAATTGTTTTCGGTACTGGACAATTCTTCAGCCCCGTAATCTACATCGTTCCCAGTTCACTGCCGTTCGCCTCAGATTATTGCGCACACGAGCCACTGCAATTAGTTTGCCTCAGTGGAGGGTAAATATCCTAGCAGACTGTTGAACGAGGCAACAGTCCGCATTCATTTTACCTATCAAAACACTAAGTGTATGCACGACAGCCAATAAACGACTAGTGGTTAGAAAAGCTCATCAAGGGGCAAAGAGAGGGAGAGAGAATGAGAGAAATATATAAAAGCAAAGGCCAAAACACAGATAATGAAGGGCTTACTTGTTGTCAATTATGAGATGGTAGGCCACACATAACTGGTCACTGGGATCGTTTGCAATCAGCGCGGCAAATACCTCACGCTCACTCACATTGCAGGCCTGACAGACCTCGTAGACCGCTTGCTGCAAAAATATAGAGAGAGGGGGAAGTGCACATAAACAGAAAGCTACAGCGAGGCCTGTGTAGAGGAATTTAATGGAAAAACACACCTGATCCAAAAAGAAAGATTAAAATAGAACGAAACAGTTTAAAGTAAAAAATAGAGGTCACTGCAACTTTGAAAAGGCGAACACGGAAATTGGAACTGTGGCAGCTGCCACGGACTGACAGCCAACAAACAGCCAACGCTACTGTGTGGCGATGAGATGCCTCGCCTCCCCCTCTTCCCTCGTTATCAATCAGGATGTCAAAAGTGGCTGGTTAGATGATGCAAAGAATATTTGTCAGTGCCTTGAAACACAGATACTTGAGGCAAAGTACTCTGAACTGGGCACCTCAATGAATAACAGACCCGCTCAATAGAAAATTAGATGGAGCGCCGCCAACAAGTGAATGCCATATTGTGAGAGTAAAATGGCTTTTCAAATTGAGTCGGCATTGTTTTTTTCTCTCTCTGTCTCTCTCTATTAGCGTGTAAATTTTCTTATATATACGTCGGCTGGCCTACGTCACCCATTATAAACTGATTGTTATCCCTCTTTGTTTACTTTAACTAAAATGAGGTCATGTGTGCACGAGGTCACGACACTAGCACCGTGTTGAAAGCACTCCAATTTGGCCTACATTTAGCGACTCTTCCTATGACAATTAGCCACGATTTCGAAAATTTCAATCGTTGGCGATAATGGATTACTTTAGATTCCCTGGTGTTGGCAGTTTGTGCACCCATTTTTATATATTTTGAATGGAGTGTTTTTTTGCTGAAAATGTTGGAATGATATTTTCAAAATAAAGCGCATCTCTCTCTCTCTCAATCATCAAGCCATCTGAACACAGAGCACCACTTTTGTGCCAGGCTAATGCTCTGATCAAAAGGCAGGCTGCATGAATGCTAATCAGATGCAGTTGCCCATCTCTCGCTAGCCCTTCTGCGGCCTAACTACCCAGCATCAACTGCGGTAGCTGTGCCCTGAAAGCCACCTCGATTAACTTAACAAACTAGGTTAGACCAGTAGGAGGGCATCAACCGCCTCTGTGACTATGCATCACACGCATATAATTGTGCAAGCACGTGAGGACTGCTAAGACAGAGCCGACAGCAGGCACCTACAACAGCTGGTGCGACGGCCAAACACGAGAAAAAAAGCAGCTCAGTGCCCGTGTTGTGCTATCATCTGTAGCCAAGTCATATATGATGGGCTATAAGGCGCTTTGCAACTTTAAAATTCAAATAACCTTTCTGTCATTAAGCTTTATTCCAGAGTTCAAAAAGCCCTTCCTCAGAAAGAAAGCGCGGAAAGACACGCAAGTAGAGCAGCCCGTAAATTGCATTGAAATGTTGTTTTTTCGAAAATCGTTTTCTCCATGGGGGGGAGAGGGCGACGCCTACTTTTATGGTAACGTGGGTATCTTCATTCCGGCTTATTTAGCCATTGATGCTCTATGCCTTGTGTCACTTACACTCGTTTGCTGCTGCATAATTTGTTGAATGTCCTCTCTTTTTGTTCCCTGCACGAAGTCTTTATTCGCTTATAAACTGACAGTCACGCGTCCGCGTCATGCGCACGACTGTTTGTCTACAGCCACGAGTGTATAGCCATGCTTTTTTGGTTTCCACCCCGCTCTTTTAACCTACAGTGTCTTGATAATATTACCTTCTGTTTTTTTACAACCACAAAGAATGTCCGAGTAATTCCGACTGTCTTTTGACAGAGCTTTGATCTCGGGTGCATCGATTCGGGTGAAACAACTACCATTGAATCACGAAAGGCTAAAAAATAGTAACAATAGGTTTGAGGGGCCTCGACAACCCAAAGGTCATTCCTTAATATGAAGGGTCAGTTCAACCGTCGAGCTCAACGAGGTTCACTGCGTTGGAAGCAAATCTAGTGAGTTGTGTGTGTGCGTGTGTGTGTGTGTGTGTGAAGTAGTTTTATGTGATAATAGCCTTGCGTTGCATTTACCGCACTCCTTCTCTTCCTCATCCACCTGTACCCAGTGCCAAGATAGACTCAGGATCGGGCATAGGTGACCAATATGAATAACAAACCTCAAGGCCACGGTGTGTTGCTGCAGCGTAGCATCCCGTGGAGCAATCAAACCTAAATATTCTAGTATTCCGGAAAAGACAAGCATCCTAGGATAGCTATTTCTGCCTTTATTAGCCGTCGTCAGCTAGGGGTAGCCAACTCTAGTATAGCCGCTGAAAGAGCTGCCACACTCGAGTTTCGCGGCCCGCCGATCAGAGACAAACGTCTTAACCATTGAGCCACGAGTTCGCTGTCTTGTCGATTGTTGATCGGGAGTATATAGTAGTTAGTGGGTATCACTAGCCGATGACGGCAAATAAGCCAAAAAAGGCCTTCCTAGTGTCCCATGTCTTTGTCGGCAATGTCCATCTGCCTACATCCTAGCCGCCTCGCGGTGGAGGTTCGAGTGGGAGCTCTAATGGCAATATGGACGGACGGGTGTGTTCTCTAACAGATCGCTGTACGCGTATCTGCCACAGTAGTTAATTGCACACCGAGCTGTCATTCGGGATGTACCCATCATGGTTGACGCTTCGCGAGCTCGGACCAACCGAGCCTTGTAAAAAACACACTTGGTTGGTCCGAGCTCGCGAAGCATCAACCAGGATGGGTACATCCTGAAAGACAGATCGGTGTACAATTAACTACTCAACTTTAATATTTTATCAGTAAGAAGATGGTAATCGAGGTCAAGCGATGCTGGAGAATTTTATGCGCTCTGCAGTAGAGAATATACGCCCGAGATTTGGTGACAGTCAAATGGAGCAACTGGCCACGCGCCCCTTCTAAAGCTGATTTATGGAGAGCGAATAAGTTCGCCGAATTCAGATCTTAATTGATACTAATGGTCGCCTGATTTAATGACACTCGAATGTTTTGGAGTTGTCTGCCAGTAAACCGAAGACTACCTTACAGCTTAGGCACAACATTCGGAAGGGATTCGTATGGTGAGGCCGGGCTGGCCTAAAGGCTATTTAGAAAAATAGGATACATACAGGCCAGGTTTTTCAAGTGGAAAATCAGAGCCACTTACGTAAAATCAACTTATCTAAGTTGGAAAAAATTGGAATTTGAGGTACATAAGATCAAAAATGCTCTATTTTAGAAAGTGAAGTGACTCATAAGACACGCCGTATGAAAATTAGCCCAGAGTCCTCCGGAAAGTGCAGTCACGTACAAGGCTACAAGAGGTGCTGTTGTTATTTCTGACGAAACAAGACATTTTGATTAATGAGGTGCAACGAATCTGTCTCCCGAAATTAAGGCATTGTTGTTCTAGACCCCCTCCCCCCATGCTCCCCCTTGAGAAGCGAGTGAAGGCGTGGTGCCCAAATCGACGTTACCACAAGGACTTTTGTATCTGCTACTGCTTATGTCTCTGATGATGAATCCGCGACGGATCTCGAAACGTCAGGCGAATAAAAGTGTTGTCCTAGCGATCGAGTCGTCTTCCTCCCAAAGACTTTTGTGTCACCCCTCTACTACATGAAGCCGACAAGTACACGATCTGCATTTTGTCAAACAGTACTCCAACTATTTTAGTAGAACATATTTAAGTAGGAAGGGAGTTGAGATAAAGTAAACCTAGCGCTAGTAATTATAGAACAGCAGGATTCGCTCTTCGAAAATTACTAACGTTTTGCTGTTCATCCAGATCTTCGGGGAGCTGTCATACTCCACAAATATCGCAAAACAATAACGGCCTTCGGTGTTCTGCCCTGCATGCGCATCCTACTCAGCTCCGAGGTTCAAACGGACAGCAGACTCTCATGCACACGTTACTTGCAGTACTCAATTTCAATATATTTAAGACAAGAGGCCCAAGGCCCGAAGGAGTCTCTTCAAAGATGGTTCAAGGCAGAAAAATAAACTCAAACAGGACGGCGATCTTCGAAAGGAAGTGGGAACCGCTGACTGCTTGAGTAGATGTTGTCATCCACGGCCATAAGAAAAAAGGCATCAAGGCGTCTTTCGAAACTGGGCACCGACTTTGCTTGGACGATATCCTCACTCAGCGAGTTCCAGTCTTTGATGACCCGACGGGAAAACCGGTAATTCTGAGGCATATGGTCTGAGCGTTGCTGGACTAAGCGAAAGGGGTGGCCTCGGGTGCGAGCGTCGTAATTTCGGATGATGATGATCCAATTCTACTCTGGGTAGTGTTTGAGCACAACCAAGTGGAACACAAAAATAAGATCCCCTCGACGTCGACGATACTCCAGAGAAAACAATTCTAAAATGCGAAGACGTGCTTCATATAGAAGTCCACGGAGTTTTGGGACCATTCTAGAACCCAGTCGTTGCACCGATTCAAGAGCAAGGAAAGTAGGCCGGGCCCGCGAACTCCATGACAGGCCGAACATAGATGGAAAACTGTTTTTTAAATATGGTGGGAGAACACAAAGAGAAGGTTCTTCTCAACATCCATAAACACCGAAGCCCAGCCGCACGAATTTTGGCTGTGTGACAGTTTGTTTTCAAATTGTCTTGTATCATGACTCCATAATCGCGGAATTCCTTGACTTGTCGGAGTGGGACACCATTGAGCGAGTATGGTGAGACGACCTCAGTAGATCCAATTGTCATGAACGCCGATTTCGCAGCATTGACCGGCAATTGGTTACTTGAAGCCCAAGAGGCTAACTGGATAAGGTCCTGTTGCAGGGCGATTATGTCGTTGGCACTTGTGACATCGCGCCATATTTTCAGATCATCGGCGTACAATACGAACGGAGAGGAAAGGCATTGTTTCAGATCCTGAACGTAGATGGAGAACAAGGTGGGGCCAAGAATGGATCCTTGAGGAACCCCAGATGATGCGACCTCGGCAGGAGACAATACACCTCCGACACTGACACTCCAAGTCCTATCACTCAAATATGACCGGATCCAGTTCAGAATGTTGCCACCAATACCAAGGGTCGCTAACTTGTTTACGATCAGTTGGTGAAAAACCCGGTCGGTTGGTTGGTTGGTAGCCCATGTTGGATCAGGGGTTCCCACCGGAGTCCAAACTGGGTGCAGTTGGGAGACGGAGAAAGGCCGCGACCTCGGCCGGCTTGAGCCAAAGGTCCTCGGGGGTGAGTAGGGTGCCTGGCCGGGAACTGCAGGCGAAGAGGTGACGGCAGTCATGCGGCGAGACGCCGCAGTCGGGACAGCAGTCGGGTATGGATGGGTCGAGCCGGTGCTGGTACTGCCGAAGGAGCATACAGTAACCACTGCGTAGCTGCGCCAGAGTACAGCGAGTAACCCTCGGGAGATGTCGTTCCGAGGCCGCGATCGGAGGCGGATAGCCACCCAAAAGGACCGGGGGACGGTAACCTCGTTTCTCCTCGACAACGACTCTCTGGTGGAGACGCTGGAAGCCTGTCTTGGTGGCAGAGCTATCAACAGGTAGATCCGCGAGAGACGAGGCAACGGCTTCCTTGTGGAGTGCTCGAATAGACGGCCGGACGTTACGGCAGGGCTCGGGAGCGGTGCAACGGTGATGATTGGGATGACCGGGTTGCGAACAACTCCACCAGAACTGCTGGCTAAGGAGAGTGTTGTGATTGGCGACCGGTAGAACAGAAGCCTCCGCATGAAGATGATCTATAGGCGACATTTTATAGCAACCCGTGATCGTGCGGAGGGCAGCGTTTTGGGCTGACTGGAGGCGGCGGAGGCTGGAAGAGCTCATCGTAGGAGACCAGATTGATGCCGCATAAGTGAGGTGCGGCTTGGCCAGCGCCTTGAAAGCAGTCGACAGAGTCTCTTTCGAGCAGCCCCAGGAAGTGCCCGCGAGAGCCTTGAGGACCTTACTGCACCGGCTCACTTTGCTTGCGACATTCCTCGCATGGTCTGCGAACGTGAAGAGCGGATCTAAACGGACGCCGAGGAGCTTGGGCTTTCGGACCAGCGGTAAAGCCTCACCTTTGACGATGATATCCGGGTGACGATTGAACTCCTTCGGATCCAGCGTGAAAACAATGACGGACGACTTGGCTGCCGAGATCGACATTCCGCACTGAGTGAGGAAGTCCACAATATTAGGCATGAATTCCGAGAGGACCTGTGCAGCCTGATCGATGTCATGGTGCCGGCAAAATAAAGTAACATCGTCCGCGTTGGATATCACTTGCACAGGTGCCCGGGGGAGTGGGAGCTCTCGCATGTATATGTTAAAGAGCGTCGGGCTGAGCACAGAGCCTTGAGGGACGCTACAGGTCTGCTTACGGGGCTTTGAGAGAGCGCCCCAGAAAAGGAGACGATCGTGATGGCCACGGATGTAAGCCGCCAAACATCGGAACAAACAAGTCGGGACATTCCGGGAGACAAAGTCCTGCAGGAGCTGATCGTGGCGGACGCAGTCAAAGGCTCGTGACAGGTCAATTTAGACAGCCACGGTCCGCGAAGCGGGCCTCTGTTGATTGAAGCCCTCGAAAATGGCGTCGCTGAGCTCGAAAAGAGCCATTGTTGTGCCACGACCCGACCTGAAACCATGTTGGTGGCTGGACAGATCCACTGTGGACGTCAAGATTGGTAGGAGAAGTCGTTCCAAAATTTTCGCCAGTGGACTGAGGAGAGCGATAGGGCGACAGGAGGTCGCTTGACTGGGGTCCTTGCCCGCTTTGACCAGAGGAATGACGGTGGACTGGCGCCAGCAATCGAGGATGATTGAAGACGGCTGCCAGGAAGGCAGCAACCTTGGGGCCGATATGGCGCAAATGGATAGGAGCTAGGCCATCCGGTCCTAAGGCTTTCGAGACTTTCGTTTTCCTGACGGCGGTGAGGATAGCATCGGCCGAGAAGGAAATGTCCGGGGGCGGGGACTTATGGAGGAGACGAAGAAGGGCGCGCTGGCTTTTGGGACTGGGTGCCGAGCGGGGCGAGAACAGCTTGTTCATCTTCGTGGCGATCGTACCGCTGTTGGAAATGAACTTTCCGTCCCCGAAGCTAATAGACTGGTTAGGTGTGTAATCCCGGGGCTTGGTCAGATTGCGTAGAAGTTTCCAGGTGGCAGCTGTGTTGCCGCGGAAATTACAATCTGCAATTCTTTCACGCCAACATTCCCGT